>OX608073.1:37793958-38393958 GCA_951509635.1 Eupeodes luniger
AACACCTAGAGTATTCAAAACATTTTTTAGGAAATGACTTTTTTTCTAAATAAGAAAATCAAAGAAAAGGTAGATTTAATAAAATGCAACTTTATCGAAAACCATTTTTAGTCTCTCTCATTACAATATTAAGTCGCATTAAGATATCCACAATAGAAAGTTGACATGTAATCTGAGAAGTATTTAAGAGGGTGGCAAGATTATAACATCTTCTTGTTAGATGTAGTAATCTTAGCAACTTAAATGATATATCAATTTAACTTTTATAATTGTGAATTAAAAAGGCATAATTACATGAAAGTGTACTTAAAAAAACTCTAGCACTTGTTCTTTTTTTTTAATAGTACATCGTGAACGTACGAAACACTATTAAATCTATATAGAACTTTAATTTCAGATGCAGACAGTTCATCAGTTATTAGATGTTGATCATCAAACCATCCTCAAAGTTAGTCAGGAGGATGACAACTTTTTGAGTCAACTTTGAAGCTCATTTGTAGTTCTGTGGATGTGTGAATAAATTTCTGATAAACTGAAAAATCGAGAATGTCGGGTCTTTTTTTAACAAAATTCTGTGGATGTTCATTAGGCAAGACGTATCAAGCACTACTCAAAATGTCTCCTTAATTAAATTGCATTTTAAGGCTCACTAATTACACTATTCAGAAAATATTGCTCGATTTTATTGTTTATTATGTAGGTCATGAAGTCACATGTCTAAGTTTAAAAGAATCAGACGCTAAAAGTAACAAACCGTCAAGCCCAAAGTTCTGGTGAAAATTTTGGAAAAATAATTGCATCAGACCCTAATTTTCAATGATTCTAGACGATAATATATAAAATAACCAAATGAAACAAAATGGAAATACATATTAAATAAATATGTACACAATTCAAAAAGTTTACCATTCAAAAAATATCAGTCAAAAATCATGGTTTGATAACTTTTGTGTCATCACAAGTTTTACAAGATGAATTTTTAAGACATTTTTATCTAAAAATTCTTCTGCTACTATTGTCATAAAATTACAATAAATAATAAATACAAATTTAATTCGTTTTCGAAGCATGGAATTTTTTGAAAAGTAAGTTTTTATACAAGTTTTAATTTAAATTAATGAAAATCTGGAACACATTTATGTATATTAGAACCACAGAACATGCTGTGGGTTTTAATTAGAGCTTTTGATCTTACAAGGGCAGTTCCCAAATCAATCAATACCCGGGTACTCGGAATTTTTGGTTTTACCCGGCTACTCAGTTACTCGTAATGCATCATTCCTTCACAAATAGACAACAACAACCAGAGAGCATACAATTTATTTTTTAATTATTGCTTTAAATATTATCCTTAAAATATCTTCTTTAGTTCATTGACTTCAAAAGCTAAAAACAAATTTTATTTTTATTTGCGCAGTTTCGTTCTTGTTGATTCTCATTAAAATCTCATGCATATTTTTTCGTTAGTGAGTCTCCCTTTTCTGGCTCTCACACTGAAACAATTTTCACAAATTTGGTGCCAAAAGAAATAGAATTTTCTGTAGACTATGCAATTTGTAGTTTTAAAAATATTCATTTATAATTAGTTTAAACACTTAACTTTTAAGTATCAGAAAAGTATGAAATATTTGGAAAATAATATATCAAAACAATAGTTTGAGTATTATAGTAAATATTATTTTAGGCAATTATCTATTCTTATGAGAATCAACAAGAAGGAATAAAAGTAAATTGATTTAATAACCAAGCTATTAACTTCATTTTGTCGATTATTTTTCATTACATTAATTTTTTGAAAAATATTCACTTTGTTTTAAGTTTATTATTTATTGAACTATACATAAATGTACAATACAATACTATAAGCTTCTAGCTATTAGGGCTTCTAGCTGGGGGCTAATAGGTTTGGAATAATGCATTAAATTATATTAGGTGTTTTCCTTGTTTTCATATTAATGTTTACATTTAAAGTATTTCTGTTGAAATATTGGGCCTGTCGTCTAAACGAAGGACAAAACCATCCTTTATAAGAACATATTCCTACACCTTTTTGGTTTAAGCAACATGTAAATGCAGATTTTTTCTCAAGGCTTGTCACTGCTTTTTTAAAAGTTGCTAATTGAGATTTAAATTTCACTAGCAACATATTAGAAATGATTGGGTGAAGTAATACAATCATGTTGAAAAATTTTTTTATTATAAAGATATTATAATATAATATTAATATTATAAGACAGTAGCAGTAAATAAAACTAACAAATATTTTCAATTATTAAGAACAATTCTATAATAAAATAAAATTGAAATAAGATGTCCAAATGTATCGCTATGTTAAAGCAACGGGTACCCTGAACTTATATCTTACAGGTTCCCGTATGCCCGACTACCCGGGTAAAACTCGTAAGCTTCTACCCGGTTTTTAAGACTGGAAAATTACTGAACTGAATTCAGCGGTGTTGCTCTGGTGTTGAAGTTAGTTTCTGTCAAAAAATCGAGTGCCGCATCCTTTTTATTTACATTTTTGACAGTCATTGTAGTATTTTAATTTATGTGAATTTAATAAAAGAAGGATTATTTCGTGGATGTGTAGTCCTAAATTCTCTGCAGGTGGTTAAGAAAGAGAACTCCTTTCCTTAAATACCAGCGTCAATTTGTTCAATTTATGAGTCTACATAATTTTAAACTATATTTGAATTCCAAAAAATAAAAATAAAAATCTATAAACAAAAAACTCAAAATCCCTTTACTATGTTATCCCCTTTAACTCTTGATTTTCTATTTAATATTCAACTCAAATTCTTCGCATAGGAAAAATATTCTTAAAATTAATTAAAACCTAAAGTTCGACACACACACACACAGCGAAAGTATACACAAAAATGAATGAAAAGCATAACAAAACAAAAAACAGAAAAAAAAAAGAACCAAAAAGGGTTACATAACCCGTGTCGTTGTTGTTGTTGTCGGTTGTCGGTCGTAGTCGGTTTGGGCCTTAAATCCTGGAACATGTTGTCGGTGACACTTTTTGCATGAAAGTATGTAAATTATTTACCACATTCTACACAAACCCAATGAGAGAGAGCGAGAGAGGAAGTGGTAGAGAGTAAAGTTTGTTTCGGATTTGTGTATGTCCTTAAATACACACTATAGCTATCAGCTGCTTCAATGGCAGCTCTAGCTCCAGCTCCAACTCGTCCTGTCAATGGAATTTCCATTTCTCTTCTTGCGCCGCGTCGCGCCGCCGGGCTCTGAAGAGAGTGTGGACTTCAAAATGGGTGATGATGGGTGGGTGGCAGGGTGGTTGCCCAGGCCTAGAGCCAGGCAGGACACAAAACGAATAGATGAAGTATGGCAACGATGCGTTTGTGTACACATATTTGTAAATAATGCAACATTGTGTTTTTTTTTTCTTTCTTCTTCTTCTTCTCTTCTATTTCTTCAATGTGTTTTGTGTTCTTTCTATTTGTGTGGTGTAGGCGGGCGGTAGTGGCAGGCGGCGAAGGGTTGCCTTGTGCTCTACAGAAGTGCCATGTTTTTACCCTTAGTTCTGATGGTGGTGAATATATTTTTGATATTTGAAGACGGCGGCGGCGGCGGGGTAGGTGAGGGTGCAATATAAACTTTTCTGCCTCCCCCCCACTCCTCAAGCCAACCATATGATAGATTGCTCTTAGTGGAGAAATTTCACTTGCGCTAGACGCTGCTGTTGATGTTGTATCTGCAGCAACTTTGGAGCTGATGACGATAATGGTGGTTGAGTGAATGATTCTTGACGTGGAGGTGTACTCGGTTGAGTGTATGTACGGGGAAGTGTTTACTGGACCTTTTTTGATCTTTGCCGATGAGGAACGACATCGAGGATGGTTGATGATGCTGCTTCTACTGCGACCGAACGAAGACTTTCCCGTCGTCAACGACATGATAGAGGAATGGGACAGGTGAGGCAGCGGCGTGGCTCAGCTTGGCTCGGCTCGGCTGGATGAGGATGATGTGATGAGATTCCCCATGTCTGGTGCAAATTTTCTTCAATTTGCTTTGTTTTTTGCTGAACTCCGTATACTCCTTTGCTGCCATCATCCATCGTCGTCGTCGGTCGTAGTCGTCATCGGAGTCATCATCATCATCATCATAGAATTCCCTTTTCTTTATCATTTTTATTTACCAAGGGTGAAATCGACAACGACAACTAGAAAGAGAACAAGAAGTAGGGTGGTATTTTGGAGTCAAATACTCCCTTGAATTTTGCACTTTGTTGAAAAGTGACTGATGGTATGGCTGATTTCGTTCAGTTCAGGGCGGTTCGACTTGGTTTTTCGTTTCGAATTCGAATACGACAACGAATACGAATTCTCTTTGTTATTCAGAGTGACGAGAATATAAGACCTGTACTTTTTTGTGTGTTTATCTATTTAATTTTTTTGTTGTGTCGTTTCGTCGTTTTTCTTTGTAATTTTGTTATTTGCGCCATTGAAGAAGTATCCTTATATCCTTAGAACAATATACATACATATAGTCACATCAGAGAGTGTGTAGGAGGTAGGTACATACTCGTAGAAAGAATATCGCTTTTTTTTTTTGTTTTTGGGAATTTCCTATCGGAAGCTTTTGATTTCAAGTTAGGGGTTGTTTTTTTGTTTTTGTCTTAATGCATCGATTTATTCAAGTGAAACACATAACAAGTCAAGTGGAAATATTGTATGGATTTCTTTTAACATTTAAATTGACAAAGTTGTTTGATGTTTCTTTTTTTGGTTCGTTTTTTCTTTTGATTTTTCGTTTTTCTGAAGATTCTAACAAGAATTCTTTTGGTAATAAGAGACATTTTCGCTCTAAGGTTCCGCTTGAAATAAAATTAATATAGCTCCTTGAGAGTGATTGTAAAATTTGTTTTTTAAGAACATACCCATTTACAATTAAAAATTTTGAGAAAAAAAGTAACTTCAAATCAAAATTACGATAGGTAGTGCGGCAATAAGGAAACCCGCAGTTTTATGTATTCTTTGACTTTCTGAGACAGGTTATCTTTTCAGGACTATCATAAATGCTTTTATTTTTTTCGAGTGTGAATAGTATTGTTTATTTATTTAATATTGCTAGGTAGGTTTAAAATAATTCTGAAAATTAAAAATAGAGCTCAAAAACAGCAATAATTAACTGATATGCACTTTATCAGCTAGGTTTCCGAAATTGAGTGAAATCTAGATTTAAAATCGAGTGTATTTATTTTAAGGGTTCTATCTTTCGATAGATTTCACACCTTTGAAATACACTTTCTTATGTTTTTATTTTATCTGTTTTCAAAAAAAAAAAAATGTAAAATGACAACTAGCTGCGGACTTACGGTAGTTGGTGATAAGTAGTTTCCAAATATCATTAAGGATTTACTCTAGTGTCGAAGCATAGTTTTTGAATGAGTCGTGAAAGTTTCTTAAAGAATATTATGGAAGAGACATTTGGTATTCTGAAAAAGAATTTTAGATGTTTTATCCGTTCCCTCAAATACAAAGTAGAATCTGTAACTTTTCAAGTTAAGGTTTGAAATCGTTTTGAATTTCATTTAGAGTGAAAATGAAATGTAGAACTTAGCTGAATACGTGCAAATAAAATTAAGTTAGTTATGCTTAAAGTTTTGTTTCAGAAACCATGATGAAAAGGTGCAAAAACTCAGCATTAAGAAATATATTTTCCGGTATATTCTGAATTTTGGTGCAATCAACCTAAAGGTATCTTATGATATTAATTGATTTAAAGTCATTTGAGTTCTTGGAAAAGTTTGAAAATTTTCTTGTAGTTAACAAGAACTCAATTTTTGAATATTTATATGAACATTTTAATTCAGGGTTTCTCAAAAATACTGTTTTTGACATTCTAGGATAAAAACACTTCAAAACCTTCCGTATCTTCAATTTAAACATTTTAGTAAAATATTAAGCTGAGACTATTGTATTCACTGTAGATGTAGTTAAACCGATTTCATTATCAATGTTAGAGGAAAAAAATAAAATTTAAAACTGCGAAAATTCAATTTTTATTTAAATGTTTCTGAAAAAAAATTTTTTTCATTTTAACTTTTTTAAACAACAAAAACAACCAGGCCGAGTTTTTGTGCACTATACTCGCCTATTCAGCTTAGTTTCGAATCTCCTCTGTCTTCGGAATAATAAAGTCAGAAAGATTAACAGCTCACTATATTTCAACCTCAAATGACAAGTGGTTAATGAAATACATTATTTTAAACATTGCAAAACTCTAGTTGACTGATAATTCAATTAATTGCTAAATAAAATCATGAATCAGTTTTCTTTATTATGAAGTCTTGAAACTTTGTACAACGGTAAAAAACCACCGAAAACTATGTTCAGGATACAATCGCCGCTGCAATACAGGCAAATGCAATAAGCTTTTCGACTGGAAACTTGTCGGGACAAATTAGAAGACGGTCATTACAGTGGATGCTTCAAGATAGCCCAAATTACAAGCAAGTTAAACCCTCAGTATTTTTCTGTTCACGAGGAATTTCACCGAAAAATTATTGCAATGGCCGAAGAAGACAACCACATTGATTAATTGTTTGTTTATGTCTGATGAGGCCCATTTTGACCGAAACCGCAATATAAATAAGCAAAATTGCCGTTTATGGAGTGAATCGAATCCAGAAAAGCTTCATGAGACGGAACTGCATCTAGAGCGAGAACTGTGTGGTGCGCAGTTTCATCAAGTGTATTGTCGGGCTTTGAAGAAAACTGTGTAACAGTTGTTACTGTCAAAGGGAACCGTTATTTTAAGTTGTTGAATGAGTTTTTTTTACCCAGAACTGCAACGAATTGAACAGCATATATGCAAGATAGAGCAACTGCATATATAGCCAGAACAGTTATGGCGGATCTCCAACGAAAATTATCAAACAAATTTATTTAGAGAAACTACAATTTTCACTGGCCTCAAAGGTCACCTGACCTGACTACACTAGATTTCTTTGTATGGAGTTATGTCAAGCAGGAGGTGTACAAAATGAAACCCAGGATTTTGACTGAATTGATGCAGGCCATAATGACAATAATTGAGACGATCCCAACTTGAACCCTTCATGCTGCATTGAACAATTTTTTGATCAGGTTCCGCATATGTATTTGTGGGTGAGCGTGGAGGTCATTTGCGGTCAATCATCTTTAAAAACAATTAACTATTTTAAATAAAATTAAGTTTTCTATCCAACAAAAAAAATACACTGATAAAAAAAAAGTTATTTGGATTTCTTTTTGTAGCACAATTATTGCGCCACCCTGGACATAAGAACCCACAGTTCAAAAGTGTTAAGAAATTGTTCTTGACAGTGACAGCCAAATTTTATCCCGGTTAAAAAAAATACACTAAATGATAATTTTTAATTGTTTCGATATCATTTTTCTTAAAATATTTTCAAGCATTGAACCTGAACGTCAATGTCTAGGTATTTATTTGCTGAAACACTAGTATTGCAGGTAAAACTTCTTTGTGTTTTGTTTTAAGAAGATATGAAAAAAAAGAGGCTGGGATGCGACCCACACTGATAACTTCCCATCCCATCTATCGATTTGTCTCGCTTAAAAGTTTGTCTAAATGTATCAATTCTTACCAAATTTGCGTTCTATTTTTTGGAGATTTTATTTTTTAATGAAAAAACGGACTGTTGTATTTTTATGAAAAAATTACTGAATATTAAAAACAATATTTTCTGTGAAATAAAATAAGTTTGAAGCCAATATTTTTAATTTTTGAAAAGCTATTTGAGTCGAAAGTAAATTTTTACCAAGTTTTAGTATTGTTTTTTTTAGGTTTTTATTTTTTGTAAAAAAAAACTGTCAATTTAACATTTCTCAAAATTTTACCGAATGTTGAATTTGAGCCGAAAATCAATTTTTACCAACTTTTATTAATGTAAAAAAACTGTATATTCGATTTTTTTCAAAATTTTGTTTAATGTTGAAAACAATATTTCTTATAAGTTAAATTTAGTTGGAAGCCATAATCTCAAATTTTTGAAAAGATATTTGAGTCAAAAACCAATTTTTACCAAATTTTGTTAAATTTTTTTTTCAGTTTTTAATTTTTTGTAAAAAAAACTGTCAATTCGATTTTTCTCAAAATTTTAATGAATGTTGAAAACAATATTTTTTGAAAGATAAAAGTAGTTTAAAGCCAATATCTCAAGTTTTTTAAAAGATATTTGAGTCAAAAATCAATTTTTACCAACTTTTATTAAGTTTTTTTTTTAGGTTTTTATTTTTTGTAAGAAATCTGTCAATTCGATTTTTCGCAAAATTTTATCAGATGTCAAAAACATTATTCTTCGTTGCACAAAATTGTTTTGGAGATGATATCATATTTTAGTCGTAAAATTTTCGAAGTGACAAATTTTTTTTTCAGTTTTTTTGATTTATAAAAAAACCGTTAATTGGATTTTTTTCTAAAAATATAATTGTTTTGTATCACGTTACCATATATAATATAAAATTTAATTCAAGTCTCTAGTGTCATTGGTTCATGAGATATTTAGGGTTAACCAATATTGTCACCTTTTTTTTAAACTGCTATGGTAAAAAAACCACCCACGCAATTTTCTTGAGAGCCCTTTCTGCATCTTTCTGCCTTATTATGTGTATAACAAAATTTATTTGAAGTCGATATCTCTTCTGGTTCTTGAGCTATGGACGACGAAAAAAACGTCGCGAACGTACGGACGTACGGACATACGGACGTACGTACACACGCACGTACAGACATCTTTCTAAAAATCTTTTATTTCGACTCTAGAGACCTTGAAACGTCGAGAAATGTCAAAATTTTCATTTTGACAAATCGGACCCATTACAATAACTTCCTATAGGAAGTTAAAAATATATACAGCTAGGTTATACATTTCACTTTCACTTGAAATAAAATTGAAATCGTAAAAATTGGAATTCTGAAATCCACTTTTATCGAAATCGATTTTTTTTTAACTTAAAACGAAGTCAATTTCCGTGTTTTACATTTAGATTTGTGCGATTTTCATGTGATTTGAAATCAACTCGAAAAAGTTGACGTACTTTCAATTTGACAAGAGGAAATTGTTTGAAACATTAGTATTTTCACTGAAAGGAAATAAATCTTAACGTTTTTGTCTGATTGTTGAGAAGTTATAGCTTCTTTTTTGTTTTTGAGGAAACAGACAAAGCATTTTAATTGATTTCTCAGCATGCCAAATGTCTTCTCTATAACATTTCGAGTAAGACAATGTTCTCTCAAAAATGTTCAAGACACATTCAACCAGAGTCACCATAGTCTTTTCCAAATAGTATTTATTAAAAAACCTGCAGCACATAACACAATAATAAAGTATTAGAAATTATGACAATTCACAGAAATATTTATTGACTGATGTTATATAAATCAGCTGCTAAAATTTCCCTGCAAGTGATTTTAAAAAGTATTCGAAGTTATGAAATCGATCGAATATCAAAACCCTGAAAACAATTTCACTTGATTTTCAATTTATATTTCGATTTTAGTTCACTCGATTATGGAAACCTAGCTGATGATCTTCAACTTTTCTTTCATCTTTTGAAGACTTTTTCTCTGGTATCTTAATTACCTTTCAGTTTATTGGATGATGCTTAGAACCTTTTTTGTAGTGCTTTTAACAACGTTTAAAAATCATACAATTATTGAAAATTTTTGAAAACCAAAAAAAAAAAAAATGTTGTGAGAGTTGGCAGATCCGGAACTTGGAGATACTTTTTGCTTTTATATGTAAAAAAAGTTTTGACATAATTTGTATTCAAGTAATTTATATGGTTTTGAAATAATTGAGATTAAATCTTCCAGCACCAATGGCGGAGGAGGGGGGTCGTTTGAGTCATGAACTAACTTAGAATTTAAAAATTGATTCAAAAATTATTTAGTTGATCAAAAAATATTTGGACGATATTTTGAAATCAATTAATGAGCTATTCGTTGGGATTGATTTCATATGGTTTTCAATTTTTTAGATATCATTTTTTTGTGTTTTTGATCAATTTCGAATATCACTTTTACAATCTAATTTTTGTTGGTATAAATGTAGTTGCTGTTATCTTTCTTTCCTTTATTCTTAGTATTCCCCGAAAAACCTTGAAACCATAAATTATTTCGGTATAATTAAGAGATAATGTTTGCGTTCACTCCACAACACAACACAATTTCCCCAATTTCAGTTTAGTTTGACACAAAAATCCGTTTTAATTAATATCCTTTTGTTGGTTGTTCTTGTGGTTATGCCATCTATACACTACACACCACCACCGAAAAAAGAAGAAGAATTAGGAAAATAAAAATAAAAGAAATCTTTTTTAAGTATCAAACAAAAGATTTCTAAGTGAAGGTAATAACTTATTTCCCTTCTCGTTTATTTATATTATTAGTTACCCTTATTTCTATATTATAATGTTCCATAGCATAGGCTGACTGAGGCTTTATGCTGATGATGCTTCTGAAGTTGGAAGCGGAAGCTGAAGCACCAGGCGCCATTTAATTTTTTTTTGGTTTTTGTTGTCGAAAAATATGTGTGTATGGCACGAGCTCAAAGTTAGACGAACGGTACCTACACACCCCAAGAACATACCAACATACACAATATAAACCACAACTTAACCCTTATTTCTGCAACGTTTTTTGTGTATGAAAAATCGAATAAACTACAGAAAGGGTAGAGGGTGGGTGGGGTTTTCAGCAGAGGGAGAGGTATAGAGGTAGTAAAGTGTATAGACACAGGGAGAACGGAAGATATGGATAACATTGAACTTGTGCCCTAAATACTAACTTCACTTATCTTTTATTGTTTTTTTTAAGCTCTCAGTGGAAGAAAATATAGAAGGTGCGACGAGGGCGCTGAGGAAGAATAAAATATGAATAAGGGTTTCGGCTTTTCGAAGCCTTCAAATTTCAGGTAGGAAAGTAACAGAAATTTATATATTTTTTTCTACAAAAGGGTTTATGTGTGCTTTTGTTTTTTAACTCAACTCAGGAATATAAGAATTAATGGTTCAACATTATGCGAGTACGTTATGTTTAAAAGGTACACAACTTTTATTCAGGAAGGTTATTGTATACGTATACCTACGTACAGTATACACCTATTCATAAGAGTGTGAAGTCGGTTTGTTGTTTTTATATTTTTTCAGGGGCACTTGGGATTTTATATGGGCTTAAGGTTTTGGTTTTTGTTTTTCCATAGAAAATGATTGATTTGAGGCTGTAAAAGAGGAAAAAAGACTCAAAAACAACTCCTGAAGTATTTTAACAAGGAAACAAACACATCAAATAATAAGGCAAGGTATTAGCATGAGAGCAGGTGGCCAGGGATTACTTCGATAGCATATTGTAAAATTTAAACACGCACACTCTTTAACTTTGGTTTTATTTAAACTTTTCTGACATTTCATTTGCCGCATAGGAGTATAGAAGAAGTCTCAGAGGGTTGATAAATTTGCGAAAGGGATCAGAAAAATAAATAATAGGCAACACTCAAGAGTCGTTTTTTTTTTTTTGTTTTCTGGATGGAATTTTGTATTGTAACTAGGATAATATGGTTAAAGTTTAGATAAGCGTAAAAAATTAATATTGTTACTTTTTTATAATGCAAAAATAAGAACTTGAAAAACAAAATGTATAAATATCGGTTTTAATTTAACAGGAAAATCTTGTCGAAGTGATTCTTACCTTTAATTTGATGATGTAGAAAATCTGAAATGAAAGGAAATAGAAACTATTAGTTGATTTTGCTTTAGTAAACTACATACATGTGTTAACAAAAATTATTTATTAATTTGAAAATTTCATCCGAAATACATTTTTACGTTTGATGTCAATACCCTTATTTCTGAGTAAGAGTCCAATTTTTATCAAATTTTATTATTATATTTCTTGTAATGAAAACTATTGATAGCATTTTTTCAAAAATTAAAAAAAAAGTAAATTAAAGTCCATGTCATTATTTGTTTGTAAGATATTTTACTTACTTTAAGGAAGTAAGTAATTTTCATATTTGACATTAAGGGTTTTAAAACGTTGAACCTTGCACAACAAAAACAAAGTGTTTGGTAAAAAAATTTGGCACAAAGTATTTATGAAATATTTAAGAATGGATCAATGTTTTTGATGGTGATGTTTAAAGTGTTAAAAATCATAGTGGGAAAAAATGATTACTAAAAAATTCAATTACAATTACTTGTTATTAAAATCTACACACACTTTTTGTGTGTCCCAAAATTTTAAAAGATTAAGTAAAATGTAGTACCCGTGGCATGATGGTTAGCGCGTTGGACTGTCATGCCAGAGGTCTTTGGTTCGATCCCTGCCTATGCCTTCTAAAGTTTTTTTCACGGGTACTGCCTCTTGCGAGGAATTGACAAATTCTCCAAGAGTAATTCTTGTCATAAAAAGTGCTTTCTCAAACTTGCCGTTCGGATTCGGCTTAAAACTGTAGGTCCCCTCCATCCCTGACAACAGTACTCGCAAACAGGAATGGTTGAGAGTTGTAAGTCACTAGGCCCAATTTCTCAACGGACTGTTGCGCCACCTAATGTATGCATGTAAGTAAAATGCTAAAGCCATTTTAAGCAATTAACTAAGTTTAAAGGATGATTTACCTAATTTTAAACTATTTTAACATCTCTTAACAATTTGCCAAAGTTAAAATCACGGAATGGCAACTTTAACTTTAAGTAATTTGCTAAATGCAAATGTACAACTATTCTAATAGGAGCAGTGGATGGAAAAGTGCAGTCGACAGTCGACAGTCTACAGTCTACAACACACCGTTCAAGAGTATTTGGTTTATTTATTTTCACGAACTGTCACTTTTTAGACATGTTTGGATGCTCGTTTTTTAATAAAAGGCAGTTAGCAATTTACTAGTTAGCAAAACGAAGAGAATGGTTTCAAATTTTGGACTTCCTTAGGCGCCAGTTATAGCTATCATTGGTTTTCATCATTGAAAACAAACATTGGAATTTTTATGAAAGGTCTTATATAGCTATCCTTAAAAGTTTCTGTCATTGAAAAAAATTTCCTGATTGAAATCCACCGAAAAATGTTTACATCTGTCATTGGAAATGTGTGAAATTGGAACACAAATCAGTGGAACGATTCGTTTCACTTTTGAACATAAAAGTATCAGCTGTTCAGGAAAATGAATTTCCGTCCGGAAAATAGAAAAATACATTTTTAGAGAAAAATAAATGCGTAAGTAAACTTTTTTTATCAAAAAAAATTCTTTGTGTGGTTTCCGATCGATCAGTATATAATTTTCATTTCTAATAAAAGGGAAACACCGTCAATTATCGATTCAAAAAATTTTCCGGATTGATTTCAATGATAGCTATAACTGGCGCCTTAGTAAATTGCTAAATAATAAGCAAATTGCTAACTAGAAAATTGTTAAAACCTTAAAAATAGGTGTTACTTGGAATTAATAAATAAATTCACTAAGAAAAGTAATCAATATTTCCCAACACTGATAAAATATTATAAATTGTTTTTCTATTTTGATGGATTTTTGTATGAAACTAAAACCTTTCTTTTAAGACACGTTTGTAACATTTTGTGACTATTTTTGTATGCATTTGTAAACAAACAAATTGTGAGTTGTTTCAGGTTTTTAAAATATGACTGTTTAAATTCAAACTATGTGTAAAATCATTATAAAAATACCTTTTGTGTGCATTCTCAAAAAATAACATTCTATAAAATGAAATAAATTAAAATAAACAACTACTAGGGACGAAGAGAAAACAAAATTTTAAAAATTCTTCGAGCTCAAAAATTTCAAAACGTTAGAACTGTTGTTAACAAATAAATATGCCAAAGTTTTTTAAAAACTCATTGATAAAATTAGTTTTTCAAATGAGTTGAATACATTTGTAATGAAACACGATAACCAAAATAGAACTTTACGGTTGAATGTATTTCTCATTTCCATGTTTTTATTTTTAAACCAATATTTGTTCAAATCTTTAAGTTACTGTTTAAAAATAGTTAGGTACTTGGTTTCGAACATATAATGTAGGTATATTATTTGAATATATTGAATACTTGGTAGAAAATCATTTTTACTTCCGAAACAAAATGTATTTTTAATAAAAACTGATAAATAGTTTTTAGAAAAATTTCTAAAAGTTAAAAAAACAAAAGTAAGTGTAGCCTTTTTGTATGTTAATACAATTTTTCGCAAAGATATGAAAATTTTGTGTGTATTTTCTGTCACAAAAAAACAACAAAAAAAGTGTGGTGTTCTGCTAAAAATTTTCTAAGAAGAGATTTCATTCAAAAGCGACTTAGACACTGAGAGAATTTTCAGGAAATTTAATGTGTTAATCATGCTAAAAAAAATTATAAGATCCCATTTACGCTATTGTTTATTTTCTCTTGTAATATTTAACAGCCTAAATGATTTTGAAAAATTATCACTTCATTATTAAAAACTCTTAACATAACTCTTAAAATAAAAAGAAGAAAACATGTCTTTCATTTTATTTGACATTTTTAAAAATAATAAAATGAAAAAAAAACATAAAAATTCCTTAAGAATTTAATTTCTTTAAAATTTTCCACAAAATACACAACAAAACAACATAATATAGATACAATAATACATCTGCACATCTGATTACACATACATATACCTTAATTTAAAAGGCGTTAACATGTCTATTTTGTCTTCTAATGATCTATTAAATGTTAACATAAACATAAAATCTGCCATCATCAAAATAACTTTACATTTAAGGGCGACATAATAAAATTCCATAGACAGATCATAAAACAAAGGTCACCGCAACACTTTATGTCAGTATAATATAAATACATATACAAATAATAAAAACACACAAACAAAAACAGAAGCAGAAACATAATACATAGTATATTCGTCGTATAACGGAAAACAAGAATTAATATCTCCTAATTCTTCGGGCAATTAAAAACCAACCACCAAACCAAACTTTGGACGAACACGAACCATCCCCTAACTCATTTCATTTTCTTGTTCTATGAAGTCTCGAATTCGATGGAAGTCGCCATCATCGCTACCACCGATATACCAAACGCCCACCAACCCACCGCTTTATGCCACAACTTTCGTATTAAATGCACAACCGAGAAATGTAAGTACCTCACCTATACCATTACATTTTGTATTATATTAACGTTAGTCTCGTATATTCGTTACGTACCTAGTTTCCATTACAGTAAACATCTGATGATAGTCGTTTTTTTGAGAGTTGGGTTATTCTGGCGATATACCTTCGTTAAGTCTATTTACCCACCCCCTCCCCCTTTTTCAGTGCTTCGAAAATGTATTCCAAATTTAAATCATCACCATACACAGGGTGGGTCAAAAGTTTCTTCTTAATTTGAAATCACTCTTCAGGTTTCAGTTTTCAATTTTTGTTCCTTTTTTTAAGGCTTTTGAAGCAAACTCGAAAATTTAACTAAAATGAACTACAGATTTTTGGAGAGGATCAAATTAATTAAATTTTATTTTTAAACAAATCACTCGATAGTTTTAAACCAAAGAGCTTATCGGCGAAGGGGCTCGATTTCGTCAAAAAAAGCACTTAGTTGATCTTTCTTAAACTGCAGGTCGCCGCTTTGACGAAATACTTAAGCGAATGCAGAAAGCATTTTTGTAAGTTAGTCCAGAAACATCGACAAGAAGGCTTATGACCAACTCGGTATGTCCCTCGAAGAGTTCTAAGAACCGAATTATACATATATCTTTCCAAACAAAATTTAATTTGGTCAAAAATAAAAGCCACACAACGGGGCTACAAAAGGGACAATTTCAAGGGATGATTAATTTTCAAAAATTCAATAGTTAATTGACCTCTACGATATAAGAATTTGACTGTAACCGAATTTTTTTGAGCGTGATTTGAAAAGTAAAGTGTACGTAAATACCCTGATGTCAGATTTCATTCAAGTGTCATAGAAAATGTTCTACGAAGAGCCCGTCTCTATGAATGTCAAGCGGGCTTACATTATATTCCATAAGCCCAAACAATTCTCTAAAATAACTATTTGCAATTCTTTTAACATAAATTAATAATTAAAACTTAAATCTATAAAAGTTATTATCACTTATTAGTAATTCACTTTTGGCCCACCCTGTAGAATGAAGGATATTGGAAAAGGGCACGGAAGATGGGCAGTAAAGTAACACACAGTCGATTCGCTCGACTACACTCTTTTACACCACCACCGAAAGTGATGTATAGAATAAATACGAAATATCTATCTTTTATCTATACACAGAGCTCCGCATAAGGGAGCGAATTTTATTAGATACCACTTTCCACATCATGATGGCGAAGCTTTATTACAACCCTTATTCGTCCTTCCTTCCAACATTATATTCGGCTTCCGCAGCGGACTGCTGTCAGGACAGGACACTGTGTGGCAGAAGAATTTCGAAAATGGTAACTGATTTTTGGTGATGTATGATGTCTATGTACAGTACACTACATTGCGAGGGTGTTATATATATCGTATTAGAATTCCAGGAGCAGAAAAGCACTGAATGGCGCCGGCCGGGTAGGGTTGGGTAGGGTATGGAAGATGGAACATAGAACATGTTCATATTCACTGTTCACCATTTGAGATAGACATCATTCTCTGAGGTTAGTTTTATTATTATTTTTATTATTATTCGCTTCATCTATGGTTTTTTTTCTCAATTTCTATCCTGGCCGGGTTCGGGTTTTGGGGAACATCATTTATTTATGAGTCTTTTTTTGATCACATAGTGGTTGGAGAATTTTTTCGTTTATTTTCATTTGAAATAAAAAGAGTGGGAAGCTTCTTTCGGGGAGAGGAAATTACTCGTATAAATAAAAAATTAAATTAATATTATGTAAAACCTTTTGAAAATATTTTGTCTTTATAGTTCCTATGATTAACCTCTCACCTGGGTTATTTTTAAATTATTAATTTGTTCTATTTTTTAAATATTTCAAATTGTAAGAGCTTTCAAATTGGCATTTATTTTACATCATCAAAATTTCTAGGCAAATGTAAATTAGTTCTTGTGTTTTTAAGAGTGGTTTCTGACTAGGTACTAGAATTTTCCAACATAATGACAAAAGAATCTTGTTCAAATACTTTCAAACAATATAAAACGAGATAATTAAGATCCGAACTATCCAGATAGAAGTACATATGTATACCAAGACAAAAATCCTTACCAAACCAACCGATCACCGTGGGAAGATTAGATGAAAACCCCCTCCGTACAAAAATAAACAAACAGAGAATATAAAAATTAAAAATCAAGAAAATACACTAAGAATTTGTACTTTTAATATCAGACACTTTCTTTAGACGAAGAACAGGAAGAACAAAGACTTGCAATTGAATAACATAAATTGGGATATAATAGGACTAGCCGAACAAGTTGTTTTTAATGCAAAACTTATTAAAAGATAGGCTGAAGAAGAAAACTCAGCTACAAGACCTCATGGATATAGATCAAGAAATAAAAGAGGGGAGGGAATCATCAAGTGGCTGGACGTGAATCTCACCGAATGGAAAGACTAAAAACGAAATAGACCTCATTCTCACAAACAAAATTTAAACCATCCAAGACATAACTGTCCTTAATAATAAACTTTTTGACAGCGATCACAGACTAGTAAAAATAAAGATAAAAGTTGACCATAAAACATTATAAGAAGAAATCGACAAAACCTATTTTATCCCTAAATTAGTTCCTGATCAAAAACTAACTACCTACAGCGAAAATATAAAGAAAAATATCAATCAGATTTTAAAACTGTCAAACACGAATAATGACCTTTCTAGAGCTAAGCGAACTCAGAAAAACTAGAAGATCTAAAATAGCGAGAGATATTCGTGAACTCAATGAGACCATTATAAAGGATACAATTAGACAAACAAAATCAATTAAAAAAGCAAGAACATATTTGAATAATAAACAAGAATGGATTACAAGTTGTATGTAGGACCAAAACACAGCCGTTAGAACAATCCAAAAAGACATTAATGAAAATGCAACACAAAGTTTTGAAAAACTGTTTACCTCGATCAAAATTTGTCGGAAGAAGATACAATAGACAACATAGAAATTAAAGGACTATAGATGATCTGAAGAAAGACAAAATCATCGGATATGACGGAATGTAATCAGAAATCGTATATTTAAAAAAACTCCCTTTCCAACATTTCCAAAATAGCACAAACAAAAAAATCCCTGAAGAATAAAAAGAAAACAACGATAAAAAATGAAAGAAGGACAATACCAATAACTATAGACTATAGATAAGTAACATTTTGTGAAATTACAAGCTTTTCTCCAAAGTTAAAAAGTTTTTAAAAACATAGACATTAAGTTGTAAATATAAACTAATGTAATCAAAATACTTGAGGCACTAAAAAATCTTACAATAATAATAAATACATAAAATCAGTCTTGCAGATTCGAATGTGACCCTAGATCTGGATATACGATCGATACTATTCGGATAATTTCGGAACTTAATGAACCGACTTAACCAAGTATTCAACACCTTGTGGATAATTTAGATGTTCGACTTTTGGTTTAAATCAAGAATTTTTAGGGTTTTCCAATAAGGGCTTTTATTTTGATACAAGAAAGGAATATTTTTTAAAAGAAATCAATTGATGCTTAAAAAGTTATAAAGTTATAAAAATCGATAAATCTAATTGCAGCACCGTTAATTTTTAAGGAAATTTTCATGACATTGTAAAAATTGTAATGCATTTTTAAAGGGTGTATAGTTCCACATTTAGAAAAATAATGAAGTAGTAAAAGTCTTAGAAACAAGAAGACTTTTTAATGTTGCCAAACGCACTAATGCCTTTCAGTCAAATCAAAAAAGATTCAAGGCAGATTTACAACGAGCCAAAAGAAGCGCTTGGAGAAAATTCAGCGATGGAATATAATATACCAACAAGTCAGCGAGATTTGGGAAATTATAGAAAAAAATCTACGCCAATAGGGTCACTAAGAAAACCAACTAATCAATTTACAGAATCTTGTCGGGGAAGCTAAGAACTCATGGTAGATACCCATTTCCAGGGCTGTAACGAATCAGAGCTATCAAATTACTCTCAAAATACAGTCCCGACCGGTCTGATAGCAGTGGATAAGATTAAATTGGCTATAAGCTCCTTCTAACCATTCAAACCGCTAGGCCCGGACGGCATCTTTCCTTTGATGCTACAAAAGAGCGCAGATCTAGTAATCCCACACTTTTGCATTATATTCCATAAGAGCCTTAGATGGGGAAATGTTCCTAGGTTGTGGCGCGAAGTCAGAGTAGTTTTCATACTTGTAGCTGTTAAACCCAGCCAAACTACTGCTAAGGACGATAGACCAATTAGTCCTACATTGTTTACTCTTAAAACGATAGAGAGACTTCTAGACATCGATATCCGCTGTAATCTTGTTCCTGAAGTTTTATCTACTTCACAACAAGCCTATTCTAAAGAAAAAAAAACACTCCATGACATCGAAGGGACCTTCAACAACATACAATGCAGAGAAGTCGAAAAGGCTCTCACGAGTCTAGAAATTAAACAATCTATTATAAATTGGATTATGTGTATGTTAAAGCCTAAACAGATCAAAAGCGACTGGGTGGTACAGAGATCAAAGTATCATCATCCCTATGAATAACTCAAGAAGGTGTACTCTCACCACTTCTCTGGATTCTGGTCATGAACGTAATCCTTACCAAACTCGAACACAGTGGTGTTAAAGCAGTGGTCTACGCTGATAACGTAGCTCTACTGATGATATGGAAATTCCTAACCACTATAAGTGAACACCTGAATCAAGCCTTATAAAGAATTTATGCATGGACAAAACCTGCTGCTTGACGATTAACCTCAAAGCAGATTTAGTACTCTTTACAAATAAGAGGAAAATACCAGTAATACAATTCCTAGTATAGGAGGAAGCCACTGGGATACAAATACTTTGGAGAGATTTAAAAAAGCTCAAATCGCATTCTACTCATGCAATAGGATCTTCAGTAGAAACTGGGGATCAAATCCTAAAATCATACTGTTAATGTACGCTGCAATCGTCAGACCAGTACTCACTTATGGTAACATGGTATGGTGCAATGCGTTAGAGGAAGCTACAAATCTAAGAACCCTCATAAGGGTACAGAGAATGGCATGCATAGGCATAATAGAAGCGATAAGGACCACTCGCACTGCAGAATGGAAGCAGGTGCAGGTTTATTTTCTGAAGAAGTCAATCTTGCCAACTCTTTCAGACTCCCCGATCAAAGCAGTGTCTTCCAAGCCGAGGTATTGTCGGTGACAAATGTTAAAAAACAGGTCTTAATGATGGCGTTATCACGATCTGAAATCACCATTTTAATTGATAACCAAGCAGCAATAAAAGCGATGTCTGCCACAGTAATCAAATCGAAGATTGTAAATTACTAACGACAAGAACTAAAGGTTTTGCTGGGTACAATGATGTGCCTGGAAACGAGAGAGCTTATGAGGTGGCGGGTATAGGTACAACTCTGTACCAATCCCATATAGACTCAAGTATAGACACTCCAACTTTGTACTTAAACAGATCATTGGCAACAAGATACTTTAAAAAACCAATGAAAAATGGGAAAGCCTCGAAACCTGTGCTACAGCCAGGAAATCAATGCCCAAATTCGACAAAATAGATTCGGTTTGATTTTGCATATAGACAATAAATCTCTACGATTTCTAGTAAGCATATTAACAGGTAACAACCTATTTGTTTACCATACAAAGAAAATGCGACTTACCACCGATGGCATGTGCAAAGGCTTCAATGACGAGGAAGATCAGGAAGATACAGCCCACTTCTTATGCCACTGCCCAGCACTAGGCTACGCTAGAAACAAACTCTTAGTCAGACACTTTTTCAATAATCTTAAAGAACTGGTAAGCATTTCAGGAAACCACATATTGAGCTTTATGAAAGCTCCTAAATAGCTAAAACAAGAGAATCCATAGACATCATTGGTTTTTGTATTTTATTTTTAGAGAAGTTTAATACTTCGGGGTATCACAATTGATGAAATTCTCCTAAGTGTTGCGATAACGTCATCAATTGCCAGTCTATTTAACTAACTTAATAGTAATACTAATAGACTTAAATGTGATTTATTTGCTGAGTTAACAGTAAAAAATTGATCTCGTTCGTTTCCGAAAAAGTTGTAAATTTTGTAAGCAACTTTGACCTGATTTTACAAACTAAATTCTTTTACTCATAGGGTTTTATTCCTGTGCTGCTGAAATTTTCATCCATTTTTCTGTGTTATTGTACTGTTTTTCTTACAGACATCAAAGCAACCAATATTTTAATTAAAGGATCTTGCACCAGATAATTTCCTTTAAAGTATAGAAGGCAAAAATGTGTAGTAAACCATTAAATGAAACCCATTTGCCTAAGGGCTAGAACAAAGAGAAAGTCATAGTGATGTTGAAAAAAAAGGAGAACATAGTTTGCTGGGAACTTATTTCCGAATGAATTCTGTCCTGGGATTTCTTTTACAACTGATTTTCCTTTAAAAAAAAATGAAAAACTTTGAAGTTTATTTGTATTTCCCTTTTTCATTGAAAAAAATACATTACACAGTTTAATGACTCAGTTGCAAGTATATCCTTTATTATATCTGTTCGTTTCATAAGTACTTTAATTTCCTGTGACATTGTTTTTGAGAAAAAATATCCAAAACAAAGCCAACGATATTCCTATTTTTCGTATAAAAATACTGCAGATGTATTTTTATGTACATAAAGAAGGATATTTCCATTTTTCCATTACTTATTCATCATCATCGTGAATAGTTACACCTTTCTGTAATATTTACATATCCTTACCAACATAGATACTCGACTCGTAGGTATGGTATATTTACTTTTCTTGCTCTCTGTCTCTCTTACAAGAACAAGATCCTAATTTACAAAACGTTGCAGATAAATTGTAAAATTAATTTACATGAAGGGTTTTCCTTGATGTTACCATAGTCGAGTATGTCTGTCTGTATATGTCTTTCAAATTTTAATATGCAGACATAAATCAACGAGAATCCTTCTTGTTTTCCGTCTCACTTGTAGGTATATGTTTTGTGAATGTTTGTACCACCACCACAAATTGGTTGAATTATTTCAACTTCTTTTCCATATCCGCATATAGTCGTATATTGCATACACATTATCCTACATCCTGAATTTTCTATTTCATATCCTTTTTTTTTTTCTGGTAAAGAAATGTTTCCGAGAACTTAATAAAAAATTCATACAGAAAGAAAATTTGTATGTTTTTCTTTTTTTTTTTATTTTCTTTAGATGAATACTTACTTTAGACTCGTTTATTGCGAAAGAAACTTTTACTTTGCGTGACTGCACCACTTACCTAAAAGGAAAGAACGGGAGCAGTTTTCCGCCACACCATACCCGCGCGCCGTACCGCAGCGCACCATTTTGAAAACTTGTCAGACATTCATTTTGTATGTATGTTTGTTAGGTCTGATGATATGACATAGTGCTTTTTGTTTATTTTAATAGGGTGACCATACGACATGTTTTTGTTTCAAATTATTAAAATTGTCTGATTAGAAACTGACAAACAAAATAATGTTTGAATGAATCCTTAGCATTAAAAGTTACACGATGGGTTGCCAACTTCCTTAGCAAAATTACATTAACATTTTCATTTTGTCATTCTATGTTTTCTATGTTTTTTTTTTTTACTTTTTTGCTTTACATAGAAAACATGAAACTATCAATTAACATTAAACTATCCACAAATAAATAAACCATAATTTATTCAATATAAAAAGTTTGTACGAGTTTAAGGGGCGATTTGCTAAGTTGACATGAATTAAGGAAAATGACTAAAAAACATAGAAAGTATTGCCCAACAGAATTGGAACTATCAATTGATGAATAATTAATGCCATATTGAAAGCCAAAAAAGTATTTAATGGTACTGTGGGTCATTTAATTCCGTTTTTCTGAGGTGCACTTTAAATTGATATCAAGTTAGCAAACCAACAAAAAACATAGAAAACATAGAAAAACAAAATCAACATTGTAACAAAAAATTAATGGAAAATTATCTCTCTCATTTTCATCGGTGATTTTTTTCTTTGCTAGGTTTGGTACTTTCATGCAATAATGTTTACGAAATAATGTTTTTGGTCTTAAAGGTCTGAACACCAAAATGGGGGGGAAAAACAGAGTTGGCTAAAGCATTCCACATTCTCGATGTGCGGTTTAAGAAAGAATCTCTTACTTACTGTTCCCCCCGAAATTGAGCTCAAGGGTAAACTGATGAGCATTCCTGGAAGAGCGATAATTAAAGTTTAGGGGTGGAATGCAGCTGGCTAATTCGAAAGAGCAGTGTTTTTAAAAATATCTGTAAAACAACGAAAATCACGAAATATTTCGGCGGTGTTCTAGTGATGCAAATAATTCGGCTACATTTCTATCGCCTATCATTTTCAAAGCCTTTTTCTGGATTATAGCCAAAAGATTCAAACTTGGTTTAGAGCATCAGAGAGTTCTATTCAAGCATTGGACGAATGAAGGTTTTATTACAGCCAGAATAGAAGCGGTGACAAATATCTTGCACCGTGCGTCGTCTACGGAGGAATCCTACCTAAAACATTTAGCAGCATTTTTGGCAATGTCAACTATATGACCATTCCATAAGAGGTGATCTGTGATACACATAGCGAGTACTGTAAGTTGATACGTTTGGATTACGTTTTAACGACAGGAAACACCATTCAGTTTTTGAAGCATTACATTCTACAGAGTTAATAATTCCCCATTGGACAAACCTGTCGAGATTGGAATTTAATGAGCTAATCATACGCCGCCGTTGAAATTCCACACCCAATGGACAAGAATGTGAATCTAGAAACAAATATAAAAAGCTGAGGGTATTGTCGTCTGCAAAGTAGTTTAATGGATTATAAGTGAAAGACAAGAGATCGTGAATGAGTATCAGGAAGAGAGTTGGAGAAAAAACAGAGCCCTGTGGGACACCACAATTTATTTAGAATTTTAGATTTGAAACTATCCAATACAACTTGTACTGAACGGTTAAAAATGTTGTATCTAAACCATTGCGGTAGAAATTCATCAATACCAAATGTACGCATTTTCGATAAGAGAGCTTGTAGCGAAACTAAAGATTTGTTCCTCTATTCGGTGAGATGAACCATGAGATCACCAGTTGACCTTTTGCTGCGAAAGCTATACTGCCAGTTATTGAGAAGCTTTCGTTCTTCGAGATATTTCTTAAGCTGATAATTAATCAGTGTTTCCATGATAATGGAAAGAAGGCTCGTAAGTGGTATTGGAGGAAAGTTGGAAAGAGAGGAGGAATCTCCTTTTTTAGGGACAGGCTGGACAAATAAAAAACTGATTTTGGACTCGAAAATTTCCAGAATAAATGAAGGCGTTGAATTATATTTTTAATTCTATTCAAAATATCATTGTCAACAACTAAAAACTGATAGGAAATGTTTTTTAATTCATGTATTATGAGAAGAAAGAAAAATATTGAGTTCAAACTTGATTTTTATCTCACACAAAATCAGAAAAATGTTGTTATTAATAGAAAACCTTTAGAAATATGGGCAGAGTAATAATGAAATCATATTCTTAAAAATGTTCTGTCTTAAAAATACTATATTTCAAAAAGTTCTTAATAGGCTAAACGAACATTTGGATATTGTGAGAAAATCCGCATGGTCTAACAGGTTAATTTTTGGCGTAAAAGGAAACCAATTGATATTAAAGTTGCAGGTAGTCTTAGTAATGGTGATGACAGCATGTAGTTGTCGGTTTTCCGAGAAAAAGTGCATCAAATTAAAAATACATTGCAACTTGGCGCTAAGGACTAGCTCATTACAAATATTATTTGGTCAAACGTATAGGTGGCCGAATTTTTCTAGGAGAGATCAACGCGTTTTTCGGCGTTTTTAGACTTTTGGGAAACCACTTAAGATTGGTAGCATTCGAAAGCCTTCGACTTCATGAGTTTAAATATGTACATACATGATACATGACAGAAATGAAGGTGGCCGCATTCTCCTGACAGATTCGATTAAATTAAAAAAAATCTTTGGACAATCATGTAGCTCTTGATACTAGAGTATACAAAATTAAGTTTGTAACCCATTTAACGCCTGGGAAACGATCTTTTTAAATTTAGTTTTAAGTATTGGGATTCTTAGGAGAACTACTTCCATTATATGTGTGTTAACAGAAAGATACTAATTAATAAAATTAAAAAGTAGCATCATAAGTGAAAGTGATGCTAAGCTCTTGACAAGTGCGATTTAATTAGGAGTGTTATTGGTGTTTTTTGAATGCACAATAATTTAAAGATTTTTAATCCCAACAAATTAAACCTTAACTAGAAAAAGCTTTAACCAAATTTAACCATATAATATCGCGATAAAAGTCGTGAAATCTTTCTTGAAATGTATGAAAGTTAGAAATGGTTTTACCCCCTAAAATGAAATTGTATCTGACATACGTTTTCTTTATTTAAAGAAAAAAACAGATTTTGATCCAAAAATGAGTTTCTCCATTTTAACATTTACATACATCCTCCTGACGTTAGTATATATTTATGGTAGCATGGTCACCTTAAAATTCTTAACCTTTGTGCAACCACCTACAGTTTAAGTAAACTGGAACGTAAAACAGCATAATATTCGGAGTCCGTAAAATTAAGTGAATGACTTTTTAATCACATTTATACCTACAAATTATACCTAGCGAGCCAAAAGGACGAAGTTATGAGAACTTTAGCCAATTGGATTCCCCGAGGATGACATATGGTTGCGAATATTAAAGTTCGATTTTGCCTGCAATTACCAACCAACCAACCAAACAAGGAACAAGGAAGGTTTAGAATTCCTAATTCACCTTCGGCTGCGACCAAAAGCACATTGAACTTTATAGGAGTTGGTATATTCGTAATCATCCTCGTATTCGTACCTTTAGGTAGGTATAGATAATTTAATCAAATATTCAGATCAACCGAGGCTACCTTGTTTTTATTTTTTTTTATATTTTCGGGAGGGTTTTTGACTTTCTATTTTTCAGAGATAGATATATTGAAGATAGAAAGTTTAGTTTTTGATTTCTTAACCAAAAACACAATAACACATGATGAAAATATTTTATGCTCCTCAGTACACCTAACCCTAACCTTACCTATTCTACTCTACTATACTCCTTCGCATTAAGGCAGTCATAAATCAATTTTAGAACTTTTCGTTACACAATAGTATATTTTATCAACAACCAAAACCAGAAGAAGAGGAGTCGAAAATTTATTCACAAAATGAATAACGAAGGAAGAAGCTATAATAAATATCTCTCTATGCCCGCTCGACCCGCACCCGCATACGGATACGGATATGCGAAGGATGTTAGCGAAGCGATTTATAAAGGATGTGTGTGAGATGTGTAACTAACAACACAAAAGGTTTTTGAGAGTTTTGTGACGCTACTGCTGCTGCTGCTAAGGCTGACGCTATAGATTGTATTATTATGCTTTCATGTGAGACTTTTCGTATCTATAAATAAATGCTGGCTGGCAAAAAGCTAAAGTAAAAGCTAAAGCAAAAGTAAAAGCAAAAGTAAAGGAATGAAGAAGGAATAATACGGATTAGTGTGTTTAACAATAAAGTCAACTATAAGAATGTTTTATAGCTGTAAAGTTTTCGGGTGAAAGACCTTTTAGATAAGCTTATTTATGCGTTATATTTCTTATATATGTGATGTGTGAAGTACATATATACATAGTGGGTGTGTGATTTGTGTTTTAACAAAAATATCATTTGGCAGAAAGTTCGTATATCTGAGGAGGAAGATTAACAATATATTCGTGGAATTTGTCTTAAGTGTATCTGATGAACATACATTTATATGAGCATGGCATGAGCTGTAAGAAATATTTTATTCAAAAAAAGAAGCTATAAGCAATACTTAATACAAGAAGAATACATTCCACAAAAATGAAAGTTAAAGTATTTTAACTTGTTTGTGAAAAAAAAAAAATATTTTTTTTTTAATTTGGTAACAATGACCATTAAATATCATTCATTATGAGATTTTAAACAGAGTAACGATGTTTTGAATTTTTAAAAAACGATTATTAATCTTAGCTATCAAGCTACTCAAGATGAAATATTGGAGTCAGTGTGGCTGGGTTATACAAATTGTAATAAAGTGAGATAATTATAATAAGTGAGATTTTTAAAAGAAGAAGAAGGCATTTTAATGGTACACATAGGCGTATGAGTACTTTTTTAATTTCATTTTATTTTGTTTGTATTGGCATTCAATTTATGGAATGTTTGTTACATAATTAATTCAAGGACAAAAACTGTTATTATATTAAGTGGACAACAAATAAGAATTACTATTCACACTTAATTAATTCTTTAGATATTGATTAAACTAGATATACGATGAGTTCTAATTACGACTACGTATTTTCAATTCTTGAAAGTTCGGTAAAATTCAGCTTTTTAAGATTGTGTTTCAAAATCCAGGCGCGAGATAACTATGCCATCAAACCTATCGCGCAGCATATTGATTATATCTATGAGCTGTGTTGCACGTGGGCCTATCCTGTTAAAACTATATTTCTTCGGTATCCACATCATGCAATTCAGGCCACCAGAACTTGGTGATGGCCTGGCCAGCATTATTTTCGAAGAAATGAAATCAACATCAAATAACAGTAACTTTGCTTGTATGTATTGGCGTGGATTGATTTCGTCACAAATCCGGAAATTTTGCTTATTTACGAATACATTTTCATCCAAAAATGAGCTAAAGATGATTTTTCGAGCGAAATTGAGATCAAAATCTATCTGCTCAAAAATAATTAAGTTTTATCATTTGCATGAGTTGCTCGATGCTGTTGCTTTCCATAATGATTTGAATTCAGTGACTGAATAAAAAAAGATGTTTTGACAGAAAGTAAAAAAAACAATATGGCCACCACGAGCTGTCAAAATAAAAGGGTCCCTATTCGAAAACCCCTTATAAGCACAATAATTTAGATGTTTTTAAATTCCTAAAGGGAGTTATTTCCATCGATCCGTCGTCGTCGGTCATATCTCAACAGCCGGCAGATATATCGAATTTAAATGAATTTGCCATAGCAATTTATAAAAAAGTGAAAAGTTTGGTTGGCCTCAAGTATCTCTCAAAGCATATGAGAAGTTTCTTAGTCCCGCAATTGAATGGTTTTAGATGTTAATTGGCCACCAAGATCATGCTATTTAAAACGTTTAGATTGATTTCTGTGGTTCTACTCAAAAGACCTTCTTTAGGTATGCGAATAATCCCTGAAATCTACACACATTAAAAACCAAGTTACTTATTTCATGGTGGGGAAAAAATTAACTCAAATAATTCACATTCTGCAAATATTTTTAAAGTGGTCATTTAAATGATTTTGAATGATATCATTGAGAACGTTAACTTAACTATTACTTTCGCAACCGAAAATAAATGACCCTTTATTTTTTACTTGCGACATATAGGAACTATATGGCAAGTTTTGCATTCGTGCAAAATTTCGAACTGGAGATTTTAATCAAACATGATATTACGATGGTAGAGAAGTCGAAAAAAGTGGGTCCCGCGATTCCGTCCGGTCAATTTTGTCTGTCTGTCCACGCTCCTACAGCCTAAACCATTGGGTCGATTGAGTTCAAACTTGGAAGTTAAGGTTTTGAACAGATTTGCGTTAGGCGTTTTTTTTCATTTTTTTTTTAAGATCAAAACTAACAGTGGCCCCATACAATTTTTTTGGTCAAAAAACGAAAATTCGAATTTTCTCAAAACCAAACCGATAGATTTTTTTTTAATTTTCTCTAAAATTTTATTTTTTAACTTGGCTTCTTTTAATAAGAAAAACATATTTTTGTATTGCTCAGGAAAGGTACCGCTCATAGAACCGTTTTTTTGTTTTTTAATTTTCTCAGCAACTTTTGAACCGACTTCAATAATTTTTTTTCTGAACGAGCTCTTATATTGCCTTAACAATATTTGATTATCAAAAGTGCAATTTTTTATTGTTTGGATTTTTAAAAAAATATTGATTTTTTTTTTTTTTAAATTCTATATCTCAAAAACGGGTGAACATTTTTTTACGAAATTGAAATATAGAGCGTATATTTACAATCACTAAACAACTGCATACCAAAAATATTTTTAGAACAAAATTGAAAAATTTTATATATAAAAAATTAATTTAAAAAAAAACCGCTCTAACGATTTTCAAAAAAAAAATTTGAAAAATCAAGGGTTTTTTGATTTATAAAATGGCATTTAAATTTTTGAAGACAAACTTATTTTTCAGGTAAAATTTTGAATCTTAAATTAGTTTTTTTAAAATTATTTTAACTGTATTAAATGTAACCCCCTCCCAAAAAATTGAAAAATGGAGGTTTTTTCGACAAATCAAATGGCATATATATCTTTGAAGAGAAACTTATTTTACAGGTATATTTTTTAAATATTATATAGATACTTTTTTAAACAGACTCTTTGCATACAGGAGCAAGTTCGTGCGACCCAGTCGTGCACTTTATTTTTCTTGCACATACATTTCCAATTTGATATATCCGACCATACATTCAAAAGAAAAAAAAATATTGTCTATAAAATAAATAAAAAACCAACAATCTTTTCTTATTTGGCGCAAGAAGTTATTAAATTTTTGGTATTTCTAGGAATTTAAATCAGGACTTAAAGAAATTGAAAAATTAACTGAACAAATTGCTGAAAAGTAAAAATTCAAACAATAATCGTTTGCGTGAATGCTTTTATGATGTTTTAAAAAAAAATCTTATCAATTGGAGTTTGGAGTGTTGAGCTTAATATTAAGTGTTTTTCGAAGGCTTTTTAGTTTTTTCTTCATAGTAAAAAAATCTTTTTGATTTCCAGCTAATATGACTTTATGCAATAGACTACCCAAGCAACAATTTGTAACCTCAGTAGCAAAATTACCGCGGTTATTAATTTTACCTGGAATAACCTTTGGTTTATTAGTTTTAAGTTCCTAAAGTAGATAAATGTTTAGTTCAAACATGAATAAAAAACATGTAAAAAGTAATTTTGTAACCTCTTTTTATTTTAAAGGAATTTTATTTTCAGGAAAGTTATAAAATAACTTGTTTCGGAATTATACTGGGTTTTTTGGTAACCAAATTCTAACCGGCGAAAAATAATGGTTTTTAAGTAACCTAGTTACAACGTTGAAACTAGGTATTAAAACAACCGATTTGTAGGTTTCCTTACTACCTGCAATAACTGGTAAATAAAATAGGTCACCATAACGCTTCAAAATAACGTTAACGGAACGTAAGATATTAACCGCTTCTTATCGGTTACATTAAATCTCCAATAAGCAGTTATTATTTTACCGTTTAAAGCTGGTTTTTTGTTACCACGCAAAAACCCAGGTTTAGAAGAAGTAATTATTTAACTCTTTAAAATCGGTTTTTTGTTACCAAAAAAAAACCCAAGTTCAAAAGTTACCGACCATTTCGGGTAGTGGTAATGGTTCTGGAACGTTTCCCAGCCACGATTTTTACCGATTTCATTACTTTTCGGTAAATAACCTCGGGTTATAAATCGGTTTGTAAGCCGATATTTTACCAAAAATTGTTGCTTGGGTAGCGTCTAATGAACACGAAGTTTGTTATTTGTTTGCTGTTTTTTTTTATATCTAATTTTGTTTTTTATTCATCGGGACAGTTTGTAAATAATACCCTTCAACATTAATTTACTGACGTTGGTAAATTATTAAATTAAGCAGAAGAAGACATGGCATCTGTATTGCCGAAAAATTGTAAAGATGGTTTGACCAAAACTCTTGCCATACTCTTCAATCTGTCCCTCTAGAATGGAAAATTTTTGATGAATGGAAAGTGTGACAAATAATACCAATTCATAAATCTGGGTCAATCTGGGAAACAATTAGTCTCTAACTATCGACCTATTTCATAAGGGTTCCTCAAGGAAGCCACTTTTGTTTGTTCTTTTCATAAATGACCTTCCCAACTGTGCGAAATTTTCTGAAAACCTTTTATTCACAGACGATTTTAAAATATTCAACCGTATACAATTCTTTCCAAGGTGTTGTCAATAGTATTGTCCAATGGTGTGAAGTTAACTGCCTAACTAAACATCTCAAATTGTTAGCAAATGTCTTATACTATTCAATTCGACTATAAGCGAATTAAAACAATTCTTGAGAAAATTACTATTTTTAAAAATTTAGGTTTTTTTTAAATGCAAAATTAGCTTTTAATGATCTCTACAATCGTATGGCATATAAAATGATCGGATTTTTAATGAGAAAGTATTATATTACTAATAAGTTGATCATTATGTTCTTTTTCAAAAACTTAAAATCTTTGTTACCATATAGGAGTGTAAATAGTCTGTAGATATTGGTTCGAAACATTCTAATACTATTTTAAATTTTCTGGCGTTCCCCAAGGTAGCCATCTTGGTCCACTTCTTTTTCTTATATTCATTAATGATCTGCCTTCTTTATTTGCTTAAAAGATTGGAGTATCTAGTCTAAGAAGAGTTTACATTCATAAAGACCTTGGGGTTATTCTTGATATTGATCTGCATGCTAGTAGAATATCGTTTAAGAGCCTTTCAGATGTACCAATTAAAAAATTATTTATTTATTTATGATGTTGTTAATTATTAATCTAATCTTATAGGTCATGTACTAACGATTAAAATAAACTTAAACTTAAACATTTTCGCTTTTGGTGAAAAACGATTTTTTCGAGTTCTTTTTGAACATTTTGTAGAGAAAAAGAACAAAAAGCTTTGTCATCCAATATTTGCGTTTCGGTCTAATATCACAATGGTTTCATTTCATATCAAGCCTTTATAGTTTTTATTAAGAATAAAAATTCTTTATTCAAAAAACATCAAAACAATAAAAATCATCTAAATCATGATATTCCTTTGCTATACGCATAAACTACATACGAGCAATGAACTTTAGAATCATATTTATAAACCTTTTTGTAACCTGCCTGCCTTCACTCAATAAAAATCCAATGATATCCCTGAAGACCAAAATATTTGCATTGTGTTGTGTTGTTCGTAATATGGTAAATCTATACAATCTCTCTTATTAATATTTCAACATCCATTAAGTATATTGTTGCATATTTTTTAAACCATAAACCACATCAATATCAATTGTTGCAAAGTTGAAACTGATATCAATTAATGAATCAGAAAATTTTCCACAGCGAGTTACATTATTTTTCGAGTCCTGGATGGTTCTGGTGTTGGTGGTGGTTCTGATACTGGTGGAGGATTGGGAACGAGCGTCAGAAAAAAAAGAAACAAAATCATGTGTTGCAATATTTTCATCATCATCGATGTTCATGATGATAATGATGATGGCTGATTCCTGATGGCTTATGCAAGAGCTTGGTATGCATTTCCTTTCCTTTGGCAGACTTTGTAGCTATACACTCCTTGCCTGGAGGGCTATGAGGAGGAGGGACAGATTGACTGCTTGTGATGCAATGGTAACAATGTGTTTATTGTACCTACATAAGCGTCTGTTCGTTACAAATACGAGTATATATACTTTGCCGCTGCCGTGAAAACAAAAATAAGAACAAAATTACGTTATTTTTCTTTCATTTTCTTTTTTTCAATCATGGCAAGCAATATGAAATCATGTGGAGGAGTTTCTACGCTCTCAAAGTTGCACAAAAAAGTTGGAAAAAAGGACTCAGACACACACATTTTTATTACCATAGCAATTTAAACCTTGATGTTCATCCAGTTAGCTGTATGCCAATAACAACAATAACAACAACAAAATCAGCAACAAATAATATATGTACTTTATACTGTTGGAGCTAAAGCTGCTGGAGCTGGAGCTGGTATATCTACTTCATGCAACATATTGCGATTTCTTGATTGCGAACATAATAACGAGCTAGCGACTGAAGCTGACGCTGACGCTGACTATGGCTCTGAATCTGATGACAGCCGCCCTATGGCCAGACAATCCATCAATATTATGTGCCTATATATGTATGTACGAACGAAGTATGTATGGGGATAATGGATTTCCATGAAATTCCTTCCCTGAAGCCCTGCTGATGCTCATGCTGCTGATAGGGCTGATGCTGCTTCTGATGCAAATATTATTATACGAACTTTGACTCTGTTGCTATATTTATTTTCCTTATGAGTATATGCAGATGACGAAGGGCGACCGACACTACACGACGTAGTTGGATGTGTTTTGGGTACAGTGGGACAACCATTTTATGTAAAAGGAAAGAAAATTATAAGCGATTTAGGACAATTTCAACGAATTTTTTCTTAGAAGACATTTGAAGTAACAATAGAAGAGTTAGAATTTTTGACCAAATTGTAATTAAATCTATTCTTCCTGTAACAATATTGACACTAGGGGTGACAAACACGAAAAAAGCAAGTTTCAAAGAAGCCTTCTACAGACGTATTAAGTTAATAACGTGGATGAAGAGTTTGAAATTTGTGAACAAATTGTAATTGAATTTGTTCTTCGCTCAAAAACTTGACAAAAGGAGCAAATTAGACTGAGAAATTCAAGCTTTGAGAAAGTCTTCTACTGACTTAGTAACATAAAATGATTTCTTAAGCAGTTTTGTTTTAGGTTTGGAGTTTTTAAAAGAAATTTTACTTGAATATGTTCTTCCCTAGACAAATTTGGCAATAGGAGAGAATGAGATTAAAAAATCCCAGGTTCTAACAATCCTTCTACGGACGCACAAAGGTTATTACGTGAAAAGAGTTGTGTTTTTCAGTTGAAAAATTTGACAATCAGAGGGAATATAGGCTTAACGATCTACACAAAATTCGACTTACTTACAAAGGTGATAATATGAAAAGAGTGCTTAAGGAGTTCTTTATGAGTTTGTGAATTTCAGAGTGCATTGTATTTAAATCCGTTCATCGTGTGAAAAACTTGACCATAGGAGCAAATTAGACTGAGAAATCATAGCTATCAGAGAACTTTTACTGACGTAATTACATTAAATGATTAATTAAGGAGATCTGTAGAAGGTTTGAGGTTTTTGAAAGAAATTTTACTTGAATCTGAATCTTCCCTAGACAGATTTGGCAACAGGATTAGAAGGAGACTTAAATATCCGAGGCTCAAAGAAGCCTTCTACAGGCTCTCCAAAGTTATTACGTGAAAGGAGTTCTGACAGGAACCGTGGAATTTTTCAAAAAATTTTAAATCTGATTCTCGCTTGACAAACTTGAAAATTAAAAGGGGTCAAACAATTTAAGGATCAATACAAAATTCTACGGACGTATGTACCGAGGTTCTTAAAAGCCTTATACTTTATATGAAAAGAGTGCTATATGAGTTTGTGGATTTCAGAGAACATTGTACTTAAATGCGTTCTTAGTGTGAAAAACGGAATCTAGATTAAGATTGAATCATGGATTATTCAGAGAAGCCTTCTACGGACGTATAATATTGATATAGTGAAAGAAATGTTTAAGGAGTTCTATAGGAAGTTTGGATTTTGTATTTAAATCCGTTCTTTGCTTGAAAAACTTGATAATAGGAGTGAATAATGCTTCAAATTCGATGGTTCAAGGAATGCTTCTACGGACCAAGGTTATTAAGATAAATGGTTTCTTCAGGAGCTCTATAGGAGCTTCGGATTTTCTTTATAATTTTACTTTAATCCGTTCCTCTTTTTACAATGGGCATGCACCCAACAGGTTTTTAATAGTCTTTTTAGGTCAAAGACACAATGTGATCATTAAGAACGTGAGAAATGTTTATAAAAGAAATTACCGTTTTTGATAGATTTTGAATACTTGAAAGTTGTGTGGATAAAACATTCCACATTCGTGTATTACGGTTAAAAAACAAGTGTCTGTACTTGAAACTTCGCCAGAAGTTGGTCTAGAAACAAGCATGTTTTGAGGGTACTGTCGTCAGCGAAGCTGATAAGTGAATTTAAAGTTTCAGAAAGGAGATTACTAACAATAGGTGTCATACACAGAACAGTTCCTTCTTGAATTCATCCAATAGCTTTTGTAATAAACGATCACTCTTAATTTTCAACGAAGTTGGGATTCATTTAGGTCGTAGGCTTTCATTTTTGATACGAGGACCTGATAAATCCTATGTATTGACACCGTATCGGAGTGGAGAAAAGCGCCCCAGGGCAGCTTGCGCTACCTAAGTACCTATCTAATTTAGTGAACATGTTAAGGCATGTCCACACCCCTTTTTGAGGAGCAAAGCCTATCTAACACCTCTTGAACACAGGGCTTCTTTATGTAAGCAGAAACCGTAAGTACCATTCGTTCCCGCGATTTTGGGCAACCACAGCCACCACGGTGTTCCCACTAGTGGGCTTACCTCATAGACAGGCGGAACCTGAGCAACTAGTGACAATGAGACACTGGAAATAATTAGATCCAGTAGCTTCCGTCTCCCGTGGTATCTGAGTATAGTTTCCGGTGGAGCTTTCGCGACCGTGAAGGTCATTTCTAGATGGTCTTCTTAAGACTCGAGGCCTAGCTTCGTCCTACTCGAGGCAAGTTCTAGCCAAACTGTTCAAGACTAATAAAGATTCCCTTTATTGGATTGTACGAATAACTGTCACATGTACTAATTTCTGCTACGAACCAGCACAAACAACGACTCATGACCTAACTAAAACAAGAGACACGAACATTTAACACTCCTGGTGGTCTTCCTCCTGCCCAGGTCATCTTCACCAATCTGACAACAGGAGTCAAAAGGGCTAAGAAATCGTAGGTTCTTCGAAATCTCAACTTCCCTAAGTTGCCATGATAGAGGCTCCGTTTTCATCGCCGTATTTATGTATATTTGTCATTGAGAATGTTCAATGGGAGGCTTTCTCTTGTTGTAAGAGTGTTTTCAGAACTCTAAAAATAATAATGCTTTCAAATTGTATTTCTCGACAGTTTTGAGAATATTTTTCCCCACTGTGTGCTTTATTGTCGTTAAAGGGTTTGGAATTATTATGATATTCGATACATGAACTTCCACGCAAAACAACACTATGACTCATATTGGGTGATGGCTCTAAAAGACTGAGTAGAGTAGAGTAGAGTACACCCCATGTACTGTACAGTGTTCATTGTAGACCGTTCGCATATGGTGATGTGGTATAAATATTGCTGCAATTAAATTCTTCAACTCCGATATTTGTATGCTGCCAGATGAATTAAAATTTAAAAAAAAAATGTACATACATAGCAAAAGAATAAAAGCGAAATAAAATATTGAACTTGAAAAAATACCCGTAGGCGGCAGACAATGGGCACTTAACACTGTGCGGTGGTGCGCCATTACATGAACTGCATTACCATCAAGCTCCCCCATCATCACTTATAGGTATAACTTTACTTTGACGTATGTTAAAAATGTGCCTAGCTATACTACTATCGGGTGTAAAATCAATTTTTTATTAACCCAGGTCGTGGAGGTTTTTTTTAAACATTTGTTGTTGTTGTTGTTATTTTATTTTTTTGTTTAACAACCAACACATGAGTTCGAGTCTTGAGAAGAGTTATTGACAGGTTGATTGGGATGTAGTACTCGTCGTATGTATAGTAAAAAATTTAAAATGCAAAACAGATTTTTCTGAAATTAAGTTCCATGTTGTTGTAATTTTTTTCTGTTGGTCTTAACGGTCTTTCACGGTTGAAATAACTATACCCATCCTATGGATAAAATTGTATTGGATGAGTATTGGAATATGCAATGGATGTTATTTTTATTTTTTGAAAATGTTGTATTCCTAAAAATGTCTCTTGATTTAATTAAGGTTTATTCAATTTTACCTAAAAATTAATTAAGTTTGACAAAAATTGTTTAAAATCCATTTTTAATGATTTTTATTGAACGTGATATAATACTTCATTTTAATGAATGTTTCATCGTATGGAAATACATTTTGATTAGTTTTTCAGCAGAACTAAATGTGTTACTTTTATAATGAAAGGCATTTATTGAAATAATAAATAGGGTGTAATAGCGTAGTCTTTTTTATATGCATTCCTACCTAAAATATTTAAACTTGTTTTAGGGGCCCAAATATACGACTTATACTCAAGTTTTGGACACATGAAAGTTTTGTAAATTACAGCCAGATCAGAAGGGGTGAAATATTTTTTGCACCGTCCACGGAGGAATCTTAAAAACTTAGAAGCAATGTTGGCAATGTCGAATATTTCATCCATAAAAGGTGATCTGTGATACACATACCGAGTTCTGAAAGTTGATTACGTTAATATATGCAAGTAACACTCATAGACAGCAGAATCGGAGGTGGGTTTTGTTTTAACGACAGAAGACAGCATTGAGTTTTTGCAGAATAAAATTCTACACGGTTTATAATTTCCCATTAGACAATGCTGTCGAAGCTGCACATCCAAAAGAAAAGGATGTAAATCTAGAAACGAATATAAAAAGCTGAGGGTACTGTCGTCAGCGAAACAGTTTAATGGATTAGAAGTGGTAGACTTTTTATGAATATCAGGAAGAGAGTCGGAGACAAAACGGAGCCTTGGGGAATACCAGTATTTAGGTATTTTATAAATATAAGACTTGAAACCATTCAATAAAACTTGTATTGAACGGTTAGAAATGTAGTTTTTAATCCAAAGAAGAAGATATTCATCTATACCAAAAGAACGCATCTTCGATAACAGAGATTGGTGCTAAACTCTATCAAATGCTTTTGAAATATCAAGTGCAATAATCTTACTTTCTCCAAAATGATGTAAAGTTTTGTACCACTGTTAGGTAAGACCAGTGGACCTATTGGTCCGAAAGCCATACTGCCGGTCATTAAGAAGCTTTCATTCTTAAAGATATTTCTTAAGCTTATAATTAGGGCAACCGAAAATATGTCCTAAAAAACTAATTTTAAGCGCTTATAATATACTCTTAAAAATCAAATATATGCCCTCAAAATATGCTCAATAAATGTAAAAGATGTTTATAAGAAGCGTTATTTGCTTTAGGAAATTAATTAATAAGAACAATACCAATCAAAAACAGAAAAATCAAAACTCTTCTTCTTCATTCCAACTTTTTGAAGATAAATAAAACATCCAAAACATTTTTTTAGTCGCAAATAGTTCAACTTCGCACGCGTATATTATTTATGAAAGAAAAAAAAAGTTAACAAAGCAAATTCATTTTTGAATAAAAAAATTTTTTTAATGCTAGCGATCAATAAGAAAATTTATTGCAAATTTTTGTTGCAGTAAATAACTAACATTTCACTCAAATTTTTGAAAAGGAAACTTTGTCTGTTTGATCAAAAAACACTTTTGTACATGGAAGAGCTCCGTTCAACGTCAACAGAAGTGATCGGAGCGTATTTGAATGCTAAAACTTCAGCAGTTGTATAGTCTTCAACTGCTATAGATTTCTCTCCTGGCAAAGCCATTGCAATTATTTTTAGTTTTTCAAAGCCAGCATTTTTGTCCATTACATTTTCTATTTTGTACTTCACTGATTTCGCAGCCTTGCTGTTAATGCTGTAGATTGTCTTCACCGCATCACTTATAATTTGTCTGCTGGAATTGAGCGATAGACCACGTGATTCAAGTTTTGAAATTGATGTCACTAGAAACCCATAGCTTGATGCCAAACAAAATTAATCCGCTTTCAATTCTGTTTTTTTTAAGAAGATCTTTACAAATTTTTACTGATGCAACTTCCTCGTTGTCAAAAGCACCAAAAATCGGAACAATCTTTTCAAAATGCTTGGCGTAGTTATTCACCGCTTCGAGCCATGTCCCCCATCGCGTTATGATTGGTTGTGGAGGAAGTTCCAGTCCAGATCCTATGTCTGTAAAAGTTTTCACTCTGGATGGAGCTTTAATTTTTTTCAGATTTTTTGTTTCGTCTTTTTGTTCTTATTAATGCTTTGTTTTTATTGCTTGCCTTTACAAAAAAAAGAAAAATATGCAATAATATGCCTTTTGAAAGCAAAAATGCAAAAATATGCATTTTCAGTGAAATATGCAAAAATATGCCCTAACAGATGACGTTTAAGAGACGAAGATTTCAATGATACGCATTTCTATCCCAGTCTTGCTTTAATAGTGATGTTAACAAAAAATATGTTCGAACATATTTTTGGTTGCCCTACTTATAATCAATTAGCGGTTTACATGACCTTGGAAAGAAGGGACGTTAGTGATATTATATGAAGTATATTTTTTTCATAAAAATCGGTAGTATCCTGAAATTAAATTAAAAACGATTGAATTTACCTTAAGTGTTTTGCGTCTAGATTAATTAAAAAAAACTTCTTTCTAAATCATTCAAATGAAATAAGTTATAACTTTTGACATTCTTAAAAGATGAAAATATCGATATCATATTTTATTTCGTTTTATTAACTTCCCATAAGAAGTTATTGTAATGGGTCCGATTTGTCGAATTGAAAATTTTGACATTTCTCGACGTTTCGAGGTCCCTAGAGTCGAAATAAAAGATTTTTAGAAAGATGTATGTGCGTGCGTGTGTACGTACGTTCGTACGTCCGTACTTCCGTACTTCCGTACTTCCGTACGTTCGCGACGTTTTTTTCGTCGTCCATAGCTCAAGAACCAGAAGAGATATCGACTTCAAATAAATTTTGTTATACAATTAATAAGGCAGAAGGATGCAGAAAGGGCTCTCAAGAAAATTGCATGGGTGGTTTTTTACCACAGCAGTTTAAAAAAGAGTGAAAATGTTGGTTAACTCTAAATATCTCACGAACCAATAACGCTAGAGACTTGAATTCAATTTTATATTATATATTGTAACGTGATACCAAACAAATATATTTTTGGAAAAAATTCCGTTAGTTTTTTTTATAAATCAAAATAAACTGAAAAAAAAAAATATTATTTACCTCGAAATATTTACGAACAAAAAACGATTTTATCTTCCAAACAATTTTGTGCAACGAAGAATTATGTTTTTAACATCTGGTAAAATTTTGAAAAAAATCGAATTGACAGTTTTTTTTTTATAAAAAATAAAAACTTATAAAAAACATTACTCAAAGTTGGTAAAAATTGATTTTCGACTCAAATATCTTTTTAAAATTGAGATATTGGCCTTAAACTAATTTTATATTTTAACAAATATTGTTGTCAACATTCAGTTACATTTTGAGAAAAATCGAATTGACAGTTTTTGTACAAAAAAATAAAAACTAAACAAAAATTAATAAAAGTTGGTAAAAATTGATTTTCGACTCAAATATCTTTTCAAAAATTAAAAATATTGGCTTCAAACTTATTTTATCTCACAGAAAATATTGTTTTCGACGTTCAGTAAATTTTTTTATAAAAATCCAACACTCAGTTTTTTCATAAAAAATTAAAATCTACAAAATATGGTATACGCAAAATTGGTAAAAATTGATGTTCGGTTTTCGATATCTCGTGAATATTAGAAAACATTGGCTTCAAATTAATTCTATTCATCCAATTTGTATTTGTTTATATAAGAATAATTTTTTTTAAGAAATGCTACGAAAATTGGTTAAAATTTGTTTTCGACTAAAAATCTCGTTAACAAAAAAATAATTTCGAAATCAAACTATTTTATTATATGCCAAATATTGTTGGTAATTTTAAAATTTTTAAGAATAATTGACCTGACAACTTTTTTAACAAAACACGAAAACCTACAAGCTTTTAAGCAAAACAAATCGACAGACGGGATGGGAAGTTATCAGTGTGGGTCGCATCCCAGCCTCTTTTTTTCAATACATTTCAATTGAAAAGTAAGTTTGAATAATATTTTAGTCTATTTCTGATCAACTTTAACCTCCCCTACTCTAAGGCTCTGTTCATAAGTCTGTTCGAAAATCCCATTTAAGATTTCGGGGACTTTGGTCACGCCATAAGGGGCTAAACTCTATATTTGATTTAAATATTAAATTGTATTGATCTATTTTTTTGACTCACTTAAACATTTTTAAAACCACTACATCTTCTAAAATGTTTTTCAGTTAGAAGAAGAGATTCAACATTTACAGTTTCGTTTATATACAAAACGACAAAGTTTTCTCACACTGTAAATTATAGTCGAGAAAAATAAAGTTCTTTAAAAACTCAACGATAAATAAATGGACTAATTGACCAAAAATGATCGAATATAATAGTTTCGAAAACAATTTAGCGACGATGAAATAATTGTTTGGTTCAAAATTTCAATGTAAGAGATCGCGATAAAAAGAATTTCCTCAAAATCGATAAATATGGTTTGTGAATATTTAATAATTCACTCGAATTTTGAATGATTACACCAAAAATGATCCCCGGGAATATTTTTCAAATCAGAAATAAATTATTTATTTAAATTCTTAAAATTTTAAATTGAGTTGCATTTAAAAATCGTTGTCGAGGTAATATTTAGGGCTTTTTTATATAAACTTAGTAAATAATAAAAAAAGTGTAAGGAACAGTTTAATGATGGAAGAAAGAAACATCTGAGAAATAATTGATATTCGAAAATCAGTAAAAAGCTCCAATCAATTTCAAGCAAGTACCTTCAATTGAGTAATTATTTTAGACCCGTCTAATTTGTTTATCTAAATTTTATGCTAAAAAAGATTTAAACTAGAAATTATGATATTTCATCACTCACAAATCGCTCCAAGGATGATTTCTCCAATCACTGAATTTGATGAAAGACAACGACGAGAAATTGATTAAAACACTTGAAATTCTAGTTAGCTATAACAAGCCTTGATTTCATGTGTCAATTACAATATTATTTACTTCTCAGCTTGTGTGTAACACCTTGTATATCTATGTATGTATACCTATAATGTACTGTTCAGCATACAGATAAATTTAATTGGAAATCCATAAATAAACACCCAAAGTTATTTCTTCCTATAACGCCCTGAAATAATTGACAAGTGCCTGTCATCGTAGCCTTAGCCGTCGTCGTAGTCGACGCCGCGTCGCAGTCTACGTCGTCGTCATCATCGTCGTCAGGGCGGTGCCGGTGTGTTGCATTATCCAAACATCCTGGCAATCAAGTCACACCGCACAATCGTCGTCGTCGCTTGTGCTGCTGCAAATATTTCTATACGTTCAAACGTTCAAACCTGTCATCAGCTGACCTCATTGAGTTGTCCAAACGAATCATTTGCCAAATAAACTATCAACACTTTTACACGCATGAAAATGCCAAATCAATTAATCGAGCTTTGCACCAGCATCACCACCACCTCTCCTTTATACCGGATGTACATATTTGAAGCCCTCGAGATCTCATGGTATCTATGTCTCTTGTGGTGGTCATGACGTCGTCGTCGTCGTCTACATCGTCATCGATTGGATTGATGTCAAAAATAGAGCATAAAATGCCTTTTTGTCTTTTATCGTCGTCGTCGTCGTTGGGCTACGTTTAACGTTGTTGTTTCGCCGTGTATTGTCGTGCGTCGTTGACGTCGTTGGACTTGGTTTGTCGGTCGCTTGTGGATTGATTGAGTTGTGTGCACTCAAAACAACGAAACTATATTTCTAACAAATTCGAACCTAGTCCAATTGATTAAGGAGTTAGGAAGGTAGAAAGGTGGGTATACATAGAACATAGGTGCCCATTGCCCATAGGTGCCTCTGCCTATCAATAAAAAACCGAACGTGTTCTGTGTTCCAGAGTCAGAAAAAGGCGGAGAGGGAGGGGGGGGTTGGTTGGATATTGAAACTCTGTTCCGCTTTGCTCCGCATCTAAATGGGTGCGACACACTCCATAACAATATTATATCCAATCCAAACTATAAATCGGCTGCTGTCAGATACAAAATTATCTCATAGATATTTTCCTGGCCAGCCGCACATGACCACTATACTACACTTTTGGAGAAATGGAATTTATGTTGGTTGCCTGGGTGGCGACTGGTTTATCTTTTTCTGCTTTTGTTTTCGTTTTATTTTGTATACATATCCGTAGATTGTTTTGTGTGGGCTGAGGTCCGAAACTGAGGCTGAATCTGAATCTGAGGTTTTGCCTCTTGTTTAATGTTGACATCTCTTGAGGATAGATAGTTTCCATATACGCAGTGTATCTAGATACATTTATAAGATTTTCCTTGCGTCAGGAGTTTTTGAATCGTGTGTAATTAGTTTTTGGGGCGCTTGAGAACGAGGATTGGGGGTGGAGTATACCTTTTTGTATATCCTATTCAAAGCTTGTGGTGGGTGGATAGATACAGATATGTACATAATAAAGGAAAACATTTTGCATTGTAAACAGAAACCTTAACAAATGAACGTTATAGATTGTTGTTAGGTTTTTGTATACAAATACAAATATTTCTCTTTCTCTCTCTGAAACGGTATGGTTTTTGTGTCTTTTTCTGGAATGTGTTTTATCATCAACACAATACGCAAATATATGTTTTTCTTTTTAGATAGATTTGTTTATTTGAGATTTCAGAATTTCCAACACCCTGACATGTTAACTATCTTGTCAACAGGACCAACACACAAAATAGCTTTTTATATGAAAATTGTCAAGAAACGAAGATTTATTGTTCTGATAACAAGTTATGTCCAAAAGATACAATATACATAGAGTTCGAATACACAACAGCAAAATGAAAATAAAACTTTACTAGAGATCGAAAACTTTAGGTCAATTTTCAATTGATGAATTTCTAGATATCTTATAAGCATCAGACAATAATAAGGAACAAATTAAAGATTATGTTTAACATGTACACATAGTCCAAAAAGTCTCCGTACAGCAGCTTTTTTTTTGTTGATTCTGAGATAAAATATTTATTATTAATTATTATTTAACAAGTATTTTGAAAATCACAATCACAATTTTTTTAAATTTGGTAAAAAGGTAAAGGTGGGAACTAAGTTTTTTTTCAATGTTACCACTTTGGTTTTTACATTAATTCCTAGTACTTTTTTCAAAAAACACTAAAATCAGGCTGCTGTACGGAGACTTTTTGGACTAAGTGGATATGTTTCAATACCAAATTTGTTGAAGCCACGCTTTGGATTTGTATAAAAATATAGATCTAGAGGTCATTGGATGTCTCTTAGCCAACCTTTGCTCTGAATTATAGAGGTATTTTACCGCTGAATAGACTTCTAAGAAACCTGCGGGAAATTTCTTCGAAGAGAAATAATATTTCGTTCATCTACAAAAACAAATTTCTGGAGTTAATTATTCAAAAAATAATGCTTAAGTTTTCGGAAATTGCTTTAGGATTGTGGGTAAAGCTTCTAGGGCATAAATACCTTCTTAAAATTCAATGCATTTTCGACTATCTCTAAGTAAAAACGGATCAAGTTAGAAACCATACTATTGTTAGTCGAGGGCAAGGACCTCAATAAATTCCAGATACAGCACTTTAAAATTTTAAGAGTCCAGATATAGTAAAGTCTTAAAAATAAATAAATAAATTAGGTGGCGCAACAGTCCGTAGAGAACCAGGGCCTAGTGACTTACAACTCTCAACCATTCCTGTGTTCAAGTAATTGCAGGGATGGAGAGGACCTACAGTTTATATGCCGAATCCGAACGGCTAATTTGAGAAAGCACTTTTTCATGACAAGAATTACTCTTGGAGAATTTTTCAATTCCTCGCAAGAGGCAGTACCCGTGAAGAAAACTTTATGTGGCACAAGCAGTGATCGAATTCAAGACCTCTGGCAAGACAGCCCAACGCACTAGCCATCATGCCACGGGTACTACGGGTAAAGTCTTAAAAGAAAAAGAAAAAATTATCATCTATTTAGGGGCGTGGTGTCTACCCACATTTCATTCAGTTCTTATCATTTATATAAAAAACTTCTTAGCCATGTTGAACGATAAAATTTGAAGTGTTTATAAAATATAATATCGAAAACTTAAATTTTCCATAATATAGTTCGTCGTATCTCCCCATTTTTATAAGAACTTTTATCTTTTAATTTGAACGAAAAAATTATGAAAATTTTTAGAGTCGAGGAGCTTGAAGACAAAAATAAAAGAAAAACATCGAAAATTTGAAATTTTTAATCTAAGAAGCGTGATTTCTATTGCGAAAGTCACAGTCACACACAGTGAAACTTAAAAATTGTTACATTCCAATTGGGGTAATCTTTATATCAAAAACCATTTCAACTTATAAATCTTCAATTTTAAAAGTAAGACAGTTGCATAATTTTATAAATTCAAAGAATGTTTAGTATTTAACTCTTGAAAGCCCTGTATATAGAAATTTAATTTTAAACCTGTGAAAAAGAATTAAGGACCCCTTTAATAAGAGATTATTTATGTCCATATATTCTGCATTTCACTTATTGTGAATACACTTTGCGAAAGTGAATTTGGGTGTTCCACAATTCGTTATTTTGAATTGGATTTTCGAACATGCAAATTGATGTTCTGTATTTCGGTTTGTTCCATTTTTTGAACGCATTCAAATCACATTTTTTATTTCTGTGAATTGATCTTTGATAGCTTCCTTCTGCTAGGAATCAGAGGGTTGCAGCAAGTTTTTGAATTGAAGGAATCGATGAAGGTATTATAAAAGGTTCTATTTCCCTTAGAACATATAAAAAAGCGCCTTTGCTTAATCTAAAATTACAATGAAAGCTTAAAAGAGGAAATCAAGAATTTACTTTATTTATCAGAACAATTCTACATAATATTCACACACTTACATTGTGTCAGGAATATAAATCCAATATATTTGATTTGTCTCCCAAAATTCGTCGTCTTATTTTTTCTCTTGAATTCTGAAACAAAAAACTTCAGAAACAAAATAAAAATGGATGATCCTTTAGTTCTGACGGTTCGAAGCAATTTCGAAGTTTTCGAAATCGGTCGAATTGATAAGCATGCAATTTCATATAACGTGAAATTGAAGTGATTTTAATTCACTTTCGATCGAAATTCGGAACATGGGCGTTAGTCCCAATTCTATAAAAGGTGCATTTAGGTCATAGATCTTATTATTTGCTAACGTTTTGCATTGTTGAGTTTTTATTCAAATATGTATAAAACAAAATTGAATCTGTATGTTTTATTATACACAGAAAAAAAAGGTGTCATATTAACAATCGTCGATAGTCAACTCGAAATTTGGCCAAATTGTCGGATTGACTACCAAAATATGACAACCTTATTTTAAAAAATTGATTACTGGATAGTCAATAGAACAATTTTCGATTGTCAATTTTGGGTAGTCAATATGACAACAAAAGTAGTCAATAGAACAACTTGGGTAGTTGATATGACAATTTGGTTGTCATATTGACTACCAAAATTGACTATCGAGGATTGTTATATTCACTACCCAGTAGGCAAATTAGATTTCGGTTTTCAACAAAAATTTTCATATTGACTACCGCAGTTGTCATATTGACTACCGCAGTTGTCATATTGACTATCGAGAATTGTTATATTGACTATCCGGTAGTCAAATTAGATTACGTTTTTCAGAAAAAATTGTCACATTGACTACCGCAACTGTCCTATTGACTACCGCAGTTGTCATATTGACTACCGCGGTTGTCATATTGACTACCGCAGTTGTCGTATTGACTACCACCTTAGTCAATATGACAACCGTAGTTTCAATTTCCTTCTTTCATATTGACTACCGCAGTTGTCATATTGACTACTATAGTTGTCATATTGACTACTATAGTTACCATATTGACTACTATTTAGTTGTCATATTGACTACTAAATTGTAAAAAAATTTCGGATCCCAAAATTGACAACCGAAAATTGTTCTATTGACTATCGCGGTTATAGGCTGAAAATTAGCCTACCAAATAGTCATATTGACTACCAAAATAGTCAATAGGATGACTTTCGTTTTGTGTAGATATAACATATTAATAACAGCATAAAAAGGCAAAGATCTGGTTCTATATACCCCTTTCTAGGATAAAGCTTGGAAAACTGTATTTAATTTATCGCTTTTTTAGTAAATAAAGAAATATTAAAATTTTGTCCCATTCAGCCAAACTAAAATCTTTCACTCAAGTTTTTTTCAAATTGTAAAGGTCCCAATACTAGTAATTACATTTTTCAATTACAAATTCAACGGAATTGTATAGCTACTTTGATCGTTATCATTAGCACAGATGAAGTAATGTCCCACCATGGTAAATCAGTGTTCGGGCTCGGAGTGAAAACTCAACATTTTTCAGTCCGCATTATTTAAAAAAAATTATTAACAATTACTAGTTTTATAAATTTTGAATTTCGAAAACGAATTTGTCCTTATTTTTTAACTAAAAGATCTACACAAAAATGTGATCAAAATCGATCAATTTATTCCCGGAAATCTGACTTCAAAAATATTAGACAAAAATCGTGTAGTCTCCATTTTACAAACCAATATGTTTGGGTCTTCCAGACTTTCACCTAATTTTTTATGTTTTCCATCTTCGTAATCTTAATTCATTCAAAAATCCAAACAATACTGCAATTAAAAGGTTTTTTAATGTAATATAATTAGCATACAAAATTTGATCAATATTGGATGGACAGTTTTTTGAAGTCAATAAAAATCATAAGTCAAATAATGATTTTCGTGAAGTTCTTTTAAAAAAAGAGAACTATTCCCAAAGCTTTAAATTATAAAAGTTTTCTCAATCCGTAACAAGTTTTTAAAATCTTTTCGCATTCGACATATAAAAACACAACTCGTCTTCTTAGATTTAATTGATAAGTTATTCACCTTCACAATTTAATTTTGGAAAGTTATAGATATGTACATTTTCTTTCAACTAATAATTTTTCTGACTAACACATTTTCCTTTCAGTTTTCTAGTGATGTTTAAGTGAGGATGCTCTCTTTGATGCTTATATTCTTTTAGCATAACATGCTTAAATTGATTACATGATGTCTTAAAGATATGCTATACACATGTTTGGGATTACATAAGTTTATTACAGTTCTATTGGTTATTTATTTCAATCTATCTCTCCATAAATTTTCTTCCATAGTAAGTCCATAAATTTAATTCACAAAGTCAAACATCTTAACAATTAAATTTGCTTCAATAAATAAATTTGAAACAGATATTTCAATTTTCAATAATTCTAATCCTTATTTTATTTGCATGAATTAAAACAATATAAATATCTAAATATTTATGAATAATATCTATATATCAATAATTTCCAACAGATCTACTTTCACTTCATTTCCATTCAACAGAAAAAAAAAGAATAATAATTTTATTCATTGAAACATAAAGTAATTTACTCATCCGTAAAAAAATAAATGAATTTCATATCTGTTGCTAAAAATTTCTATACAAATGTAAAATTTTCAAAATAAAATAACGTACAAAAATAAAATAAAAAAATAATAAAAGCAGATTCCACTGTCTTATGGAGCATAAGTCACATCAGCTAGTCAATTATAAAAAAAACTCCTTTTGTATAGCAATGGATATTAAACTAACTCCATATTTACATGGATCGATGCCAAGAAGTAAAACAAAACAAGATAAAAAGCCGGCCAGCAGCCAGAACCCCAAAAGAACAACAAATTGACTAACGAAACGACAGACAGGCGCACACCGGATGGACAAACATAAAACTTTCATGGGCAAACCCAACCAACCAACCATCCAGCCAGCCATCTAGATACCCAGCCAGCCAACAATGCTCCACTCCAGTGTACGTATTCTGCTATGGGGTACCTTTTTAGACTGGACTAAACTTCAATGCATAAGACAGGAGTGGATTTAGTCAAGTTTGGAGAAGTGATTTCTTCCATCAACTAGCGCTTTTTCCATACTTCGTGAAAATTTGAATTAAAACTCTGGTCGCCAAGGTTAGGTTTGGTTAGGATAAAGTGTCTGTCCGTGATGGAGTAGGACACATTGAGGCCAGTTTAATGGCCCCTTGTGATACCACATGAATCTTGAGGCTTTCTTCTAAGCTCAATGAAACCAGTATGAGCCCCTTAAGAAACGCTGATTATGTAAATATGATTTAGATCGTTATAGAAGAATTCTTCTAGGTAATTCTTGCGTTTTTGAGCTAGAGCAGGGCATTTACAGAGAAGGTGAAGAACTGTTTCCTCCTCTTCCTTATCCATTTAGCTTCTGCAAAAGTCATTTGAGAATACGCCTAGTTGCGTGACGTGCTTGTCTATTAAACAGTGCCCGGTTATGACGCCGCGCCGATTATAGAGCTTATATGGGATCTGCTTAAAGATAGCAAGACCCTTGAGCACTTTGAATCTACGGTAGGCCAGAAGTTTTTTGTGACCTGACACGTGGGGATGTTATTTCACCTGATTTTCATAGCGTCTTACATTAGCAATGGTTTAAATGTAGCGATTGGTATACCAGCATTAGCCAAACGTGGTACAATGGGTTGTTGCCTTACAGTTTCCTGGAATGTCTCTATGGCCCGGCACCCAACAAGATGAATATTAAACTGTTGTGCCATTTCAATTAGAAATGATCGACTGTTAAGGACTGTTATAGAGTTTGTAGAGACAGAGTCCATAGATTTAATAGCGGCCTGACTATCTGAGAAAATACGGATATCAGATGTAGATATCACGTTTCTTTCTTTAAGCCAGAACAAGACTTCTTTTATCGCCAAAAGTTCCGCCTGGAACACGCTACAATGATTGGGAAGGCGAAATGAGAGACATAATTTCAGTCGTTCAGAGTACATACTTCCACCAACCGCTTCATTTGTTTTTTATCTACCTGTGTATAAGTGGACTGATTCGTCTTCCAGGAATGCTCTTTTTTCCCAGAAAGATCTGGATGGTATAGAAATCTGGAAGTTTCTATGGAATTGAATGTAGTTCTATGGGATGGTGTAGTCTGTGAGCTTTGGAATTGATTCTAAATACTTAAGAATTACGGAGTGGCCAATGTTGTTGTTACGCCTCTGGGATAAAGCTTCGAAGCGAATAGCAGAGCTTGCAGCTATTTGTTTGCTAAGTATATCAATTGGTTTTAGGTAGAGTAGGGTATTCAGTACATCAGATGAGGTGGCTCAAACCAATCAGCCTATACTTAGGCAAGCTGAACGTTGAACCTTATTTAGTTTGTTGCAGTCAAAAGCAATCCACTATTCTGCCGCACCGTACAGTAGGAATTGGTCTGATTACCGATGTGTATAACCAATGCGTAATTCGGGGTTGTAAGCCCCACTTATTACCAATAGCTTTTTTACAAGAAAAGAGAGCTACAGTAGCTTTTTTGAATCTTTCTTGTATATTGCGTTTCCAATTTAATTTCTTTTCTAAAATAAGACAGAGATACTTAGCCTTGTCTAAGAACTTTAATTGAATACCTTAAATATTATTGACCGATCAGCATAAAGTATTAGTTTCTCTAAGGCTTTTTATAAGACTTCTTTAAAGGTGTTAAGATGATTTCCTGAAACCGCTATAGCAACGTCATCCACATAGGCAATCACTCTTAAACCCTTTGCATCCAGACTAGTTAGGATTTCACTTACCACCAGGTTCCAATAAACAGGGTAAAGAACACCACCTTGCGGTGTCCCTCTACTAACGAATCTTCTAGCAGAAGAGTCGCCCAGCTTTGAATTATTTATTCTGCTAATCAGCAATAAATGAAATTAAATTCCTGGCAAACAAACCGCACTTAAAAATCCTGTCATATTTAAAAAAAACCTAATGTGATAGAATTTAAAATTTAAAGGTGACATTTGAATTCTGGGCATCTTTATCCTTGAGAAAAGCACTGTTTTGTTTGTGTGACAGTAGTTTTGTCCACCAGTGGAAATGGAAATGTTTGATTTGTATAATTTTTGTTTGACTGACCCGTTTCTTAGACTGTTACAGTTAGCTTATAGAATTGCCGCATCCGGCCATGTTTTTAACATACAAACGAATGCCATTGCAAGGGGAGAGATTTGTTTAGTCTTTTACTTTGAGTGCGCGTTGTGTAAAATGTAGCCCTGGCAAAAAGCAATATTTAAAGTTGCACTTTCCTGTTCCTCTTGGCAATGAATGTTATTATTGTTGTTGTTGTTTTTGTTTTGCTCTCTTCCTGTGTTAGAAAATGCATGCAACCAGTTCTATGTATAAATGTCCCTGTAATGATAAAACCGACTTCGTCGGTCGTCGTGGAGACGGACGCACGTAAAGGACGACGGCGAGGACGACGACGACGACTAGACGACAACGAAGAGGTCATTGATTTCTTTTTTTCTGTTTGCTTTTTTATTTCTTCCTGCAATTGGGATCACAATCACACATTTTACTCTCTCTTTTGCTGAGTGGTGTGTGTAAGTGTCCTTTTGGTAAAAATAACAGGAGTTAAGCTTTGATGGGAGTTAATTTTTTTCGTCCGTCGATGTTTTCTTTTGTCCTTTTTTATCCTGTTGTTACTTTATTGACAAAAAATTTCGATGCAGGATGCAGACAAAAATAACATCGAAAATTACGTCGAATGCATTCCGTCTCCGCCACCGCTGCCCCGCGCCGCTGTTACGATGTAAGTGTGAGACAGAAAAGAGAAAATAATTGTGTCTGCTGCGTCTGTGCATATAGAAATAAAGAAAAGAAACCAAAGCATACAAAGAAAACAAAAGAAAAGGTCCTTAATTTTTGTTGGGATTGCGAGCGAACTTCTTGGATGATGCACTATGCCACTCCACTACACAAACAACACCACAGAGAGATGCAAAGTGTGAAAATGTAAAGTAAAACCTAATCGTTGTTGGTGTAAAATTTTACACCACTTTTGAATAGGATTTGTGTAAGGATATGCAATTAGAAAAAGAGTTGGAGGAAGTTGAAGAAGTGTAGATCCATTAGGTGTGAATTGAAGGAAATTACAATGCCAAGCTTAAGAAATTGAGTGGCATAATGGATTTGCCTGTAATATACCTATACAAGTACCTAGGTAGAAGGTATGTACATTATAAAGTAATGCAGAGAGTGCTAATTACTATCGAGAACAATGATTGGATATATGGTTGGGTAAATGGATTAATTGAAGCTCATGTGAGTGTTTTTTGTTTTGTGTTCTTCTTTATTTTAACACCCATTAACTCTTTAGTACTTAAGGTGCAATGAAACTCTAATCAATGTAAAGAACTTTAATATAAACTTTAAGGAGTAAGAATTTTAGTTAAAATAATAATAATAATCGCTAATTTTAGCTTGAAATGTAATTCATGAAGGTTTTAAAAATCACTTTCCTAAGAATAATAAATGTAGCAAGAGTCCTTACGATTTTTGTTTCTTATTCAATACGAAAATTGAACATCCAGTTTTAACAAAAACTAAGTATTCTAAAATGGAATACAGTTTGATTTATGAAGTGAGATGATAGTAAGATGAAGTTTTGTTTAGGGTGGTTACATTTTTAGGGTCGATATTAACGTCCTAAAATTCATGTTTTTTTTTGCATTTTATTTTAAATTTCTGAATTCCAGACTAACTCAATTTGAACCATTGAAAGATATACAAAAGTTATTCAGACTTATTATGAAAATCGTACACTTTGTGATTTTTTGATCAATTTAATCGTCCAAAAGTGCGTACAAACAGAAAAGTGTGTACAAACGGAAATATCGACTGAAGAGCCGTCCACCTCAACTAGTCGTCGTTTCCAACGATTGCACGCCAACACCTTTCACGCTCGTAACTGATGAACATTATGCATAAAGACTTGCATTTGCACGCTTACAAGGTGCAATGAACTAAAGGACTCATGAACTAAAGCCTCTTGACCATTTAAAACATCGTCAATGGTCAGACTGGTGGCAAGAAATGGCAACAGTAGATGATTAATTTTCAAAGAAAATCATCTTCAGTAATGATTTTTACCACAGTGGATTCGTCAATAAGCAGAATTGCCGCATTTGGGCGAATGATAATCCAAGAGGCAAAAAACCCACAAAGAGTGAAAAAAATAAGGCCCTATGATGCCGCCAGCCCACAAACAGCACCAATCAGCCCGGTTAGTAGCACCCGTGGCGTGATGGTTAGTGCGTTGGACTGTCATGCCAGAGGTCTTGGGTTCGATCCCTGCCTGTGCCAACTAAAGTTTTTTCACGGGTACTGCCTCTTGCGAGGAACTGACAAATACTCCAAGAGTAATTCTTGTCATGAAAAGTGCTTTCTCAAATTAGCCGTTCGGATTCGGCTTTAAACTGTAGGTCCCCTCCTACTTTACATTACTCGTACAAAGGAATGGTTGAGAGTTGTAAGTCACTAGGCCCTATTGTGGCGAAATTTTTGGGCACATATTGTAGCTTCTTTTATTTTCCACAAATAAAACATAACAGTTTTCCTCATAGTATTGATAGATTGGGAAAAAATGGTCGAAAATTCGTGTTTACACTTTTGTCGACTTATTTAAAACAAATGCAATAATTGCCATATATAGTTCCTATATGTCGGAAGTAAAAAATCAACTAAAAGTTGGTTTTTAAAAAACTGGACAAACATATTTGTAAGCTAAAATTTACTTCCAAAAAATATTTTACCTTCGAAATAATTTTAAACTACGGGCAGTGCCAAAACTAGAAACGCAAAGCTTCAAAATACTTTCATTTGAACCTTAATACGATTATTTTTCACGGAGGTACAGCATGTTGAAATATCACTAAAAATTAGGCAGAGTGTTATCCTCATAAATGTTTCTTCTCTAAGAATCTTTTTTTATGTCAAAAACTTTATAATATTTTTAACTTCCCATAGGAAGTTATTGTAATGGGTCCGATTTGTCGAATTGAAAATTTTGACATTTCTCGACGTTTCAAGGTCCCTAGAGTCGAAATAAAAGATTTTTAGAAAGATGTCTATGCGTGCGTGTGTACGTACCTTCGTACGTCCGTACGTCTGTACATTCGCGACGTTTTTTTCGTCGTCCATAGCTGCTCAAGAACCAGAGGAAATATCGACTTCAAATAAATTTTGTTAAACAGATAATAAGGCAGAAAGATGCAGAAAGGGCTCTCAAGAAAATTGTGTGGGTGGTTTTTTCACCATAGCAGTTTAAAAAAAAGGTGAACATTTTGGTTAACCCTAAATATCTCACGAACCAATAACGCTAGAGACTTGAATTAAATTTTATATTATATATTGTAACGTGATACTAAACAAATGTACCTACTTTTGGAAAAAAAATCCAATGAACGGTTTTTTTTATAAATCAAAAAAACTGAAAAAAAAATATTATTTACCTCGAAAAATTTACGAAAAAAAAAAACGATTTTATCTCCAAAACAATTTTGTGCAACGAACAATAATGTTTATAATATCTGGTAAAATTTTGAGAAAAATCGAATTGACAGTTTTTTTATAAAAAATAAAAACCTATAAAAACATTATTCAAAGTTGGTAAAAAATGATTTTAGACTTAAATATCTTTTCGAAAATTGAAGATTATGGCTTCCAACTAGTTTTATCTTATAAAAAATATTATTTTCAACATTCTGTAAAATTTTAAGAAAAATCGAATTGACAGTTTTTTTACAAAAAATAAAAACCTAAAAAAAATACTTGGTAAAAATGTATTTTCGACTCAAATATCTTTTCAAAACTTTGAGATATTGACCTTAAACTTATTTTATATTTTAAAAAATATTGTTGTCAACATTCAGTAAAGTTTTGAGAAAAATCGAATTGACAGTTTTTTACCCAAAAATAAAAACCTAAAACAACATTACTAAAAGTTGATAAAAATTGACTTTCAACTCAAATATGTTTTGAAGACTTTAAGATATATGCTTTAAACTAATTTTACCTTTTAAAAAATATCATTTTCAACATTCAGTAAAATTTTGAGAAAAATCGAATCGACAGTATTTTTTACAAAAAATAAAAACCTAAAAAAAACAAGACTAAAACTTAGTAAAAATTTACTTACGACTGAAACATCTTTTCAAAAATTAAAAATATTGGTTTCAATCTTATTTTATCTCACAGAAAATATTGTTTTCGACGTTCAGTACATTTTTTTATAAAAATCCAACAGCCAGTTTTTTCATAAAAAATTAAAATCTACAAAAAATAGTACGCAAAATTGGTAAAAAATGATGTTCGGTTCTCGAAATCTCGTGAACAATAGAAGATATTGACTTCAAATTAATTTAATTCATCCAATTTGTATTTGTTTATATAAGTAATCATTTTTTTTAAAGAAATGCTACCAAAATTGGTAAAAATTGGTTTTCGACTAAAAATCTCGTTAACAAAAATAGATTTTGAAATCAAATTATTTCATTATATGCAAAAAATTATTGGTAGTTTTTAAATTTTTAAGGATAATTCAACTGAGAACTTTTTTTAACAAAACACGGAAAGATACCTACAAACTTTTAAGCAAGACAAATCGACAGACAGGATGGGAAGTTATCAGTGTGGGTCGCATACCAGCCTCTTTTTATTTTTTGCTTTTGTTTCCTCTAAAATTTTAATCTTAATACACTACCTCAATAACACCTTTTTATTCCTATGTCACAATAATCGTTTATCGTTAAACAAAAATCTCCCCTCAACACAGATTTTTGCGCCTATGGGACTGGGGCGGGCGCACCCTCAAATATACGATGTCTATCGTTTAGCTGCCGCATATAATCCACAAAGACCCAAAGCTACCTGATCATGATAGTGCCTTTACCACGATTTGGGTTACTAGTCGTCATATCGCAACACCTTCTCCACCTTTGTGCAATACAAACTAAATATAGACGACTTCATTTCATCATCATTGCCATACTACGAAAACGAGTATACAAAAATAAACTAAAAGCAATATTATGCGGTTATACGCTTAGTAATTCTCTTTTGACGATGATGATGATGGTAAGTGATGAAAAACCCAAATCAAATTTCTAAAGCAGATCTGGCCAAGCCAAGTCAACCCAGGTTAGGGCAATCCACTTCCCACCCAGCAATCAGCAAATCAATACAAAATCTCTCCTTTTTCCCTTAAATGACACAGGCGAGATAGATAGGTGACGATATGGGCATCATCAATAGCTCCAATGATGACGACAACTACGACGAGACGCACGGCCACAGCAATGTGATCATTTTGGGACTCTACTTTGTGTCAATATAAAGAAGCAACTCAATCAAATCACTGCTTTAATTCGTGCAATCAATTAGCAATTGAAATGCTTTTCAAATGAACCGCCATACGAGTCCTTCCATAGTATGAGGATAGTGCGATGTAGCACAGTTTCAATTGGAATAATATCCTTTTAGTTTGTCCTAAAAGCCGCATCATAAAGAGAATTCTGCAATTAATCGCATTCATTGATATAGATGATTGATATAAAGAACATTTTCACTGTTTAAATTGTATACCTTCCCAAGTATAGTCCAATAGGTTTCTGAAATAAGTTTATTTAGGATTCAAGAACTTGTGGCTAGCCACACGAAAGTCGATAAAGTCAGGCACAAACAAAATTATACCTACATTCAATTTGTTTTTATCAATAATTCTCTTGAATTTTCCGGAGTAGAAGTAAAGAGACAGCACTGACTTTTACTTACTTTTTTCTACATATTTAAGATAAATATTCTCCCAACAACTCACCTGAAAAAGAAAGAAAACAAAATTATTAGTTTTTAAATAAACAGTAAATACATTCAAAGTTTGTTGGCTTAAAACCATTAATTGGTACTTTGTAACAATACTAAATAATTAAATTCATTGTTAAGAGACTTTTAATTGTAAACTTTATTAATAAGGAAACAACATTGTGCAAGTAGGTTTATTTATGTTTACCTACCAGCAATTAAGTGTGACTGTCTGGTTTACAAGTAAAAGTCAACTTGTAAACAATACAAAAATCAGTCATTCGATTCCCAAGATTATAATCACCGATCAGCCATAATAATTATAATTTCTGATGCTGAAATTAACTAACAAATTGAGAGCTTGTTTCCGTCTAATATGGGGATAGCGATTAAAAAACAAAAACCTTTCTGCCACTTGAGATTAAATATCAAAGAGAGAACATATCAATCTAATGACGTTGACTAAATGTGATTCGAGTGGTTGGTACAATGCGCCTTTTTGTCTCCATTTTGTCACTACTTATGGCATGACATTATAGACCAAAAATGTACTTCGACGTCAGACCATTTAAAGGCGACTTGGACTCATTTGAGTGGCATAGACATTAGACATAGGCATACTCGGCACAAAGCAAAAGCATACCTCATTTATTTACTTTATTAACTTTCAAATTGATTTTGAACAATTATTTTTGTTGTATCTTAAAAAGAAGTTTAAAGTCCCGCATAATCTATTTTTGAAAAATGCGTTTTGTTTCGATTTTATTGCATTGATTTTTAGATACTCTTATGTATACGTCTTTGATTCGTATTTTAATTTATTTTCATTCTTATTCATGATGATACGATTTTCTTATGATACAATACCCTAGTGGGGTTTTGTGCGTGATATCGTTTGGTATTTTTATTGCAATGTAAACCATATGTGCTCAGCATAATAACACGTTGAGGATCTTCGTTTTTATAAGGAAGTGAACATCTTACATACGTAATATGATAGAGAGAGGATAAACATTTTTTATTACCTTGTTGTTCGTGTAAGAGATTCAGAGGTTTTGTTTTGTTTTCTGGTCTTATAAGCCTTTGCAAAAAAAGCTTCTATTAAATTGTTAAACCATTTTATTGTTTATTGGCGTATTGACAGGAAATATTTTAGTATTCTTTATTGTATATAATACATGTAATAGTTATACATGTACTAGATACGTATATATTACATATTTCTTTAGTTTTTTAAATGGAAAGTTTAAAAAAAGGATTTTTGTTTTCAAATCACTGTTGGGCAAAATTAAGGCAACAACAAACTCTTTTGCTGTTGCCTCTAAGTGAGTCTTCAAAATACTGTATCTTTCTTCTATAAATTTACATGTCGGTCTTAATAATGGTATCAAAAGATATAGAAAGTGAGAAGTGCAAGTTGTTTTCATACCCAAAGCAGGAAAATGCTCACAAGTCAACCCTTAAGATTTACGACCTATAGGTCTATCATCATTCCTTCTTAAGACATTAGAAAGATTGATTGGTATTCATTTAAGGCAAGTATTTATACAAGACTTCTGTTTATGTCTTAACATGTGTATTGTAAAGGCAAGTCGGTGGTAATGAAGTTACTCACCTAATTACGCATTATCGAATACTCCCTCCATCATAGAGTTCATTAAGGTCCTTTTGACAACACATCAGCGGTCACATCTGCACAACATATCTGAATGTTCGCTTGGGGAGTTAATTCATTTAATGTAGACTAGCAGAATAATGAACTCAAAACTGAGCAACTCTTCTGCTAGAAGATTCTTTAGCAGAGGGACACCGCAGGGTGGTGTTCTATTCCATTTCCTCTGGAACCCCTGGTGGTTTATGAAATCCTTACTAATCTAAATGCGAAGGGATTCAGAATGATTGCCTATAAGAATGACGTGGCTATAGCGGTTTCAGGAAAGCATCTTAACACCCTAAAGGAACTCTTACAAAACGCCTTAGACAAACTAACTTTGGGCTGATTGGTGTCGACTGGTCAACCCACGCAAAACCGATTAAGTCCTATTTTTGAGGAAATATGAAATTCAATGTACAAACCCTCCCCACATTAAGGGTATCCAATTAAAGTTCCCAGACCAGGCTAATTATCTGGGTCTTATTTTCGACAAACAAATAAATTGGAAACATCGCTTTCGCACGACCCCATCTGCGGTACTGGATACCCTCCTTAACATAACACCTCTTGATATACTTATCAAACAAATAGCTGCTAGCTCTACTATTTGCCTGAAAGCTTCATCACAGTCGGTTAACAACTGCATTGGCCACTCCGTAATTCTTAAGTATTTTGAATCAATTCCAAAACTCACAGACTACACCATCCTCCAACTGCAATTCGATAGAAACTTCCAGATTTCTATACTTTCCAGATCATTCTGGGAGATTGAGAATAGGGCATTCCTAGAAGACGAGTCAATCCCCTTTTACACAAATGGATCAACAAAAAAAATGAAGGGGTTGGTAGACTCTGAAAGACTGAAATTATGTCTCTCATTTCGTCTTCCCAATCTTTCTAGCGTGTTCCAGGCGGAACTTTTGGCACTACAAGAAGTCATGTAATGGCTTAAAGAAAACGTGATATAAACATCTGATTTCCGTATTTTCTCAGATAATCAAGTCACTATCCAATCTCTGAATCTCTTCAAACTCTTTAACAGTCCATAACTGTCGATCATATCTAATGGAGATGGCACAACAGTTTAATATTGACCTTTGCTATGTGTCGAGCCATAGAGACATTCCAGGAAACTGTAAGGCAGATGAACTCGCTAGGAATGGTACAGTACCACGTTTGGCTAATGCTGGTATACCAATCGCTACATGTAAACTATTGCCATAAAACTGGTCTAATTGTGTCGTACTCCATTATAGACAGCCATTTTAACCTAATCTTAAGGCAGTCATTTTGATAGGGGCCATCTTTAATGAATGTACTTGTTAAATTTTAGTTAAAATGAAGTGAACTCTTTAAAATAATCGTTGATTTTCCAACTAAGAGTTTATTATATTCAAAAAAAATTATGTTCAAAAAGTTAAATAAGTTTAAAATTCATATTTTTAATTATTCCCAAAACTATTCTAGTCGAGTTTTTATTTATTTGTGGAGTTTTTAATTTTTGTAAAAAATTTGTCAATTGATCTTTTCTTTAAATTCTCTAAATTTTGAACATTTCATTCTTCGTTGTATGAAACGATTATCAGGAAAAGGTCAAATTTTTTGCTACAATTTTTGTTCTGATATTTTAAAAATAGGTTTGATTTCTAAATATCCTTTTTTTAATTTATATTAGTTCTGTATTAAGTGTTAATCTGTAGAATTTGGATTCTAGTGACTCTAGTGACTCGACTCTTCAACGTTTGGTAGCCAAATTTGAGACGACCGGTTCAGTAAACAATCAGCCAATGCCCGTAAGTTCAAGGAACGCAACATCGGCCGAGAACATCACTGCGGTCCGTGAAAGTGTAGAGCAGAACCCGAGGCAGTCTATTCCTCGCCGTGAACAAGAACTAGGCCTTTCGCAGACTTCAACTTCGTGAATTTTGCGTCGAGAGAGAATATACACCCATACAAGATCCAACTGACCTACGAGTTCAAAGTTCATGACCATAGACAACGCAGCGCCGTTTGTTCGCTGACTGGGCTTCGAATCGTTTAGAAAGGACCCCGATTTGGACCGAAAACCATCTTTAGTGACGAGGCGCATTTTTGGATGAATGGCCACGCAAGGTTCACCAGGCTATAATGCATCCACAAAAAGTTACTGTTTGGTGTGGATTTTGGGCCGGCGCGCCGCGGCGGTGACGTAATTGGTTCATACGTTTCTGAAAACGACGTTTGTGAGGCGGTTACCGTCAACAGCGAGCGCTACATAACGATGATAACTAATTTCTTATGGCCGAAATTGAACCATATGGACCTAGACGATATGTGGTTTCAACAGGACGGCTGCGCTACGTGCCAAACAGCAAATACCATAACTTTAAACACCCTTATCGAAAAACCCTATACTATCCAAAAGGCTTAAGCCCAGAGATGGGAGACACATATTTTTTATCGCCTTAGGAAACCCAAACACCTTGCGGAATTGTTGGTATGTGATTGTTCCACAAGAATTGGCTGGTGGTACACATACCGAGTCTCATTTGATGCCTCTTCCGAGGAATTGGTAAATCTCCTGCCATGAAAAGTGCTTTTCCAGATCAGCTTTCTCTATCACTGATATCACTCGCACACAGGAATGGATGAGAGGCCCTGGATTTAATATATCTACACTAATATTATAAAGAGGAAAGATTTGTATTTTTGTATGTAACGAATAAACTCAAACAGTACTGGACCGATTTTAAAAATTCTTTTTTCATTAGAAAGCTACACTATCACTGTGTAACATAGGCTATATTTAGAACTAGGTTACTAAAGAAATCCTTAGAAATTCCTATTAAAACCAACCGAAGGTGTAAAAAAATTTGCCATAAAATGTATTTCATCGTATACGCTGCAATTCTAATTTAGTGATTCATGGTCGTTTTAATTAGCATGCTTATAACTTAAATATCTGTACCTATTTATGTCTACCCGTGCGAAGCCGGGACGGGCCGCTAGTTTATTATAAACTTGGCAAAATGTCCAAAATCGAGCTATATCTTATACTGATGAGCAACCTTAAAAGTACGGGTTTTAAGTATTGAATTGTTTGAGAGAAGAAATGTTCTTTAAATCATTGGTTTATGCAAACAAGATCGATTGAGGAGCTTTTAGACCAATTTAAACGAAAGGTTATGACAGTTTTTATCGCGCAAGAATTTTCGTTAAAAATCGACTGCTACAAATCCTTTGGTGGATTATAAAAAGTACAATTTTCGAGATATCTACAAGTATTCCCGGGTTTATTTGAAACTTAATTTTACAAAAGTTCTTAAATTGGAAAATATTAGGAATCAACAAAATATGTATAGGTAACTGTAACCATGCATCCGTTTATTTGGATAATTCTAATGAATTAATTTGCTCTGAATACCCTACCCTGAATTTATGTTTCTGGAATAATTTCCAACTCCTACACTAAACATACCTTTCTGTACAATTCTAAAATCCGATTTGTTAATCTCCCAAAATCTTTTGGAATTTTAGTCAATCGAAAATATGTCTGTTTTTGTGCCCTCGTCGCCATCAGATTTATTTCCCATAAAACTGATGGAAAAGATGCACCCATACTTTGTGCTGTGCTGTGCTTTGCTATGTTTAACTCTAGACCCATTGTTAGAACAAGCTTGACAATGAATTATTTATATGACACTCACAATTTATATCTTTCCACTTTACTTAAACTTAGATCCAAAGTATCTATAGCTACAAATATATCGTTCTCGAGCTACAAACGAGAACGACGCCGACGACTTGAACTGAGAGAATGTCATAATTTAGAATTTAACATCTCTCGACTTTTCGTGCCACTTCCAACGCACGACACTCCACACATTGCACATTGCTTTAGATCACCCATCATCATCAGAGTCGGTATATTGTAGTCTTTTTCGACCTTAGGTTTTATATAGAAGCTAAAGCTGATATATGTATGTATGTATTGAGCTCTAGGTTAGGATGAGGTTGATGATGATGATGTAGGGGTATAGTGTAAGGAAGGTCCAGCTTTGCAACATGCTTTTTCCATACCTACTTTTTATTATTGTATTCGGTTGAGTTCATTTCATATCTTTGTATCTTTTTGATCCCACGCATATGTAACGCGCGCAGAATAAAGAATATTGCGTGGGTAAACAACATCCAGTAAATTATAATACTCGAGATACTTAAATTCAATTGGTGACATAATGCATAGGGTACGCCATGCCATTCATATTATTGTTTGTTGTGTACTTTGTGTTTTCTTTTGCGTTCGTTGTTTATTGTTTGTGCGCTTTGCTTTGTTGGGAGAAGCTCTTGAGTCTTTTGACTTAAAATCAATTCAATTCAAAGAATAAAATCATTCCCAACCCCCCTTGCCCCTATCCCCTTTCATCCATCCATCAGAAATGGGAAAAGAGAGTACTTCATATGAAGAACTCAGTGTTTTTCTTTGGTTTAATTTAGTTGTTGGATTATGGAATGAATAAAAAGTCTTAAATCTACTAAATTTATGTGGCATATTTCAAGTAGAATTAACTTAGTCATGTTTGTCACTTAGCTTATGGCGCCATTAGGGATTTATTTATATTTCTTTTTTTTTTCAAGTTCATAATTATTATTTTAATCTTTAACAGAATTGTACCATTTTAAATGATTTTGAAACCAAGTTTTTTAAAATAAATATTCAAAAATGTTTCTTAACATAAATCCATTCATGCAAAAATAAAATATGACACTCTTCAGGTCCTTTTGACTCGTCTACCTTTTTACTGTAGTTGGTTCAAGAGAAGGGATTATATCACAGAAACAGTTGCAAGAAGAAAATTAGTTTTCTTGTAATGCGATTATCTCAGAAATGGGAATTATTTTTTCTCTTCATAAAGAAAATATAAAAGAAAATCAAAAGAACTGCACAAGATATTGATATAAAAGATATCTTTTTTCTTTCAGACAACAATGGAATACAATTAAAATGTTCCTTGTGTTTGGTGCCTTTATAGAAATATGTATATAGATCTATAATCCTGACTTTGAAATCTTTCGTTTACAGTTTTGTGTGGGAGTTACATTTTATTCGTGACATACAAAAATTAAGTTCACGAATTTATCGTACCAATAAAACGTTTTTACTTCAATTTTTGTAGATCCGGAGGTACATAGTTTTGAAATTTAATATCAAAGTGAATTTTATTAAAATTTAGTAGATATTTTGCACTCTCTCTCCAAGTCTCTCATTTTTAAATCTATAAGGATTTTGAGTCGTGTACATTATTTTAAGTACATATCGAATTTCTAAACAGTTGTTGAACTAAAGGGTTTTCCAATAAGGGCGGGTAGATGTTGAAATAGAATAAAACAAGGTGTGTATGATGTATTAACAAAATTATGTTTTTATTTTAAAAGCTCATGTATGCCATTAAGTGTGGAATATGACATCAATCAAATGCCCGCCTCGGCTTCTTACAGTGGCACGGATACGAGTGGTTCAATTTTTAATGACTCTTCCGCATTGTAGATCCGCCTGAATTTGAGCGATGGCCTGTGTTATGTTCACCTTTAGGGCATCGGTCAATTGTGGTTTGTTTGTATAGACCTGCGACTTCAAGAAACCCCACAGGAAAAAAGTCTAGCGGGGTCAAATCGCACGACCTTGGTGGCCAATTCACATCACCCCAACCGCGGTGATGTTCTCGGCCGACCTTGCGTTCATTGAACGTACGGTTGGCTGATTGTTTACTGAACCGGTCGTCTCAAATTTGGCCAACAAAATATTGAAGAGTCGACTGTGAATGGCCACCACGTCTACCGTAAAATCATTTGAACGTGCTGTTTAATCGTGTAACTTGCCATGATGATTTGGCATAAACAACTGAATAATAAATAAAAAAAATTTGACATATGTCAACAAAACAAAATGGCCGCCACGGGGCTCCAAAATCTACCCGCGCCTATTTAAAAACCCTATATTAAACGTAGACTATTTAAAATAATTGGTAATAATATCATCATAAGTTCATTTATTTCGCTTGAACATCGTCGTAAAATTTCTTGTATAAACCTCTTTTACCGCTATTTTAAAGGTTTATGCTCTAGAGAAATTTCCAGCTGCATTTCTGCCCTTAAACTGTTTCACCATAATACTCGCACTTTTATGAATGCCCATAAGCAACTTCGGCCGTACTGTCAAATACAGAGATTCGTTCTTTAGCCGTACTACACTCTGTCTTTTCCGGTCATTGCAGTATTCAGAAATTCAAAAGCAATGTGCACCGACATCTCCTTTCAAACAATCTCTACTTTTTCTTGTGCTCACACATAATAAGGATCCCTGCATAATAAGGGTATTAATATAAACTTGAGTGTGCACTTAATATATAATCAAAAAGACGAAGTACCCGTGAAAAAAAAAATGTATGGTGGTACATTTAGGGATTGATCCTAAGGCCTCTAGCATGACAGTCTTACGCACTAACCACCACACCACAGAAACTACACTTTCAAATTAAGATATTATTTTTCATGCCGCACATCAATAATGTGGATAATTTCTTCGCTCTGCATAGCCCGAGAACCAGAAAATATATCAACTTTAAGTAAATTTAGTTACACAGATGAAATGTCATTACTTGATAAAATGTTGGTTGCCCTTAAATATCACAAAGTGAAAAGATTTTTTAATAGGAGTTTCGTTTTGAAAAGAGTACTTTTTTGATATATGCAAGCTTCAAAAACGCATTTAAATTGTTAAAATTCACCACAATTTCTTTGTTTCATTATTTATTGTTAAGTGATAACGGTAATTCATATAAATGAAAAGAAACTGGACCAAGAACATCTCCCACAGGCACACAGTTTTATTATTTCTTATAAAGTGGTGTTTCTAAAGTAGTTGCTAGTTACTCCTGACAAATAACTTATATTTTATTTGTTGACGAAGTCGTTTAGTTTAAAACTTTTGACCAGGAATGTTAGTGCAAAATTTAAATAAATTACAAACAAGATTGTTTACACTGACATTGAAAATATGTTCACTAATTCAAGTGTGGGTTCCAAGTATTGTTTAGTACCAATTACAGAACCATTTATTTTAAATATTTAAAGTATCCATTATACTCTTTCAAATTATTGTCCTGGTTATAAGGATGTAAGGCAGTTAAAAATTAGCCTTATTTATGTTTCTATTATTTTCGTCTTTATAGCCATCATCAAAATGAGTTTACTGACCTTAAACCAAACCATTTTAAACCTTGAATTTAAACTTCTTAACAAAAGATTTATCTAAGATATTAATAAAATATAAAATCTCAGTTGTGGGAAATTATTTTTATAGCTTTTCTAATTGCATCATTAAGTTTTGGCTAAAATATTCTTCTACCGAATCTCTTTGAAAATCTGAATTATATGCCTATGCCTACCACAACCTAAATTCTTAATATTTATATTTTGTTTTTATAGGTATGTAGGTAAGGTAGTTAAATAAATAAAATTGAAACAATTCACGAAAGAGCTTATACTCGTTTATAGGAGAAAACTCGTTGACAAAATCATAACAGCCACTTGAAAAAAGCATAGCCATTCTAATAATTCACAAAATAAAACACATCTAATCCACATTCTATGAGGGTAATAAAAATATTTGTCATCGCCATATCGTAGGCATTTTGCCAAAAATCGATTCTGAAAATTTCTTTAGTCCTCACCTTTTTAAGGCATACAGATACCATTTTCAAAGGGGGTTCAAAAGGAAAGAAAGTTCACTGAACTAAAGCATTTTCGTCGAGTATAATTTTCTTTTTCTCTGTCACATCACATGCGATTTTCTTTCACTCAACGAAAAAAGCTTTTACGATAAATATTATTGCATTGTTTTTATGCTTTTTTTTTTAGCCTTTTTAAGGGTGGTTTATTTTGTCTCTAAAAGGTAAAGCTATTTAGGACCTTTCCGTCAATTCTTCGTCGTTGTTGTGAGTCGTTGAGAAGAAAGTACTATTAGCTTAAGTCAAACGACAGCAATTCAAACCAAAATAAATAACCCAAACATTTTATTTTATTTCATTTTATATTATTTTCAGCGAATTGTTGTGTCAAATGTCTTCTATATGAGAAATAAAACAAAAATAAGCGAACATAAATTGAAGGACGCAAAAATAAAACACAAAATCCATCTTGAATTTCGTTTTTATGGAAAACCGATCCATTAGCGCTGATTTTGCGTCCTTATAATATAACTCCCAGATAGATGTTCATATAAATGCACAGCTATGGCCAAAATAATAGGAACATTTCAAAATTTTGAGAAAAGCTGTTTTTTTTTCACTTGTGCAGCTTACACATCATAAAAACTATATTAAACGCAGGGTTAATAGGTGAAAGCATAATTCTCAAGGGTTACCTCTCTCCAACTAAACTACAATGTGAACGAAGACTTAAACTCAAAGGAACAAAATTTACGTTCTCGAATGGTATATTAAGAACCGCGAGGGAGCATGAGAAGCGTGCAGTCGAAGATATTGACAGGTTGAAAAGCAGAAATGAAGTTCAAAGGATTTATAAGCAGGTGAAACGAAATTCACAAGTACATAAACCTCGAACCGAAGGCTGCAATGACGAAAGTGGAAACATCATAGTGGAACCGCAGTCAATGCTGAGGATATGGAAGGACCACTTATGCAGACTGTATTACGGCGTCGACGAACCGAATTCTGCTGTCAGGCATCAGATCCATTCAATTTAGACTAGGAAAGCCAATAATCCCGTCTTTCCAACTTAGACGAAGTAAAGATTGCCATATCTAAGCTGAAGTCTAAAATAGCCGCTGAAGCAGATGGCTTGAATGGAGATAATTCGGTCAGGAGCATGCACCAACTTATCTTTATGATATAGTCCGAAGAAAGCATGCCCGATGAATGGAACCTTAGAATTGTTTTCCCGATACAGAAAAAAGGAGACCCTCCAAACTGCAGCAACTTTAGAGGAATCAGTCTACTTAACATCGCTTACAAAACCTTCTCTACCGTAATATGTAAACGTCTAAAACCGATCGTCACCAACATGATAGGTGATTATCAGTATGGTTTTAGACCAGGAAAGTCCACCGTCGACGAAATATTTACATTATGGCAGATCCTGGAAAAAACCCAAGAACATCAGATTAACACCCAACATCTCTTCATCGATTTCAAGGTCACATATGACTAAATCTAGAGGAATGAGCTGTATAGAGGCATGTCTAGTTTTGGCATCCCTGCCAAACCCGTCTGTTTGTGCAGGATGACCATGGAGAATCCGCGCAGCTTCATAAAGGTTGGAAACAAAAGGCTTTAGACAAGGTGATGCGCTGTCATGCGATTTCTTTAATATCGCACTTGAAAGAATAGTACAGAGCTCCCACGTCAATCCTCAAGGCACTATCTTTCAAAAGTCTGTCAAATTATTGGCATATGCTGTTGACATTGACATAATCGGAAGAACTCAGCGTGATGCAAATGAGGGTTTTGTGAGTCACCAAGAAAAACGTCACCATAGACAGACGTAACTTTGAGGTAGTTAAGGACTTTATTAAAATAGGCTCCGCTATGGACACAATAAACGACATCAGCGCCACCATAGTGCTACTGTATAAGACCCTCATCATCCCCGTTCTGCTATATACGATTCAGAAACATGAACTATGATAAAAGCGGATGAAAACAAATTTGGTCGTTTCGAGAGAAGAGTTCTTTGCGTGATATACGGTCCCGTATGCAAAGAAGCTGAGTGGAGGATAAGATGGAACGACGAACTGTACGGGCTGTACAGCGAAGTAGACCTAGCCAGAAGGATAGAGATCCAACGACTGGAATGGCTGGGTCTCGAGAGCGCATGGAAACCAATTCTATGGCTCGGAAAGTCTTCGAATCCGCGCCTTCAGGACAGCGCATTAGAGGAAGACCACGGATCAGGTGGCGCTCAAGTGGAAAGTAACCTTACCTAACTTGGAGTACGCAACTGGAGGTATCTAGCAAGGGACCGAGCTATATGGAGAAGTTTGTTTGGTTAGGCCCTAGTTTACACAAGACTGTAGTGCCACCTTAAGTAAGTAAGCAAGTATATACAGACTTAATAGGTTAACGCATTATCCTTAAAGGTTTCTTCTCTTGGGTGAGCATGTGTTCATGTGTTTTTGTATCGATAAGTGATTTGGAAAAGGTCATGTTAGTAGACATTCTATAAATTTGTGCTTACAAAAATATGCCCTTAGATGACGATTTCAGCAGACTCTAAGTAAACTGCAATGTAAATGAAGTTCTGAGTTTAAAGGAACACAAATTACGTTTTTGAGTGGATTCAGTGATTTGAGAACCACATTCTTTTAGGTGCAAGATTAGCCTTTTAGCGATCTTTGGATTGGTCAATACCAACATTTAAAGTTCTATGAAAATAAAATTATATTTATTAAATTAAAAAAGGATTTCCAACTAAATATCAACTATAGTCTATCAACAAATAAAATGAATTGACATTTTTGTTGAATTGTATGTTTTTTAACGTTTAAACCGAGTATTCTTATTTTCTTGTTTAGCATTTATGGATTCAAAATCTTCACAAACAATTTTACTTTTTAAAAATCACAAACTCAGAAACATTGAAAAATTATTTGAGACTTTTTTTAATTGCTAAAGACATACTTAATTACCAAAAATTAAGTCTTATCCCTAATATGCTGGCCATAGATGTATTTTTGTACATCTGCAGTAATCTGTGCTTCGCTCGTCTTATATGTATGTACTATATATACCATACTCCCAGAATATTCTTGACATTATTTTTATGGGGGCGTGGAGGTATAAAACAATAAACTTATTCGATTAAATTCAGCCATTAGAACTCCCACCCATCACCATACGAATATCTTCCACATTTTTCTCCCTCTGGATAATGTGAATATGTATTTTTTCTTTTATTCTTTATTATAGCAGGAATGTATATAATATACATATACATATATATGTATAGGAACTATATTTATAGCTTAGGAACAGAAGAACAGAACTGCTGAGTATTCAAGGTCGTTAAAGAAGATTTCTTGACTTCAAGATGTGTCTCTGGCTCTGTGTCGTTTATATGAATGGTTTTTATTGAGGAGATTTCATGTTAAATTTTATTTTTTTTTCTTTCTTCTTCTCCTTGAAGATTGATTGAAATTACTGAAGTATAACCATTAACTTTCGAGAAAAGGTATTGATTTTCTCGTTCTGTGAGAACAAAATTTGAGAAATAAATATTCTCAAGTTTTTGTTTAGAGGAAATATTATTGTTTTGCTGAGGCAGAAAGATGTCCTTGCAAAAATTCGATTTGACTTTGACACGTTTTTCTTTTTAATTTCACCAAACTAAGTATCAAAATTATTTTTTTAAATGATGAAAGGAAATATATAACTAAAAAACAAACTATCAGAAATACATTACTCAGTCAATATACATTACATACAATGAAAACAAAACTCAAGACAGTATAAAAATAGAATATTGTGACTTGTTCAAACAAATCTTTCAATTTAATCAAAATTCCATAAATTAATCATTTCCTTCCTTTTTTTATTTATTAAATATTGACTGACGTTATTTGTTATCTTAAGTTTGCGATTGAAAATGAAAATAAACAATATCTATTGCACATGTGTCTTTCCTACCTATTTAATGCAAAGATAGTCATAGTCACAAATAAGTAATTACACTTTGGTAACTAAGATACTGTCAACCATAAAGTCACTTATTATATTGACAAATAATGTGTGGTTGTTTGTTTAATGGAAATAATGTACATAGATAAACTTATCAAAATAATAATGAGAATATTTATGTATGAAGGTATGGTCAAAGGTGTATAGTTTGTAAGGCTCCACTTCCGAGGGATTTGATTTATTGCTTTAATTTGCTTTGTTTTTATTTTGTAGAAAAAATATTAAATGTACTTTTAAATGGTTAAAAGATAGATATTATATTTTCTATAAGTCTTTGCTTCAATTTAAATTAAATCCCAATCAATTTCCTTAAAGTTTTTTCACAGCTAGTAAAAAAATTTTATTTTATAATATGCAAATTTTGTCAAACACAATCTTTAAGGAATTTAATGGGAATTATGGTATCGATGTTTCGATAAAACAGTTTTTTTGTTTTCTAGTTTTGAGATACTGGATTGTCTAAAATTGTATGGTAAGAAATTAAAATGGCTAACAATTTCAGTTGCAAAAATTAATTATATTAACCTGGCATGACACTTTCCTAAAAAAGGATTTATGAATGGACAAATTGCTTAAGGAGCCAATTATAGCTGTCATTGGTTTTTTTATTGAAAATTTAGTTTCGACATTTAAAAGCGATTAAGAGAGTAAAATATGTTATGTTTGATGTTAACATAAAGCTGATGAAAAAATACACTATTTGACGAAAAACTGTTCTATTACTTAATTTCTGATTTGTCAATGATGAAACCGTTTCAATGAACAGCTGATTGTTAATGTTTCATTTCGGAACATAATCGTTAAATTAAAAACGTTCATTTTTACCTGTAAGTTATACTTTCAAAGATCAACTATAACCTCAAATGCTTGACTAAAACCAGGAAATGCTTGATTACATTAGTATCAATTTAGTAACACTTATTTAATGTTGCCTTTTTATAGAATTCTGGTGTAACATTTGATCTGAATAAGATAAAATGCATTAAATCAAGTGCTTTTTAACTTTTCTAAAGATAGCTAAAAGAAAAATACTATTAAAAAAGACTCTTCAACGGTACGGCATTTGAAGATACAGTTTCGTTCATACAGAATTGTCGTATAAGTACTTCAAATTAAGCCTGTTTTGAAATATAGAATTAAGGACATACAGAATTATTAAAAATGTCATACAGAATTCTGAAAAACAATATTTCGCCCGCTCCTATTCTCGATATTTTTGAGTCGAAAAGTATGTTTACCAATTTTGAAAAAAAAATTATAGAAGTCAAAAACATTATTCTGAAGGTAATAAAAAAGCTGTCAATTAATTTTTTTGAAATAAAAAATAACTTTTAGAGGATAGCGTTGTTTGTTGGCAAGATATTTGATAAATGTTTGAATTTTTTAAAAGTTGCAATCATCAGCTTACAATATAACGTTAATTCTTAGATCTTCCACAATCAATCCTGTTGGGAGCTCAGTGTTTAAGTCGTTCAAAAATATGATAACAAAAAGTTCGCTCAAAACACATTCTTGTTTAACATCTATATAAGTTGAAAGAAAGTGAGAGCTTTATAAAACAACTTTGAATTGTTTATCATTTTTGTGGAGATACTAAGTGTTGTCAACTTCTAAAAAGTTACAGCACTTTATTTATTCCGGAATACATCTATGTATATTCAATTTTTTAAACAACTTAAGATGTTTAAAAGTTGTCTTTCGAGCTACATTACACGCCAGGTCGAACCAAGGCTTTTTTGGATCCAACTTTAATTTTTGGCCACAACCTATTCCAATAGCTTGATTGATGAAGTCTTCTATTGCATTACAACTATTTTCTATTGATGAAGAAGAGTAAAACGTACTAATCCTTAAGGCTGTTCCAAGATCAATCAATTGCAGAAGAAGCTCTGCTATAGACAAAGGCATAATCGCCTTTTAAAATAAAAGCACCAATATCTTCAAGAAGTTCTAAAGGGTTTTTCAATACGGTCGGGTAGATGGGCAAAATGTCAATCGTGGCGTTTACGGTGTGGCACGTAGCGCCGTCCTGTTGGAACCACATGTCGTCTAGGTCCATATAGGTCTATTTGGGCCATAAGAAATTAGTTATCACCTTTATGTAGAGCTAGCTGTTGACGGCCACCGCCTCACTAACGTTGTTTTCAAAAAAGTACCGACCAAAATCAACACCAAACGGTAACTTTTTGAGGATGCCTTATCACCTAGTGAACCTCGCGTGGATTGGTGTCGTCCCATATACGGCAATATTGCTTGTTAACACAGTCATTCATCCAAAAATGCGCCTCGTCACTAAAGATGATTTTTCCGCCAAAATTGGGGTCCTCTTCCAAACGATTCGAAGCCCAGTCAGCGAACAAATGGCGTTGGATATGGTCATGAACTTTGAGCTCCTGGCTCAGTTGGATCTTGTACGGGTGTAGGCCCAAGTTCCGACGCAAAATTCGCCATGTTGAAGTCTGCGAAAGTCCGAGTTCTTGTGCACGGCGAGGAATAGATTGCCTCGGGTTCTGCTGTACACTTTCACAGACTGCGGCGATGTTTTTGGCCGATCTTGCGTTCCTGGAACGTACCGGTGTTGGCTGATTGTTAACTGAACTGGTCGTCTCAAATTTGGCCACCAAACGTTCAAGTGTCGACTGTGAAGGGCCACCACGTCTACCGTAAAATAGGAACAATGCGCGCAAAGTTTGCGTTCACGAACACTCATTTTGATAGAAAAGTTTTATCATTTGAACGTGCTGTTCAATCGTGTAACTTGCCATGATGATTTGGTGTAAACAACTGAATAATATACAAAAGATATGACAGATGTCACAAAACAAAATGGCCGCCACGGGGCGCCAAAATCTATACGCGCCAATTAAAAACCCCTTTATTAATAAATTACAGTTGCTGTCACAAGTGGTATCTTTTGAGGGCATTATTTCTACCAAAGAATTTAAAGCTGAAAGTATGATGTCTACAAAAGTTCTCGTTCCTGTTCTATAATTCATTTCGCCAAAAATAATAAACTTGTCTATATCACTTTCGGCAAAAAATGTTTTAAGCTTGTCGAAATCATGCTTCCAGTGATTGCAATAATTGAGGTATACAGGAACAAAGTTGACTCTTGAATCTCCAAAACTTTATTGTAGTATTAATGTATTGTTGCAATTTATAAATTTAAGTTATTTGTTGATTTTATCTTATGCCACCTTGAAAGTTCGGGGAATGTTAAAACTATCCATTCATAATAACTTCAAATAGGTATTATAGTAATTTAAATTTTAGTTTTTAGTTTTAAAGTCAAGTTCATTAAGAAAAAAACAATAGAAGGAACAAGATACAAGAATAGAATTAAAATAAACTATGGTTTTAAATGTTGGGCCTCGTAAAACAATCTTCAAAATCAAGGTTTTAATAATGAAATGGAATTTGGACTTTCATTCATCTACTCAAAGGAAGACGTACAAAGCAGTTTAAATTCAAGGAGTTATACGAAAAATACAAAATCAAAACCTTTTAAAATGTCTAACGCCATAAAAGCTCTTATGTTCTTTCGTGTAAGTGTAATAACTCACTTTTTTCTAAGAAAAAAAACATTAACAACATCTTTAAAGTTGTCAATGAAAAGAAAAGACAAAACATAAAAAAAATCTGTATTTGACAATTCTAAGTAGGAGAGAAAATGACACAATGAACCAAGACGATTTCTATTGATAAGACTCTTGTCAATAGATATTTATAACAAACGTACGAAATATCATAGAAGACAATTTTTTCGAATTTATATAAATGTTCTTACAGTACATATACACTTATGTAGATACATACATACGAAATAGGAATAAGGGATTTTGTTTTGTGATTTATTGGAAAACATTTGATGGTTCCGTCAGAACAATGTTCGTTCATCTTCAATTTTTTGTTCTTTTTTTGTCAACAAAATACATGGAGACTTCATAGAGGCTGTGTTATATGATCTTTCATCGAATTAAGGCACAATAGAAATAGAATAATGGCAAGGCTATAAGATGACACACAAAATTTAGGCAGATGACAATTTTGTTTTTGTCTCTCTGTCCACTAAAGTGACATTATCCTGGCAAAATCTCAACACAAAGTAAATTATAATCTCTAGGCTATATCTTAATTTCTAATCTGCGGGTCAATAGAAATTTAAACTATTTTTTGTCTTACCTTAAATAATAAAAATAATAAAATAAACAAAATATGAACTTAGTCGAAAAGCTTCTTCAGAAGATCTTACATCACAAGCTTTTTTCTTACAGTTGAAAAACTTCCAGAAATTATCTGGATTAGATTTAAGATCTATTTCAAATGTATGTATATATTCTTCATATAAAGAGATTGAATGTTCATGAAATAATTGCTTAAGGATAAGGAACATTCTATAATTATCATCAGCTCTTGTTTGATTATTTGAAGTGATAAAGTTCTATATTACCTTTTGTCTTCATTTGTGATATTAAATTAATGAATAATATTAAAACGCGATGGGTCTCCAATTTATTGTTATGGGAAAAAATTAAAAAACAAAAGCATCAATATGAATTTCAATGTTTCTTGTGTTGTTTTCGTTTTTAAGATTGCGGCTGATTGCTTTTGATGTAAAATTGAAATTCTCTATCAAAGAATTATTTAAAAATGCCGACACTAACTGGAAGTTGTCAATTTAATTGTTTATAAATTATGCGAGATACGTTTGGCGCTAGTTGTTATATACGTAGGTGAATGCTTATGGTGAGCTACAATAATAATAACAATAGAATGATGTGACGCTTATAAAAAGTTTTCTATTTTGTTAGTAGATCAGTTTAGATAGGAAATCTATATGACAATAATAATAAAAGTTTATTTTTATTTAAATATATTTTTTCAGACACGAGCGTGAAATCAAAATACTTTAAAAGATAGAATTTTGAAGATAGAAAACGGCGCGGCGTAGGAAAAATCAATGTTTATCGGAAATTCAATAAAAAGTAGCAATCTCAAAGTTTGGTTATCTTAATTTTGATCGATTAGAATAACTAGAAAAAACTTTTAGTGTCTTAAAATGGTTAAGATATACAGGGTTATCCATTTTGCGGTTTCAAAACTAAACGAAAAAAAAAACACATAAAATATTTATTTTCATGATATTTCTTTTTTATTATAAAGTTTGAACGAATTGTCATTATGTGTGAAAAACTACATCATTTAAATGACTAACACACGAATTGTTCCAAGCATCGATTCTTTTGAGGTAATTTTCGACCACTTTTTGACACATATTGGGTGAAATCTCACCGTCTTGTATTATTCAATGGCAGGCAAAAAAAAGTAGGTTATCATATGACCTTAATACTCTGAATTGACGGTGACAGTCGTTCCATCGTCGTTTTCGAAGAAGTAAGGTCCAATCACAGTTCTGGACCAAAGAGCGCACCAAACTGTGACTTTTTGTGGATGTAATGGCCTCTCTTTAATTATTTGAGGATTCTCAGAACCCCAAATATGAAAAGTTTGTTTATTAACATAAACACCGACTCACCGAGTGAGAAATGTGCTTCTTTCTTGAGGAAAATTTTGTTCAAAAAATTGCCGCGCACCGCCTGTTGTTCAAGCACCCTTTCGACTTATCTACGACGTTGGCTTCAATTGTTGTGTTAGCTGGACTTAATATGGACGTAGGTGTAATTCAAAAGCAAAATACGCCATAATGTGCCATAAGACAGGCCTTACAACATCGGTAACCAATCCAGTCTCATCAAATTTCTTCAATTTTGCCAATTGCTTGTGTAGTTAGATGATTATTTAAACCTTAACTCCTTTTAAAGAACGATATGTGGCTGTGGCAGAATCACCAGTTTTGTAGTAGGTTTTAAAAATTTGTATGCCTTGTGCGATAGTTTAGCGATAAATTTTCGTAAATGTCAGACTTTCAACACAAAAACAAAATTGTTTTAACAACTTAGTTTGACAGATGTCGAATTCCAGCACTATACTTTTGAAACTGCAAAATAGATAACCCTATATCTTTTAGAATCTGTATAGGTAATAGGTATAGACTTTTGTCTATCGAAATCGAGTGATGGAGTCAAAGGAAGAGTAAAAATGAATGAAGATGAATGAGGATGAATGAGGATGAATGAGGATGAATGAGAATAAGAGGATGAATGAGGATGAATGATGATGAATGAGGATGGACGATGATGAAAGAGGATGAATGAGGATGAATGAGGGTGACTGAGGATGAATGAAGATGAATGAGGATGAATGAGGATGAATGAGGATGAATGAGGATAAATGAGGATGAATGAGGATGAATGAGGATGAGTTAGTATAGGTGAGGATGAGTGAGGATGAGTGAGGATGAGTGAGGATAAGTGAGGATGAGTGAGGATGAGTGAGGATGAGTGAGGATAAGTGAGGATGAGTGAGGATGAGTGAGGATGAGTGAGGATGAGTGAGGATTAGTGAGGATGAGTGAGGATGACTGATGATGAGTGAGGATGAGTGAGGATGAGTGAGGATGAGTGAGGATGAATGAGGATGACTGAGGATGATTGAGGATGACTGAGGATGAATTAGGATGAATGAGGATGAATGAGGATGAGTGAGGATGAGTGAGGATGAGTGAGGATAAGTGAGGATGAGTGAGGATGAGTGAGGATGAGTGAGGATAAGTGAGGATGAGTGAGGATGAGTGAGGATGAGTGAGGATGAGTGAGGATTAGTGAGGATGAGTGAGGATGAGTGAGGATGAGTGAGGATGAGTGAGGATGAGTGAGGATGAGTGAGGATGAGTGAGGATGAGTGAGGATGAGTGAGGATGAGTGAGGATGAGCGAAGATGAGTGAGGATGAGTGAGGATGAGTGACGATGAGTGAGAATGAGTGAAGATGAGTGAGGATGAGTGAAGATTAACGGAGATGAGTGAAGATGAATGAAGATAAATTAAGATGAGTGAGGATGAAATAGGTTGAGTGAGGATGATTAGTGGTTTGTGAAAATGAATGAGGATGAGTGAGTATTAGTGAGGATGAGTGAGTATTAGTAAGGATGAGTGAGGATGAGTGCGTATAAGTGTTTGCCAGGTTATCACTATCATTTTAAAAATGTTCAACATTATTTAACCGCACAGCACACGTTAAAATCAATTTATTGAAGAGTAAGTTTGATGAACGCGTTATCTTAAGAAATGGAACAGTCGACTGACATCCTAGTTTGTGTGATTTAACGCCTTAAGACTATATTTTTCTGGGCTACGTTAAGTCATTGGAAGACGTTGGAAGAGATGAGAGCCAATAGCAAACTTGAAATAGTGGCCATTTTGGTTGAAATGTGTGGTCAAGTCGTCAAAAATTAGTTCAAACTAATCTAAAAAGTTATTAAATGTACACTCATTCTTTCAATAGTGATTTAAATCAGAGTGAACAACTTAAAAAATGTTTTTCAAAGAAGAATTTAGGTAGTCTTAAAACAAAGGTAGAATAGTTTTATCTCATCGCGACCGTCGTAAATTTGTTATAAAATGTTTATGAAAGTATATAATTTTCGAAAGTTTTTCGATCTTGATTCAAAAATCTAGAAATTTCTCAAATTACGAGTATAATAAACCGCCACTCAATTAAGACAAAAACTAATCAGAAAATAAGTTTTGTAAATTTATCGGAAAAGAAAATGCTAAAATTCAGTAAAACTTTTCAGATTCTATTATCGGTCAAAAGGTCTATATAATATCTGTTTTTCTAATTACATAAGTAAGACTCCTTAAAGCACTAACTTAAATTCGTTTTTTAATGAGATTAATATTATTTTTCTTAAAACAGTACTCCGTCAAACAGTTTAAAAACATTTAAATATGAAATAAAGTTGGTCGTAAAGTTAAGTATTTTGTTCATGTATTCGTGTAGCATATAACTTGCTGATAGAAGGTGCTATCAATACTTAACTTTCTCACCACCATAACCAAGAAAACAAGAAAGCGCCAGTTTAAAATATTGTATTGTTCCTTAATTAATTCCAAAGCTGAGCTGGGGGTCTGTCACGCATACAAAATTTACAGGTTGTCAAAAATTGTATACGAAATTCGATAACCACTGACTTTTTAATGTAAACGATATAATCTCAACAAAACAAAACACAATTTTATACAACTTCAATAATTACGTACCAAAACATAAATATATACAAAATCATCAGATAAACTTTTTTAAAGTATACAAATTCTCCCATATAGCCCAAAAATGGTCTGTCTGCAATTTTTCTGATTGTTAAAACGGCTTTATACGTAGGTACTATCGGACGAACGACGACAACGATGACTACGATACATTCTGCATATTAAAATATGAAATGGAATAACCATCATCATCGTCATCATATCAAATCAGCCCCCCGTGTGCCTCCAAAGCTCCACCACCACCGCACTGCGCGCCTCTGGCTGGTCACCCCTTATAACTCTGACACGACAGACAGAAACTATATACCTAAACCTAAACCTAGAATCAAAATCAAGAATCCGAAGCCAAATCCGTAAAACCATTTACAGCGCACGCACGTATTCAGCAGAAAATTGTAAAGTAATTTTTATTTTTTCGCCCAACTGACTGAAAAACCGGAGGCTACATCACACCACACGCCACGAACCATGATGTCTTGTCGATGAGGAGGAGGATGCTATACAACAAGGATTTGATGATGACGACGAAGACGATGGTGAAGGTGACGGTGACGGCGGCGAAGACACCGTGGTTACAGAATTTTTACAGAGTTCTCTCAGGATTGGGATTAATGTCAACCACAAGAACCTCAAGTGAAAATCGAAGACAAATTGAAAAATAAGAAATAATCAAATCGAGAAAAAAAAACAAGCTTACGAATTTCAAGATTGAAAAATCTATATAGGATACCTTACCTACCACCTATTGGTTTTTAGGAGGGTGATGATGGTGATGGAGTTTTACATTTGGAAGGGGGTCATTGGTTATTAGCCTGGAAATTGATGCAAAACATGTCGCTTCGTCTATCTGCACGCGTTTCCTCTCTCTCTACCTTGACTCATATGTAATGTGGAATTGTTACCAACCTACAAATCAGTGAGTGGGATTTTCTCAAAACTTGTTTAAAATCCCATTTAATGCAGCCAACGGCAACAAGAAACATATGTAACCAAGTAAAATGTTGTATGGCTATATGTACGGTTCAGGGGTTCGCTAGCGAACCGTCATCGTAGACATAATCCGATTATAATGATTTGGAACATGAGGGAAAACCATCAAACCATCAGAAGTAATCTATTTTTGAAATCTCGCTTATAACGCCACGCTATAACTGGATGAGGTATATAACAAGATGAGATGACGTTTAATCTAGAATTTTTAATTTCAGTTTTTAAAAGCAGTTTTTCGTTATTGACTGGAAAAATAATTAAAATATGCGAAAGTTCTAACATCAAGTTTATAGAAAAAGGTGAACAATCACAATTTCTAGAGTACAGTATGTGTCTTAGCGGCTTTACTTACCTTGAACTATGCAATTAAAGGGTTTTTGTTTATAATAAGCGCACAGTCAAGGGGATATTACTACCCTTATTATGTATTATTATTATGGGGGGGGGGGGGGAACTTCTTGCATCGACTTAGAAAACTCAAAACATCTTGCTGCATTTTTGGCGACATCGCGTATGTGGTCGTTCCACAAGAGGTGGTTGGTGACACACATACCGAGAATATCGAGATCTTCAGTTTCATTGATGGAAGTGCCATCCATGGATAATGGCAAGGGGGGTATATCTCGCTTTAACGACACAAGGCAGCATTGGGTTTTCGTAGCATTAAATTCCACGTGGTTTTTTATTCCCCACTGTACAGTGTACAATGCTGTTTATCTCGGAATTTAATGAGCTCATCATATTTTGTCGTTGCAGTTCCACATAAGAAGAATAGGGACGTGATTCTTAAAACGAATATGAAAATCTTAGATTACTGTCGCCAGCTAAACAATGTATTGGATTTGAAGTTGCACAGATCGTTAATGAAAATGACAAAGAGTGTTGGAAAAAGAACAGAGCCCTGGCGCACACCAGCATTTATTTTGTGGTTTTCAGACTTGAACCCATTCAATACTACTTCTATTGAACGATCACAAAGGTAATAACTAGTCCAATGAAGGAGGGAATCATGGAAACCGAAAGCACGCATTTTCGATAATCAGGCTGCCATACCCTATGAAATGCTTTTGAAATATCAAGTGCAATAATCTAACTTAACTCATGTAAATTATAAAAAATTAGGTGGCGCAACAGTCCGTAGAGAACCAGGGCGTAGCGACTTACAACTCTCAACCATTCCTGTGTGCGAGTAATTGCAGTGATGGAGGGGACCTACAGTTTATATGCCGAATCCGAACGGCTAATTTAAGAAAGCACTTTTTATGACAAGAATTACTCTTGGAGAAGTTGTCAATTCCTCGCAAGATGCAGTACCCGTGAAAAAACTTGAGATGGCACAGGCAGGGATTGAACACAAGACCTCTGGCATGACAGTCCAACGCACTAACCATCACGCTACGGGTACTACAATTATCTTTCTTCAATCATAAAGTAAAAATACATACTCGAATTGCCACTTAAAGGTCCTGAATCGATTTTGAAGAACTGTCGTGGATCTTATCTTTCACTTGGACCCAACGAAAAATGATCTCGTCGGTTAATTGTGATCAATTTTAAGAAAAAAGACACGGTGAGGAAACTTTTTTTACGCTACGCACATATCTTCCAATTCGGAGCATACACCTTCACCGTAACGGTTGCATCAGCCTCATTTTCGAATAGGTAAGTAAAATTAAATTACTACGCCATGCCAGCCCGAAAACCACACCAAATAGTTACACTTTACACTGAAGAGTTTTTTATCAATCATTATTGGTTTTTCGAGCTTCAAATGCGACAATTCGGGCGTAATGTAGCCTTTGAGGCAAAACTGCAATCATCAATGAAGACGGTTTTCGATGGAAATACGAATTATTTCGATGCATTTCAAGGACCATACCAATCAAGATATGAAGTTGTTGGTGATCGACCAGCTTGTGTTTTAATGTTTTTAGCTGAACTTTTGCGACCTAAAACCAAAGTCTTTATTAAAAATACAATTGAAATGCCATATTCCAAAGATTGACAAGAAATCGACAAACCATAAGGATTTCTTAGGCACCACGGACTTACTCGAATTGTGAATGCAAAATATTCACCATTTTTGCAGTGAATCTCAACGATTTAAATGCGTTATTGACGCGAACAGGGTTTCATTTTTGGAATTGGCGTAGATTTTAACTGCCAAATGTCAAAATATGACAGCTTCAAAAGTGCCAGGTATCATAATACATGGGCTATTCAAAATGAAATCTCTTATTGGAAACCCTTTCTCCAATCATACTTCTTTTTCCACAATAAAGATGTCGTAACCAAATTGACAATCGACGCCTTATTCAGTGGGCCCCAAATTAATCCATAAATATTTCTCCCTGTAAGGAAAGAAGACAAAAATCAATTAAATTAAATGTGCAACAATGTTGCATCAAGCCGGATGTAACCCGCTTCTATTAAATATTGTTCCACTTCGTATAACAAGGCGCCTAAATAAACTTCACTTCAAAATCTGACGTTCATAGGCATGAAATGCGTCACAACTTCAGAAACTAAAGCATAACAAAAAAGGGATAGTTAACCCAGAGTTATATGGGGCAATTTCTCTCTCTCCATACTCTGATTGACGACACGACGAACCACGACGACGACGACCAGCAGCTTTAATTTGTCAGAGAAATTTTAATTGAAATCAATTGTTATATGAGCTGAGCATCAGCAGCATCAGTCAGAGCAAGTGTCAAACTAACTGACAGCCGACATGCAGTCAACTTCAAAATCAGCTTCACCATCAGAATCAGCTTCAGCTTCAGCTTCAGCATCAGCTCACAGCTTGAACAACTATTTAAGTGTTCAAAATCACACTTGGAAATTCTTCTTTTTTTTTATGTTGGCATGTAGCAACTTACCTCAAGCTCATCCTGGTTATCAATGTCGAATCTTTTGCTTTTTTATTTTTCCTTATCCAAAAGCACATCATCGCATAGCACAGAGCCGTTCGTCGTCATCGTCATCGTCGTTGTCACTGTCGAATTCAACCCAGAAGCAGCCATCAGCAGGCTCCAGAAGAAGAGATTTTTGCTATACTTGGAAAGGAATTTAATTATACTTGTCAGATGTAATTATGTTCAATTCCGTTCGATTTTCTGTTTAATTTTTGTAATTTTTATTTTGCTTTTGTTCTGTTCTTTATTCGTCCTTCACGCCATATCGCATGGATGGAGTCAAGACAGAGGAATAAAGATGAGGGTTGGTAGTTGGAATATATATAAATATTCTTACCTACAACCTACATACTATTGAGCCCATTCGACATTTTGACTTAATTAAATTCCCATATACAAGAGAAATAAAGCTGCCCCTCTACTCTCTACGTTATATATTGATGACAGGCGTCCAAGGGGTGGTGGCGCCACCCTATAACCAGACACCCAACAACAGCAAAACCCCCAGAGCCCGAAACCACCCCCTTTAAGCCACTTAAGTGAAAAACTTTTTAATTGGTTTTACTTGAGAATATGGGCGACGACGTGAATCAATTTTTTCTTTCTGTTGTTTTATTTCCTTTATAATTTTTCTTCACTCTGTCTTTCTTGTGAAAAATACAAATTAAAGGGAATAAAAATAATTTGCATGCATATTTAAATTAGCTGATGTTGCCAGTTGCCATATTATTCGTTTTCGTTGTTGCAAAACGGAAATCCAAGATGATGGAGTATTTTTAAATTGTTCTGATTAGCAATTGAGCAGCATGAACATTATAATATAAATGAGATGAGTTGAGATGCGATGCAATGCGATGGAATGGAGGGTGGCAGTTAAAGCATCATCGGAACAAAAGACTATAAGTACCTTAGTAAGGCATCAGAAGATGCTTAATGCTATACTGCAACAGATGTTTTCTAATTTTATAAAAGAACAAAATTTACGTTTCTATTTCTTTTCTTTATTTCTTTTTCATAAATGAAATTAAATTGTTAAAGTAGTTAATTTATTTATTTATTTTTTCTGCAGTGAAATTTGTTAGATAAGTATTATAAGGAAATGTATAATGAAAAGCAGTGAATCTTTCTGGTTGAAATAGTTTTCCCTTTTTCCTTTTTCTCTGGGAAATTGATGTTGTTTTAAGAAGAAGAAAACTATTAAAAAATTGTGTGTATTTTCTTTGGAATTCAAAAATGTAATTAAATTGAATTTTATTGAAATTTCTAGGTAGGTAAATGTTCTTTTTGAAATGTGTTTGAAAATAAATAAAAATTGAAAATTTAATTGCTTATTTGCTATGTTAAAATAATATAGTGTTTGAGTTATTTAGAGTGGAAGTTATTGAGGTCATATAATTTCAATTTCATAAATACACAAACATTGCTATGGTTTTTTAATTAACCATCAAGAAGTGAACGGATTCAAAGAATTTTGAAATTATCAGTCGTTGAAGAAAACTCACATTAAAAGCAATAGTTCTTAAGAAATTCTTCTGTAATGCACAGAATTGAATTTAAAGTCAACATTTGGACATTTTAAATAAGTAAAATGAAGTTTCAGTAATTCCAAGTTATATCAAATTTAAGTATCAGTAACTCAAAAGGACGTAATTTTTTAAAAGGGAAAGATTTTCAAGACAAATTCTATACCTACATACAAGTAGAAGACAATACATTTATCACTGGACTATTGAATTATAAATTCAAAATAGGTTTTTGGTCTACAGTCCATCACGAATGTATATAATGCCGTTTTCCCCAGGTGCTTCTCACGCAAAAGTTGCGAATTAACAAGGTTTTCTCACTCGTTAACTGATAAATCTAAGCAAAGCTATTTCGAATAGTTTGTTTTTTTTTTCAAATAAAATATTGTCTTTTAAAAAATCATGTAGCAAAGTAAATCTTCGACTTAGGTATTAAGCTTCATCTCAAAAACAAAAATTTCCGACTTAACATTAAAATTAATAAAATAGTATAGAAGATTGACGATAGACACGCTTCCAGCATCATGGATGTCCCAACTTTCCGAGAAGTTAACATCGACTCAGACCACTACCTCGTTCTAGACAAGGTAGAACTTCGGGTTTCCAGACCCAAGGCAAAATAGGGAGATGCTGGGAGAAGATACAACGTCGAACGGCTACAAACGCAAGAGATCGCCAAATCCTTCTCCGACCGAGTTACAAGTAACCTCTATCGAAGTTCTTTGTCGCCAACACTATGTATCGATGACCAGTGGCAACGTCTCTGACGTGCTGGGTTCAAGCAGCCACCAACAAGAAACCTCCGGTTTGATGAGGAATGTCAGGAACAAAAAACGGCGCTGCATAGAAGGACGAGAGCTGCTCACGAGCTCTATGAGCACAAGAGAAGAGAGGAACACCGACTTCACAGAATGGAAAAGAGAGAGCATGAGAAGCTTGCGGTTGAGGATGTTGAGAGGTTCAAAAACTGAAATGAAGTTCGAAAGTCTTATAAGAAAGTGATGCGAAAATCACAACTGTATAAAACTCGAGCCGAAGACTGCAATAACAAAAGTGGAAGCATCATAGAGAAACCGCAGTCAATGCTGAGGATATGGAAGGACCACTTCTGCAGACTGTATAACGGCGACGACGAATCGAACTCCGGTGTCAGGCAGGATGATCCATTCAACATAGACGACGAAAGCCAACAATTCCGTCTTCCCGACTTATACGAAGTAAAGATTGCTATATCTAAGCTAAAAACTTATAAAGCCGCCGGAGCAGATGGCTTGAATGCCAAGCCCTTCAAAGCAGCTGGATATAATTGTTTTGTTAGAAACATACACCAACTTATTAGTAAAATGGTCGGAACGAAACATTCCCGATGAATGGAACCTCAATATTGTTTACCCGATACTAAAAAAAAAGAAAACCCTCTAAACTGCATCAACTACAGAGGAATCAGTCTACTTAATATCGCTTACAAAATCTTCTCTGCCGTAATATGTAAACGTCCAAAGCCCATCGTCAATAACCTGATATGACCTTATCAGTGTGGTTTTAGAACAGGAAACTCCACAAACTCAAGAACATCAAATCGACAGCCACAATCTCTTCATTGATTTCAAGGCCGCATATGACAGCATCTACAGGTACGAGCTGTATAGAGCCATGTCTAGTTTTGGCATCCCTGCCAAACTCGTCCGTTTGTGCAGGATGACCATGGAGAATTCGCAGAACAGAACCACTCAAATAAGGCTTTATACAAGGTGATACGCTGTCATGCGTTTTCTTTAACATCGTCCTTCTAAAAATAGCGCAGAGCTCCCACGTCAACACTAGAGGCACTAAATTTCAAAAGTCTGTCCAATTACTGGCATATGCTGATGACATTGAAATAATCGGAAGAACTTACCTTGATGTCAATGGGGTCTTTGTCAGTATTGAACCAGAGGCGGAAAAATGGATTTAGTGGTTAATGAGGCCAAAACAAAGTACATGCTGTCATCAACAAATGACTTAAAACACCGACGTCTTGAGGTAGTTAAGGACTTTGTCTACTTTGACTCCGCTGTGAACACAGAAAACAACACCAGCGCTGAGATCAAACGAAGATTTACTTTTGCTAACTGCTGTGTCAATAAAGTAGGGAAGCCTTCTCTCGAGCGACTAAAGTGGTACTATATAAGACCCTCATCATTCCTGTCCAGCTATACGGTGCAGAAGCATGGACTATGTCAAAAGCGGGTGAAAGCGCCTTGGGTCGTTTCGAGAGGAAAGTTTTTCGCCTGATCTACGGTAATTTATGCGTAGAAGGTGAGTGGACAGCGCAGTAGAGGAAGACCGCGGATCAGGTGGCGCGCACAAGTGCAAAGTGACCTCACCCAACTTGTAATGCGCAACTGAAAACAACTAGCTAGGGAACGAGCTAAATGAAGAAGCTTGATGGATGAGGCACTAGTTCACAGAGGACTGTTAGTAAGTAAATAAGAGTATTCAAGAAGAAATCATAAAATGGTAGCTTTTTCCACACAATTTGGGTGTGTTTTAACAGTTTTTGAGATATATAACTTCTCACAGTATTTGTATTATTAGTTTCCTAAAAGAAGTACTTGAGTTTAACAATTCATAATATGTTGAATGCTATTAATTTGAAATAAAAGGCATTATCGGGAATTTTCAGCAAAGATGTCTTTGAATGAAAATGTTTTTTAGTAGTCCATCGGCCAACGATATTATGCAATTAAACTTGGTCCCGACATAAATAAATTGCGAGAAGAGTTTCCAAAATCATTTACGTTCATTATCGAAGCAGATTTTAGAACAAAATTGGATTTCAGATAAACTTTTAAAAACTTTATAACATAAATACCAATCTGAAATGACAGATTTTAGCTATAAGACATGAAAAATACTAGTGAATGAAAAATATGTTTTCGTTAAGTTGACCCTTAAGGGGGTTTTTAAAATCAGGGACTAGAAAATTCTTATTTCAGAAGACGTCTGAAATCAAAATAGAACTAAGTATAACCAGTGCTTATTTTAGACATATGGTTTTCAATCTGGCAATACTTTTTAGAGGTTCTTCTTTTTGACAGCTGTCACTTGATTTATGCTCAGTTTTGTTTTCCGTTTCATAATGAATAGACTTAGTCCTGAACGACGTTTGTGAATCGTTCAAATTTATTACCAAAATGATGGTTTGGTTCCTGCGACACGCGTCAATTTATTTAAGGAAAATTCTGGTGTGCACGAATTATGTCACGTTGTGGACGTGTGACTTGTAAAGTCGCTTGGGTTTAACAGCTACATAAAGCAGCGTTTTTGCTGACATACGGACCCGAAGTGGCCCCATAAGCAAAAACTGGTCGAATATTGGGCATCTCTGCTGGAATTTATTCGATCCAGCCGCGAGCGGCTACTTGGATAAAATCTTTTTTTAAAATATTATATAATTCTTGGCTTTAACATTAAGGCGCCAGTTACAGCTATCATTGAAATCGATCTGGAAAAAATTTTGAATCGATATTTGTCGGTGTTTCCCTTTGATTAGAAATGAAAATTACATACTGATCGATCGGAAATCACCCAAACAATTTTTTTTAGGAAAAAAAGTGTAATTGCTCATTTGTTTTTCTCAAAAAATGTGTTTTTCTATTTTCCGGACGGAAATTCATTTTCCTGAACAGCTGATACTTTTATGTTCAAAAGTGAAACAAATCGTTCCACTGATTTGTGTTCAAATTTCACACAATTCCAATGACAGATTTCTGTCAGTAAACATTTTTTCAATGACAGAAATTTTTAAGGACAGCTATAAACGACCTGTCAAAAAATTCCAATGATGAAAACTAATGATAGCTATAACTGGCGCCTAAATTAAATGCATTTTTTTTGTTCTCGAAAACCACACGTCTGGAATTTTGGAGTCTTGTAAACCAGAAATAAAATATTTTTTCAAATGTAAGCAATTTTCGATTTTAAGCAAAGAAATTCAATTTATTAAACTATTTCAACTTTCAATTATATTAATGTCGACCTTATTACAACTTTTGCACACACACAATGTTTTTTTTTTTTTTTAAATCAAAAACTGCATTTGAAAATAGTTTAAACATATTCATTTAATTTAGATTTTGGTGGGTGGCTAAAAAATATATTTATACAATATCAGTTTTACCCTCATAATCTTTTAATCATGTAACATGTGGGAAGGTTTAACTTACCCACTACTATACACTACTGTACGTCTGTACCTACATAAATTAAAATCTTAACAAACTTTTTATATTTTCATGCATCATTGAATAATCTCAAAAGATTGTTGTTTTAATAAATTTAACTTTACGTTTACAGTCCACTCCATATTAAGAGTCGCCTAAACAAGTGCACTCCTATCAAAGAAAACAAACTTTTATTTATCACATTTAACACAGTTCATACGCGGCATACTTTTATATCGTTTAATCTTAATAAATTATTGTAAAATTTATTAAAATTGTAATTCATACTGATTGCTCACTGACGACAGCATTTATAAACAAAAATAAAAACATAAACCTGAATAAAGTTTCTTAATTGGGAGGTACCTATAGAAGACTAAAGACTGCATCATGTTTAATTCTGGCGAAAGCGTATCATAATAATCGATCAGCCTACATTGAGACCATTTTTATTTTTCATTAAGTTCTCCTCGTCTAAAGCCTTAATTACAATATTTTTTCAAAAGTTTATGTATTCAAGTCGACAACAGTAAAGGCGGAATAATTAATTCTTATGTACATAGTTGCTCGTATCTGCCTCCTCCCTACCTACATTCTGCTTGTGCCGCTTATGATTATATTATCGATTATGGTGTGAGGTGCAAATTAATAAATCGGCAGTGGTAGTGGCGGCGGCGACTGTGCTGTGTACACAAAACAGAAATATTGATTGGTTTTGTTAAGTAATTTTTGTTCATTTTTAACATAAACCATGTGTCGAAAAATTTGTTGTTTGTCCTCTTGTCGTATATTTATACTTACCTTTTGTTTCTATTTTGTTTAACAATTAACTATGACTTAATTAATTAGCAAATGATTTGTTTGCACAAAACGTTTGGAATAGCATTTTAATTTTAAATACATTAGACAAGCTATAATGGCCACTTAAGATGCACGTGAATTGACTGTTTGCTTAGATAATTACTTTTAACATTGACTTTGTAAATTTTTTAATTAAAAATAAAGACAACAACAAAAATTCAATACAACGTTACGATAACCAAAGCGCCTGAATGGAGACAATAAATAGTAGAATAGGGGGAGTTGGTGTTTTATAACCAGATTGCATGATTTGTTGTGGTGTCTGTTGGAGAACGATCTTAATTAAAATGGAAGATTTACAGGGTGTTTATAACATAAATTAAAAAAAAAACAGTTGAAATATTTAAATAAGGTTTAAAATATTGAAGTTAGATGTGACTGAAAAAGATGTATAAAAGGTGGTTGAATTTTAAGGGCCGATGTTGAATGTGGCTGAAATCTGAACGTCAAGTTTTTTTCTGCATTTTATTTTACACTAGCGGCCCGTCCCGCCTTCGCATAGGTAGACATAAATAGGTACAGATATTTAAGTTATAAGCATGCTAATTAAAACGACCATCAATCACTAAATTAGGAAACATTTGTTTGTCCTATCATTAATACTCTTCCCAGCGTATGCGGTGAAAGACATTTTATGGCTAATTTTTTTACGCCTTCGGTTGGTTTTAATAGGAATTTCTATAAAGATTTCTATAGTAATCTAGTACTAAATATAGCCTATGTTACTCACTGATAATGTAGCTTTCTAATGAAAAAAGAATTATTAAAATCGGTCCAGTACTTTTTGTGTTTATTCGTTACATACATAATACTAATCTTTCCTCTTTCTAATATTAGTGTAGATTTCTCAATACCATACTAACTTAATTTGAACTATGCAAAAGGTACATAATCGAGCAAGGCGTTAAAGTTATTCACGTCTATAATGAAAATGGACGTTCAAATCAAAATGTACATCGTGCACTTCGTGCTCGTACAGTCGGAAAAATCGTGAAGAAATTTGAGCAAGCTGGGTCTGTAGAAGATGTGAAAACACCAGTGCATGCTGGTACAGCCGAAAATATTGCTACTGTTCGCGATAGTGTGGCTGAAGAGCCGTCCACCTCAACTCGTCGTCGTGTCCAACAATTGCACATCTCACTCTCATCGTTGATATGAACATCAGTCATATAAGACTTGTATTCACACGCTAAAAAGATTCAAGCGGCTCAAGAACTAAAGCTTCTTGACCATTTCAAGCGTCTCGTACATGGTTAAATTGGTGGCAAGAATTAGAACAGTAGATGAACAATTTTCAAAGAAAATCGTCTTCAGTGATGAGGCACATTTTCACCTCAGTGAATTCGTCAATTAGCAGAATTGTAGCATTTTGGCTAATGATAACCCATGAGTGATTGCCCAAAAACCAATGCATCCACAAAGAGTGACTGTTTGGTGCGGTTTAAAGGATGGCGGCATTATCGGGCGGTATTTTTTCCAAATTGAGTCTGGTCATCAGGCAGTTACTTTGATGGGTGTTCCATATCGAGGGAAGAAAACGAAGTTTTTGTGGCTTGAATTGTAAAATATGGATATGGACGATGAGTAATTTCAACAGGTCTGTGTCACTTGCCACACAGCTACGAAACAATGGCTCTTTTGCGCCACAAATTAATGGCCGAGCTATCTCATTGGACACCGTTGGACTTCTTTCTTTGGGGTTATTTGAAAGCAAAGGTATATAGGTCGATAAGACAGCAACAATTCAAGAGCTAAAGGATGAGATAATTCGGCACATTCACGGCATAGAACCTCAATAATACCTCAGCGCCATCGAAAATTTGGACCATCGGATGGAGGTGTGTCGCAGCGGCCATTTCGCCAATATTTTGTTTCAATGTAATATTTCAATAACAATAGTTTCCTAAATAATTTGTGTTTTATTCAAAATCACCATCGGCCCTTAAAACTTAACCACCCTTACATTGTCGCGCTAATGAAAAACATTTACATTTACGGAATTATTTCAAATTTAAGTATTTATCACTGTTAAAAAAAACAATGTTTTAGTTAATACTTTGAAGTGATCTAGAAGCGCTATAATCTATTACACTGTAGATCATTTGCGCTACTTGAAATCTTTCGAAGGCCTTAAAAATCATAAGTTTTTCCTCACAATTCAAAGAATTTTTCATTTTTTTCTAATTTTCTGAACAAGTTTGGGATTTCGTATAATTTTGGAAAGAAGAATATCTGTACTTTTTGGAAATAAACAATATTTGTCTGTTTTTTTTTTTAACTTAAGTCCTTTTAAGGCAATGGTTTTTAATTTTATTTTTTAACTACCTTAAATTTTAATATTGTTGTTTTGAGTTGGAATAATTAAATTATCATGTGTTTAAATCAAACAGAAAGTGTGGAAGCTACGATTCTTCTTATTTTTCTTTCCAGAACGAATTTGGTACTCTATTACACAAAATTCTGAGTGCGTCTGAAATTTAATCATTAAATAAATAAAAATATCAAAATTACTAATAGGACTTGATAAATTTGAATGTAATTTCTGAATGCACCTTCCACAAAACATCGAATTGTCACTGTCAATTTATTCAGAAAAATTAAAATTTTTATAATGATACAATATATGATCGGGCAACGTTTACAAATTATAAAATACGTTTACGGAAATTCGCAACCTTTGACCACAACTTTATAAGCGTTGACTCTAACTGTCGGTCATAATTCTTTGACGTTAGGTCTTAAGTCAAAAAAATGCATTTTAGGTTTTTATTTTGTTTAACGGATTTTGTTCTCTAAATACTTAAGTCTAGCAAAACTACTAACTATCGTTCTATTTTAATCTTTAGACAATAAATCAGAAAAATTGCATGTCTGGTTTCATACTAACATCTTAAGTTCATTTAAGTCTTTGTGACCAGTTGTTAAGTCTTTTTTGCATTACGCCAAAGAATTCTCGCATCGGACAGTAAATAAAAAGTTTAGTACAAAAATCTGAGTCTATATATTCTTTGCATGGTGTTTTCGTCTCAGTGGAACAACGAGTTGTTCGAAGTGTCGAAAATATAGCTGTCATTCGGGCGTCCAAATCAGTCAATTCCACCGCGTTCTCAAGAATTGGTCAACGCTCGGACAACATTATGGCGAATTTAGAATCAAAACTCAACCGTCAACACTAGAGGCACAATCTTCCAAAAGTCTATTGAATTACTCGAATACGCCGATAATATTGACATAATTGGAATATCAAAGTGTGATGTCAGTGGAGCGTTTTTGAACATTGCGAAGAAAGCGGAGAAGATGGGTTTAGTGGTCAATGAGAGCAACACCAAGTATGTATATGCTGTCATCAAGAAAGGACATTGAACTAGGACGTCTTGGACAAAACGTCACCATGGACAGCTATAACTTTGAGGTAGTTGATAACTTTGTCTACCAAGGCACCGCTTTAAATTTAGACAACGATACCAGCGCTGAAATCAAACGAAAAATAACTTTTACAAATCGCTGATTCTTTGGACTTGGAAAGCAATTTCGAGCATCTAAAGCCACTATCTATAAGACGCTCATCATCCCAGTTCTCATTTGTGGCGCTGATACTTAGACAATGTCAAAGAAAGATTAGAGCGACTTAGGATGCTTTGAGAGAAACATTTCAAGGGTGATTTTTGGTCCCGTCTGCATAAATGGAGAGTGGAGGAGAAGATACAACGACGAACTGTAGGGGCTGTAAAGCCACATTGACCTGGTTAAAAGAATAAAATAAAACGACTTAGATGGTTGGGTCATTTAGAGCAAATGGACACTTACGCTCACGCAAGTGGTAGAGGACCTCAACCAAGTTGGCGTGCGAAACTCGAAACAGCTAGCGAGGGACCAATCTGGCTGGAGTTTGAGGTCCATTTTCAATCCGGAGTGTAAAACATCAAATAACGGAGTCGTTGAACAATAGTAATTTAAGGAATAAATAAATATATCTATATTCTTCAAGCTCAAATACACAAACCTTTTATAATAACCCAGATCACTTTTCTCTATTATTCGTAATTATTCAATTGTTGATAATTGTATTCTTTGCTTTATAACAAAGGATCTAAAAGTCGCCCTTAACTATAAGTAGATAAAATTATTAGAGTATCGCGTAAAATAAAACTTTATATTAAGTGTATAGTACTGAATTTACTCTCGAAAAGATTCTACAAAAATCGTAACGTTAACAATTTTTATTCAATTTTTAGAATTGAACTTCATTATTTTTCTCCATAATATATACAAAAAATAAAAACTCAAAAAAAAAAACCAAAATCACTTTCAATGTTCAAAAACTCGTATTCAATCCAAAAAATTACACATACAAAAATGTAAAGTATAAAAATGCTTCTTTTCAAAACTAAAAATTGTTGAAACGTATAAAAATAGTTTTTTTTGGGAATGACTTAAGATTCTTAAGGCCTATGTAAATATTTAAGTATGGGTACATAAAATAACATGAACTGTAGCGGAGTGGAATTTACCAATTTAAGATTAAAGCTTTGCCCATATTGACGAAATTTGAAGTAAAAAACATTTTTTAAGAAAATTCTAGCAAAAATGTTAGTTGTTTTCAATTCTAAATGGGTCTATAGCAAAAACTTCCTTCCTTTCTCCCCGATGTCCATTAAACTATAACCCTTGAAAATTTCTTAAATCGTTTTTTCCATCTAAATAGGCTAGGTATATTAAGTAGGTTAGGTACAAATACAAGACGAGTATTTCAAAAATAATAAATGTCTCCTATTTATTTCCGCTAAACGTTTACCATTCGATTCACCAAATGTTCTATATTTATTTAACTGATGAAATAAATTCAACCAACCCGCCTTTATGGTTATTTATTAATCCGAAAATCGACAAAGACGTTTCATTCATTTAATTTGATTTATGTTTCTTATGTTCCTGGACAAAAAACGACAGAGACGAAGACGACGAACGACGAACGACCGAAGACGTACACAATAAGCGTCCCTGTATAAAATTAATGTTTCTATATAAAACAAATTTAAGGAACGTGAAAATTCCAGTAGGAGCAATTGTTAAAGATTATCGAATGCTTCCGTTTTATTGTTGTTGTTGTTACTGTTGCTGTTGCCAGATTTGAAGTTTCCAATTCTGTGTACATAATTTTTGTTGTTGTTGTTGTTATAGGAATATGGAAGTCAATCGAAGATTGGAGGATACCTGCGCGCAGCTGGTCTTACACTCAAGAGTGTGATAAGCAATTAATCAATCTATCAATCACTTTGGACACATTTTTCTCTCAGTGTCACTGTATTTTTACTTGACGTTGTTTTTCTTTTCTTGAGATAAGCCAGAGCTCCAGAAGCCGTTGTTGTAAAGCTAAAGTGAGGATAAGTGGAGAAATCAGCACATGTATAATACACGTGCCTTGCCTTGCTTTGCCTATAGCCTATGTTGGATATCTATAAAATTCTGTGTACTTATATTCCGCAGCTTGGGGAGCAAACAAGGGCAAAGTTTCGTATCTATAACATAACCATCAGCAAAGGAGCAGAAGAGTCATTATTCTAAAACGAGATTCCTCTGGGTGAAGCTACTTGTCGTCGTCGTTGTGTGTGTTTAGGAAGCACAGCACACAAGTACCATCACATATGACAGATGAAATACAACACACACACACACTCTCTGACAAAGATATCCAATGATTAATTATCCTCAGAACGATCAACTTCTTAAAAAATGAAAAAAAGAAAAGGACCAAAATCGTATCCTAGCATCAGGATATTTGTATTAGGTATGGGTTCGAGAGGAACAAAAATGGAAAGGGTAAACAGAAACACTCCGAACAGTTGTGTTACACTTTTATCAGTGAAATTTTTTACTTTATTTGGGACATACTTACATATAAAATACATTGGTAAAGGTAACGATTTTACTTTTTCTGAATGATAATGATAAGTTTTGGTTTGGTGGAGGAGAGCCTAGAATTTACGAACTTTGGGATTTTGATGGACGAACGACATTAAAATGAAAAGAGAATAAAAAAAAAGTAATTTTAAAAGTTGTTTCTCATTGTGAAGAACTTATAGGTGGGCTGAAAACCAATCCCAAAATTTCGAAGATTATTTGATTTGCTCAAAATTCGTTTTTAAAAAAAAGGTCTACAAAGGTAAATGGCGAAATAAAATGACGAAATATATTTTTAAGGAAAAACATTTATTTCATAGATTTTTCAGGCACTTTTTTGTAGATACATAGATAGATAGATATTTTATTTCTTTCTTAAAATAGTTCAGTTCACACAGAGATTTGATATTAAAAATATATTTTTCTACTGAAAACGTTATTTTTACAACATTTTAATTTAAAAAAAGAAAACATTTATATTTTGAAGGAAAATATGACAAAAACCTTCATTTAAGTACAACAAAATTTCGATTAAGAAATGTAATTGTATATAAATTACTTACATAGAAATATCAATACATTTTTGAATAATTTCCATTAAGTTGTTAATTTTAGAAACTTATTCTGATGGCCTTTAAATATCTTACTGTTAAATTCGCTGACACGAAAAACACACCTGTATAGATTTTAATAGAAGAAAAAGTAGCTGGGATTCGGCCCAAACTAAAGACTTTCCATTAGTGTCCTTAAAAATTAGTAAATGAAATTTTTTCATGTCAGTCAAATTGTCAAACTGGAAAAGTATGCAAAAAACTGAAGTGCAAGTCATTTCTTACGAGATTTTCGAGACATTTAAACAATTTAGCAGTATTTTTCGTTAAAAAAAATTATATATCTAAGAATCTTCCAAACACTTTAATCAAAACGTGAAAGTCGTCATTCTTTGTAGCATAAAATCATTGTAAGGGAATTATCATTTCTTGCTTCTAAAATATTCCACTTGACAATAATCATTAATTTTCAATTTTTTAAAATTTATATCAATTCTGTATGACATTAAAATTTCATTGAAATCGATAGATATATATTGGTTCCTGAGATATTTGGCGTCAGCAAAATTGTTCAATTTTCTTTTTAAATAAAAGTTGTAGTAAAAAACGACCCTGATTTTTTTTTAAAGTTCTTTCTGTTTATTTATTTTACACCTATATTTATCGGACTTGGGTTTTAAGGATCTTGAAACGTCGAATGTCAGTTTTTTTTAAATCGGAAAGATTACAATAACTTCTCTTGCAGCAAAAAAAACGGAATAATTTTTTGAACTTCTTCTACTCACTGGCTCCAATTTCAAAGACACATTATATATTCGGTAAACAACTTTGGGCATAGCTCAAGATGTGCAGATGGACTTTTTTAAATTAAACATTAGGTTGACTTCAAATTTCATCACTTAAACAAAAATAATCATTTCTATTACAGAATTCAGCGAATGAGTTAAAGTAATTGTTTCTATTATTTCCTAAACTTTTGCTATTAGCAAGTCTGACGAAAATAAGTTGAACGATTGCTCAAAAAGGTCTTAATAATGTAAAGAAAGTTTGAACTAATTTTTGCTGTATTCATTAAACCAGTTAATGCATTTTATTGGGATTCTCTACTTTCTTTTCCCTTAAATTTAGCTTAACGGTGGTTGCAGATAAAAAGTGATTGTCCCTAGAAAACAACACAACAGAGTAACATTTAATAAAAGAGCTTCTGGAATGACGTAGATGCTTTGGTCTTGTCGGAAAGTTTCTGACAGAAACCGGCAGCGTCTATGTAGGAAAGTTCAGAAACAAAAAAGTAGTCTTGGGAATCGACAATGTAGTTTATCTGGCCAATTTCATAAATAAGTTTAACAACAAGTGCGAAAATGCACTGAATCGAGTTAACTCACCGGGAATACAACTCCTGAAACTCTGTAATCGACATGATACAAAATATAATGAATACATTGATACAGAAAAAAGGAGACTCTCTAAACTGCACCAACTTAAGAGGAATTAGTTTCCTTAACATCGCTTATAAAATCTTCTCTGGTTTAAGCGGGTACTGCCACCAAAAACAAAAACCTATACAACACCGATTTCGGTCAAAACTTTGAGTTAAGGACTTTGTTTACCGACGCTCCGCTATGAACACAAAAAACTACAACAGCGCTGAGATAAAACGAAGAATTACTCTTGGTAACCGCTGTTTCTTTGGGCTAAAAAAGCTATTGAGTAGTTAAGCCTCTCGAGCGACCAAAGTATCGCTATATAAGACCTTCACCATCATCGTCCTACTATACGGTGCAAAGCATGAACTATGACAAAAGCGGATGAAAACACCTTAGGTCGTTTCGAGGCTCAGATCGTACCTTGAGAACCGTTAATAATCTTCAATCCCATTTATGCAAACTGAGGAGTCCCACAAGGTAGCCACCTTGGTCCTTTGTTATTTTTCTTAACTATCAACGACATTATTAATGTCATTGATAATTTAACTGTCTCTATTTATCCTGATGAAATGAAAATTACAAAGGTTGTTTCTACTCCATCTGTTTCTATCTTACTCCAAAATGATCTTGACTGATTGCAGACTTGTTGCGACAAAAATTTCTTAGAATGTAGCTAAATGCCAATTCATAACATTCACCCGTAAGCGATCACATGTTCCCTACCGAACTTACAGTCTGCACGATGTTACCATTCATTTTGTCTATTCTATTAGCGACCTAGGAGTTATTTGCGACACTCAGTTAAATTTTCTAGCTCATTTTGAATATAGTATTATTAACAAGGCCAACTCATCCCTCATTGTAGTATCCGTGGCATGATGGTTAGTGTGTTTGCCAGAGGTCGTGGGTTCGATCCCTGCCTATGTCATCTAAAGTTTTTTTCACGGGTACTGCCTCTTGCGAGGAACTGACAAATTCTCCAAGAGTAATTCTTGTCATGAAAAGTGCTTTCTCAAATTAGCCGTTCGAATTCGGCTTAAAACTGTAGGTCCCCTCCATCCCTGACAACAGTACTTACACACAGGAATGGTTGAGATTTTGTAAGTCATTAGGCCCTAGTTCCCAACGGACTGTTGCGCCACCCAATTTATTAACTCATCCCTTGGCTTCATCAAACGTTGGTCTTAAGAATTCTCGAACCCTTATGTCACTAAACCCCTATACACCACATTTGTCAAAACTCTTCTTGAAATCGCTAGTTAAATCTGGTCTCCCCATCAGCACTCTCGCTCTCAAAGAATTGAATTGTACAGATACAATGCAGATTACTTCGATTTGCATTTCGCGGTCTTCCTTGGGTTGATAATCTATTCTTACCAAACCCTCCAGAAATGTCGTGGAGTCGCAGATATTCTCTTTCTACACTAGCTTTTAGCAGGTACCATAGACCTTTTCCACTCTTTTCGCCTTCCTCATCAGTCATCACCATACAAATTATGACCTTTTTGAACCTATCACAACAACGCGCATACGACCTTAGACTTCCATATGAGTCCTTTTGCCCTTAGAAACAATCTGTGCAACTCATTTTAAGTTTCATTAAAAACTAATGCCTTCAGGCCTTCGCACTGAAATCAGGTTTTAGTTCGATTAATTTCGGTAAATTAGGATTAATGAAAATCTTTTCAATATCTCGTTTTTTTCTAAAACCTTTAGTTCTTAAATTGTAGTCTTCAAAAGAAGTTTGATTACAATCTACGTATACAAGAAAAACTTACAAATTATTTCCCTCGGAGTAATTTTATGCTTTATTCATTCGATATTTTCTCAAGACGTATACTCGTCAGCGAAGGACACAAATTTGTAAGAAATATCACTTGCTTCCCTCGAACTACCAAGAGTCAAGGACATTTCTGTGTAAAAGGAATTTTCTTATGTATCTTATGCCTTAAATAAACTAAGAAAACAAAAATCTTATATAGCTAATAATAATATTATCTTCTCAATCAAACTAAACGTTTAATTTTTATTATTTCGCATAAACTTTCTATGTACTGTCGTAAAATCCAAAGCAATGATTTTTATACCACAAAATGACATAATTTCATAAACCTAATGTCATAACAAAAATAAAAAGGAAGTCAAAAGGAATTATGAATTATTTGTTTGACAAGAATTTGCTGCGTCGTTCATAGTCGTTGAGTCTCGGCGGCGTAAAGGTTTAACTTCATTGAGTACCCAATAATATTCATGTCTAACACAAATTTGTTACGCTTAATGTTATACATAAAAACTTATTATAATAAAAGCAATTATATCCAGAAATAAAATTTGAACTCGTACAAGGATACAAAAACAAAACAAAATAGGTTCCTTCAATTTGACCATCAACTTTCGTCTAAGTTGAATTAAAATTTTACAAAAATGAAGAAAAAGAAAAACAAATCCCTATCCAATTTGCCCTACACCACAATTTTAAGTTAAAACAAAAAATAAAAACTTTTCACTGCAGAAGCAGTTAAAAAGAAAAATCGTCCTTTTCTTATAAAAATACCCAACCATCCTCATCACATAGATTTAGGCAGAATTTTCCTATCTCTGTCCCAACTCCAACATAACATTGAGTAACAACACCAAAAATTGTAATTTAAATTAATTTCTCTGTACCGTTTTCGTTTTTGTTTTTTTTTTGTTTTGTTGTCCTGCATCTAGGAATATACTATAGGGCTTCAGAAGAAGAAAAAAATCAAACTTTTATCCTTACATTCTTGGTGTTGTGGGGAGGGGGCAAGGGGGTAGTTGAGGGGATTGTAGCTATTATTTTTATCCCAGATTCGCCCCAGGGGATTTGCCTAGCTTTCTATTTTCTTTCTGATATATTTTCCATAGTATATACTTGTACCCTTACGAATGAAGTAACCAAAGAAGGATAATAACAACTACAACAACAACAAGAAAAAAAGGACACTCAAAAAGAAGACATTAACAAAGGCAAAACCAAAAGTCTCTCGGCGGTGTTCTACAACTTTCAGCTTCACTTTAGAAGCATAAGCAAGGAAAAACAAAAAAGGACGACGAGGACGAGGACGAAGACGACGATTACGATTTATTTATTTCGTCCTTCTTTAGTTATTCAGTTTTAGTCAGTCATTTTTGTACTGTTTTTGTTGTTGTTGTTGTTTTTGGTTTCTTGTGTTCATATAAAATTTATATAAACTTTTTTGTGCAATAGGAAAATGAAATGAAACGAGGACGAATAACAGTAACGGGGAGAGTTTAACTCTTACCAAACCAACCCGACGACGACGACAACGACAACAAAACGCGAAAACGAAGGCGAAGTTGTCGATTTTTCCTTGATTTTCCCAGATTTTTCCTCATTTTCTCTTTGTGTATGATTACATATTATTTCTAAACAAGCGACACGAATAAGACGAAGATGCAGACGAAGAAGATAAACGACAGTTGACAGTGATGGTGATAGTGCCGGCGGTGGTGGTGGCAGCAGCAGTGTTGTTGGCTGGGGGCTGACGGTGACGGTGATGGTGACGGTAGCGGTATTGGATGGCGGCTAAACCGGAACAAAAACAACGACAAGAACACCGATTATGTTGTCAAATGGGGTTGGCTCACTGGCTCCTCGTATTTATTTTATTTGAATTTCTTCTCGTTTTCTTCTTCTTCTTCTTTAGCTCGCAAAGAAGAAAATTGCGACTTTCTAGACCAAAGATACATTTGCTTTAGATCAGCAGCGGCACAAATGCATGTGTGAGTCTTGAAGTCGTCGTTATCGTCATCGTCTTTCGTCTTCGTGTCGGTCGTTCGTTGTCGGTTGATGTTGATTTTCCTCATTTTCCTAACATTCATCCACTATAATTCCCGAGGGTGGTTTCCTCTTCGTGTTTCTTATATTTTATATATGGATTTCTTGAATTGAAGCGAAGGAGTTGTTGCTAAACGAGGAAGAAAACACGACACATCGTTGAGACCAATTTGCTGGAAAAGAAGTTTTCTTTTTTCTTTTCGTCGTTTCCACTGGAGGGTTGGTTTTTTGAATTAGGAAAAAATATGGTACCCAGTACCGTATTCCGTCTTAGCCTAAGTCATACTCACTATCCCCATCCAAATATCGTTTCGTTTGGTGGGTTATTTTTCCCTCTTTGGGTATTTTCATATAATCAAGGATTGGGGTTGTTTTAGTGTAGAGATATGTACGGAACAGGAGTGGGTTTATGCTTTGTGCCGATTTAGAGATTGCATGTTAAGAAATAAACCAAGGGGGAGTTGAGGGGGCGAGTGACGGCGGCGGCGGCGGTGGTGCTATAGATGAATGTTGCATGTAGAAATTTTTCTATTAAATAACGAATGAGGGCAAAAGCGGCTAAAGAAAAAAAAATTATTTGCTCCAAGGGTTAAGAGTGGTATGCCATCACTACTATATATACTAGAGGGGTCTTGGTTTTCTGCCGAGAATTATTATTTCCATTTTCATCCATTTTTATTTTCTTCTTCTTCTTTATTTCGTATTCCTTCATCTATTTCTAGAAAAATTTTGTAAGTTAAAGCATACCTACCACCACCAAAAAACGAGACAAGACAATAGGAAACGAGGAAAGAATACAAATTTCTGGAGTTATATGCTCGATCTGCTATAAAATGGCACGAGAGGGTTCAAGGACAGAGGGCAAAGTTATTACATTTTCCTTGGAACAAAAACGTGACTCGGCGACGAATTCTCTGTAGGGAGTGACCAATGGAATAATTTATTCTTTAATTTTTTTTTAGTTGGTATATCTGGAGACTTTTTTCAAGACTTTTGTTTTTTTTTTTTTTTTGTATCGAGGGAATGGTTAAAATATAATTTGATTTATTTACCTACTCTAGGCTTTTTTGGGAAAAAAAGTGGAAATGGGTAGGAATAAAATGTTTTAATTACTTTCTGAAATTGGAAATTTTCAGCACACTTTAGATTTCAGAAAAAAATAAATAAATTGAGATTCATTGCAAAATGGTTTTTTTAAGGTTTAACCTTGGTACATAATTAAAATTGGGAATAAAGTTAATATTCAGAAAAATGTTTTAGAGGCGAAGAACTTAGCTATGGCCTCGAACTCAAAATCCCTTGGGTAAGAAATTATAAGTATATGTACGCAACAAGACTTTGTTTTATATAATAGAAATTTTAAGGCCAAAATATGGTTACATAGAATAATTGGAACATAGGATAGATTTTCAAAGCCTAAGAAAAATTGTTTTTTCTAGGACTTCAGAAAAAATATCAAAAATCTGTGTTAAAAGAGGAATGGAACATATTGCCATAGATTTTTCACTTATTAAAAATTTCAATTTTTGACCATCTTAGTTCAAAAAATATTTAAATTTATTTTATCAACAACAATTATCCTTCCACCAACAAATAAGACTCCTAGCAAACGTAAATATTAACCTGAAACATTGGAGCTGGTCATTTATTTCTCTAAGACGTCTTACTCTCAATAATGCACCAAAAACGAGGTCACATCTTTTTGTATTTATGTATGTCCTTCCTTTTTTGGTAAATACGTTTGTAACGAATCATAAACGGATTAATACTTCAATAATGCATATATGTAAATCTTGGTCTAAATTCTTAACACTGAAAAGAAATATTTTAGAAAACGAATATTTTACCAAAAAAAATGATATCACTATCGGAATTTATTAAAAATGCGAAAAATAATAATTTTGACGTTTGATGAAATATTTATTTAAATTCTACCAACAATTTATAAATTTTTTTTTTTTTTTTGATTTTTTCTTTAACTTCAATTATTGATTCATACTTTTTGAAGTTCTTTAAATGACCATATGACTTATTATCAAACAATTTCGCATGTACATTTTTAAGGGCAACAATTGTAAGTCGCATTCCAGCTTATTTTGATTGTTTTTTTTTAATTTTAGTTTAGTTTATTTAATCAAACAAAGTTACATTTCTTCAGTGATTACTTAATAATAATACTCGTAATACATTAAAAGTTTACTTAAAATCAAAAGCAAATTATTTTTAAATGAAATTCTACTCAGACTATAATCGATCATATCGCAAACGCAAACTTTTAAATGGTTCTATGGCTGCATAATTTGTTTTGTGGTATGGAATCTTTAAAAAAAAGTCGGTTCCTAAGCAACCTTGCAGGAACATTGAAATTAACTAGGGCTTAAATGTCGGAACAATCAATATGATTGGCCAATACGTCACTAATGAACATAACGCCAGAGAAGTTTCTTCAAATATCGAGGGGCACGATTCCAAATAATTTACATCTTGTTCCATAGCAGATCTATGTTCCAATTATTAAGCCTTTTCATTAATACTCTGAATCTTTTTTTGGATTTTTTCAATTCTAAAAGAGTGAACTTCATACAATAGTATAGACATTTTAAATCCCAACATTGAGTTACCTTTTGTTACAAAAAAATATATATGTTTTAAGAATAATCAAGATTTTGGTAAAAAATTACACCAAGCTACTTAATTTAACACCAATTCGATAATCTCCCAAGATCTTCTTGAACTAAAATGCAATCCTGTTCTGTTTTTATGCAACGAAAGTCTTTTAAATCATCAGCACACATGAGGCACTTTGAATTTAAAAATACGTTGGGAAAGTCATTGATAACTAATAAGAAAAAAAAGAGGTCCGAAAATGCTTCCTTGAGGCACTCCCGAGGCAGCGTTGATAGGTGAAGAAAGAATATTATTATTACGATCCTTTAAGTATGCATCTATCCAGTTTAAAAAATTAGAGTGGAAACCTATTTTTTGTATCTTTATGAGTAACAAATCATGAGTATAACCCGATCAAATGCTTTAGATAAATCCGTATACACAACATCAAATTGATACCCTTTTTCAAACCCATTTAATATATCATTAGAAAAAATAGTAAGGTTTTTGCTGGTAGATCTACCAGCAACAAAACATGGAGAAATAATGCTTTTAATAATTGGTGTTAATCTTTCGTAAATTAATATTTCAAAAACTTTTGGAATTATAGTTATCTTACCAATAGGGCAATAGTTAGAAACTTCCTTCCTGTTGCCTGATTTATAAATTGGTGTAGTTTTATAATGTTTCCATGTATTTACAAACTCACCACTTTCAATGGAACTATTAAAAATAATAATAATTGCAATTACTCTACCACACTTCTGTAGGATAATAGGAGTGATTCCATCCATGTCACTTCGTGTATCAACTTTAATTTCGGATAAGACATGTTCAACTTCCGAAGTTGAAAGGTTTAAACTTTCAATATTAAAATAGCTATCAGAATAATTAAATTGATCGTCTCAAGAAGTATATTCGAAGTTGTAACTAAATAAACGGATTGAAAATTACTAGCCAAAAGGTTAGACACAACTGAGAGATCAGATGATGTTATACCATTCTGAATTTCTGATGAATTAGATTAGGAATGCCCAGCGTTTAAAAATTTCCAAAAATTGATTGTAAACAAATTTATTCAAAGTATTGAAATTCCTTTCCAATATTCGATGATGTTTGTAAAGATTGTTTGATCTGCGAAATACTTATTTTTTTTAATTATTTATTGAGATTGACTAATATTTTATTTAACCACAATAGTTTTTAACTATTTTTAATTTTTATTTTGGATTTAACTATTAACTATTTTTAATTTTTATTTTGGATTTGTGTGAGGCAATTATATTATGTACATTTTTAAGATATTAGTCATAGCACTCATTCAAGTTTGTATTTGCATATATAAACATTTTGAAGTATAAATGCAGAGTTTATCATTAATAACAATATTGTAGCAAAACTATAGAATTTTTGAGCATATCGATCGGTATTTTATAAAACCGACATTTAAGAAAGAAAATAAAAAAGAAAATATTGAAACTTTCAAAAATATATGTTTTTGATTCCATCAAAACTTACATTTTCTTATATTTCTTAAGGTTTGAAGTCATTCTGGAGTAAAATTTTAATTGATTTAAACTTCCTACCGCATTTAAGTTCTTAATCCTTCCAAATGTTCCTCACGTAAAAAACTCACTGTTTTTCTAGAAAATCAAATTTTGCTGTTTGCTGTATGTATGTACAATTTTCTGGAAGTAATTCTTCTAAAGGACAAATTTTTGTTGACATTCTGTTCGGCTTACGGCCAAAGTTCTAGTCCCTAAAACTCGGTTTATTGATAAATAAGAATTCGATTGAGCTCTAACTCATTTCTTTATCAAGCTTTCAGACTGATTTAGATCTCATTTTGAGATGGAACTTTTATTTATTAGACCCTCAAATTTGGAGGTCTAGGATATTAGAACTCGGTTTAGAAATGTTTTTCTTCTTTGAAATGCTTTATTTGTAGATTCATTCCAGTTTTGGATTTAATTTAAACAATGCACATGGATTTGTATGTTCAATAATAAAATATTTTTAGAAAATACATAAACATGGACGGTTTGCCAAAAAGTCATAAAAAGAAGCTTCATAATGTAAAATGTTGTGGACGCTCACAGTTTCATAAAGTGTAAGTGTGCATTTAGCCCATTAAAGTGTTAAATTTTCGTGTGCTTTATTTTCAAAGGGAGGATATTATACATAATAAGCGTTTATAATTTCCACGAGCACACAAAGACATAAGAGGTATTTAAACTATGTCGAGAAATAACATCCAATCTAAAATTGCCAATTTTCCTATGGAGAACATGAGCAGATAAAAGTGTTGGCAAAATATTATTAACTTTTATCAATATTTATTGCATTTTTTATCAGACAATAATCTTTCGGATGAATCTACTTAACACACGATTTCTTGAAACTTTTCAATATACCATTTTCTATTATTAAATTGCATGCATCATATGATATTCTAGAGATTGCAGGGCTTTAATATCTGAAATAATGGTTCAAGTTTTCAAGAATCCGTGGAAAAAATGAAATCGAAACCAATTTCTTTTGATCTTTATTCAAGTACAGATGTTCAGTGCAACATGAATGTGGGTTCATTTATCAAAAAAGAATCATTTAAAAAAACACCAATCTTAAACGAAATCCAATCTTAAACGAAATCCAATAAAACACAAAAACAAAATTAGTATTTAAAAAAAGTGAGAATACCAAACTCAAATCCCAAAATAAATGTACGGTAAAACAAAAACGGATAGATTTTTTAAATTTTATTCGTAAAACGTCAAAACTTGGATTCAAAACTATCTAAGGGGGTGCTACAAGAAAAGCAAGAAACACGTTAGAACTCAATTCCATTTAACCGAGATCTAAAATTCCTAGAACTCAAAAATGACTTTAAACCGAATTCTACAGACATGATTAGATGTGAAAAAGTGCTCCAGTTCAAAATATTTTTAAGATAAACCGAGAACTACCAAATCGAGATTATTTACGAACTATATCAAGAAATTGGCGTTAATGTTTTTCATTTGTAAATCTATTTGAAACATATCTAGATTGACTGAGTGAATTTTTGAAAATAAGTAAACGGAAACGGTTTTTTTCATGACAAAATATGCTCCAATAAGATTTTTAGAATCATGTTATCAGAAAGTTGAAACCTATTTCAATAATATTTTCGGTGCTAAGTAAGTTAAATTTAAACCAAGACCTCTACAGAGCGTAATATTCGAATACAATAACCATTTTGCGTAAAAAAGAATAAAATACACATGACGAACTATGAACCTAGACATTTCAAATAATAACCCATAAAAAAAAGCTTTTCATAAAAATCCAAGTTAAGAAAAAATAATATTAAAAAAAAAGATAAAAGTCCTTAACCTTTGTCCCACCCTTAACAAAAAGTAACACAAAAAAACATATTTCTTGATAATATTCAGTTTCAGCGCGTAAAGTGTCGCTACAATAGAGAAACACGACAAAGAAGCAAAGAAGAACCATAAAGGTACTCAAAACTTAATAGACCGAATCAATTCTATTAGTTTTCTCTTCAAATATAATAAAACGTATTAGGTTTAAGAAATGAAAGAAATAAAAGAAAGAAAGAAGAAAAAATTGAAGTAAAAAGAATCAAAATCGATGTTCAATCCCAGCATTCCAGTCGGTCCCAGGACAGGACCAAAACCAGAACCAGAACAAGGATACAGATTTTTGTTCTTTCTCTCAATGTCTCTCTTTCTTCATTTCATCGTGTAACAAAATTAAAGGGAACTCAATCGCATCAAATTTGTGTCTCCAATTTGTCTAGATTCGTGAATAACTAAGAAAAGAGCGAAGAATAAAAGAAGACACAAAAAAATACCTATGAACCCCCCAATGAAGGGCTCCGAAGGCTCCAACAACCTTAAGACCAAGTTCTTCAAAATGATTCAATAAAACAAATTCCAACAACAAAAGCAAAGAACTGAAGAAAAAGAAAATAAATACCAAACACAATTTTTCTATAGAATGAAGAATGTATCTTTTAACTTGAAATTAAAGTTGAGCCTTTTTTATCTTCTGTTGCGCTTCTTTCGTCAATGTAAAGTTCGTCTTCGTAGATATGTAGATAGATAGATAGATATATGGTATTAGCTAACTTAAAAGAGTAAAGGAGGGTGGTAATGCAATATACTTGAACAAAGTAAAATAAGGAATGAGACTTAGAAGGAAATCATTTAAGAATGAAAAAAAAAGGAAGAAACAAAGCTGAATAAAAAAAGGACAAGCTTTTGACGTCAATCTAGGTACCTAAGTGTTTAGAATTTTCTTGAAGAATTTCAGTCTTTTCTGTCAACTTAAATGGCATCAGCAGTGTACAAAAAAGAAGTCAAATGGGTGACAGATAAAGTAAAACAAAAAAGACCAAGAACTTTGTTGCCATCTTAAAACACTCTCAAAAAAATATCTCTTCTTTGTATATATGTACCTAAGCCACAACTGACCTAACCATTTAACTTAACGTCTTAACGCAACACTTGATTTGATTTATAGCTCAGCGTAATAATAATAATAATTTAAGATTGCGAATGGAACTTACTTACTTTATTTAGACATACTTAATCGATGTTTCTCTTTTTTTAGATGCTAAATTGTATGGCTTTAGCAAAAATATATTGTGTAAGTTTTATAAAAAGTCTTTTGACAGAAATTCACATCTTTGGAAGGTACATATATAACTTAACTATACTCGTTTAAGAATAAAATATTTATTATGAAACTTTTTCTCATCGTTCACAAACAGGTGCTATTTTGATGATGATGTTCATTTACGACATGTTTAATCGATAGATAGTTATAATTGACAGTGATAGATTAATACAATTATTATATTAATGATTTATTTTTTTGTTCAGAGTTCTTGTTAAATTATTAACTAACTACTTAGTGTAATGTTGTAATTTTACACAAGTCTTTACTTAATGCTTGGGTGTCAAAAGGTCGCTAAAGATAGATATTGAAATGCCAGATGTAAGATCTCCCAAGGAATGGTTGTTAGACGTGTATTTCTGCATTTTTTTCTTCTATAAGCTTTTATGAGTTGAACCTTCCTTAAAAACTTTATCAGCGATATTAAATTTTATACAATAAGTTAAAGTATTGTGGAGGTGTGTTTTCGTTGATGAACTTTTAAGGTTATTTTTGGTATCGGAAATTTGTCAAAAATTGAGAAATTAATGAGCAAAAAAAATATTTTGACAAAACAAAAATTTCAAACATTTTTGGTTACAGAGTTTTAGGTAGTTAGAAACCCTTTTTCGTTAAAAGTATTGCTCTCCAAGATTAAAATGAAGTAAGCTATCACTATAAATCATCTTTTAAAAAGAAAGAAGTTATTTTCACAAAGAATACGTCGCAACTAATTGTTAACTTAGTTTGTTAACTTATTTCTTCTTATTGAAGAAATTACTTTTTCAATTTTCAGAATTCAATGAAATAGTAAATTTCACAAATTTAAGCTTTTTAGAATAATTTTTAGAGGTCTCTACCGAGTCTTAGCACAAAAGCAGCAGAAATCTCTTCTCTTATCTCTACAATAAATCCTTTTTTTCTCATCTTGTCTATCCACGAATCATAAATCCTTTTGGTAAATAATTGTTTACGTGCCTAAATTAGTATGCTTTAGGGTTGGAGCTTGGGAGGGTTAATTAAATTCACTACAATAACTCACTCGGTCAATATTTACCCAAAATGAAACAAAAACAAAGCAACAAAAGTACCCATCACACTTCTAAATTTCTTAACTCATTCTTTTCACTTTCTTATATAATTAAATATTATATGAATATAGGATTAAAAGCTTAACTTTAAGTATATTTACTTCTATAGCCTTCTAAATACATAATAACACACAAACTCTTATGTGAGAGAAAATATTATTATTTTCTTTATATTTATTTTTTTGTTTCTTAATTCAAGTGTGTTGTTCACTTTTTAAGCAGAAATACAGTAGGAGTCATTTAATGAGGTTTATTCTCATTTTTTTATTCTTATTTTGTTTTATCGAATTTAAATTAGCTTGAACTTCAATACAATTGAGTAGCTTATTTTTGAATAATTTAAGGGTTTCTAGGAGCTTGCAAATTTCACATATTTTTTATCACATATATACAACAACATTTGAAAGTAAATACCTACAGGTCTTCTTTGGTTCTTGGTCCTCATGACAAAATTGCAAACATTATAACCTACTCTCAGAAACAACAAATTTTTCTGTTTTTATTATATTTATTATAAATTTAACTAAATAAGTATTTAAGCTGCTTTATAATTTCATAAAAAAGATTACAACTTTTTAAAAGATTCAGTAACTTTTTGATTTTAACGACAATTAGAGGTAGGATTAAAAATAACCCTTATATGGAAATTTATTTCCAAAATTCGAGCTCAGTTCACCAAACTTGAACCGGATTTATATGGTCAAATTATCTTATTACCTCACTCAATAACTTCAAAAGTAAAATTGTCGTTTTCAAATTAGGACAGGCCTCATGAGACTCTTGGCTTTTGTTTGGTGCTGCAGTCGTCATCGGTCTATTTTGTCCGTAAATCCGAAACCAGTACCAAAATTACGAATCATTTAGAGGAAAATTGGTTTCAACAAAATTGCGCAAAATTCCATACAGAGCCTTTTGCAACCATCACTTTGTTGGGCCAATTGTTTGGTGACTTAATCATCTTAAGAAATTGACTTGGGCCACCTTGTTTTGATTTGTTTTGACACTGTTTGACTACTTTCTGTAATACGTCAAATATCTACCCTATGCCTTTAATACGGCAATGATCGTTAAGAAACCAAAACTTAGTGCACTATTGATGAAGTAAGGCCGACTCGGACCAGTGATGCAAAGTTTAAGAAAAAAGAGCCCATCGGAATCCCCTTTTTCAAAAATATTGCTCAATATCTGGATTTACATAACGAGATTTTTGAAAGCGGGATATTGAACTCAACCCGTGTAATTATAGCAAACAAAATTTTATTAATCAAAAAAACACATAATATATTTAAAATCTGCTTCGTAGAAATATGTTTTATTTTATAGAAGTTTGAATATTGACTATAATACCTTGGTTAGATCTATTATTCCAGTGTTTTTAAAAGGTAGTTTTGTATATAGACGTGTGGTTTTTAAGAAGAAATAAAACGCATGTAATTTAATGGTATGGAAAAAAATGTACCTTTCTTGCTAAGACAATTGCATGCCATTATGTTTTAAAAATGATTTCTGGCAAGTAGCCACAGCGTGTGACTCGAATGAATTCGAGCCTAGAAAAACCCTCTCCGAATATTTTCTTTCAAGGCTTCAATCGTCTCAGGATAATCTCCGTAGGCAAGTGACCGAACGATTATTCTGGTAATATAATTTTACGATTTTCGTTCAAGAGAAAGGCTATTCGTTATGAAATGGCTAAACTATGCTTAAATCAAATGACAGCTGTCAAAAATACCATCCCCAAAAAAAGTATTGCCAGAATGAAAACAACATGTCTAAAAAAAAACGCACTTGTCATACACCCTCTAGCAACTTGAAAAAACTCATAGTATAGTCTTTTAACATTCTTAAAATTTAGACAATTAAAACAAAATATAGATAATTTCTTGTATCTACTAAAATAAGCCATAATTAATTTAAGAAGCAAAAAATTATGATTTTAGCAATCATTGTTCGACTTTTTTTTGGAATTCAAAACCCACAATTATCCATCAATCTTTTTCAATAATTCTGAAAAAAATAAAGTCGTATTCGGTTCGTAAGCCCAGCTTAAATTCAAATCCTGTATTCCTTTTTAAACAATCACAGTTTGATTTGATGACGACAAATTGAGCTACTCCTTCCCATTGCCTCTACATCAAAGATCAATACCTACAAATAAAGTGATAATGGCTGAGATTGATCACTATTCAAAAAAATGTTATTGGTACTTTTGTTATGACTACAATTTTGAAAAATTCTATATTTTGTAAGAAGTCTATACACACTTAAATCAGACTGATTCGAAAAAAAATTGATGTGCAATTCCACCACTTTTTTAGTCTTTTAGATAGACTTAAGTGAAGTTCTAAATTTAACCAAAATTAAACCTTTTAAGATTTATATTTCATGTTCATTTGTTGCTTTTCTCTATTTTAAATTCAAATTTTATCAGAACTTTTCTGTTTTTGTTTTATACATTTTTAACTTGTTTCAGTCAAAACATGGTTAGGAACTTCTAAAAGAAATTTGTAAGGTCTTTAAAAACAGTCTTTATTTATTTCTATGTAATCATATTGATAACATTCATGTTTGATTCCAAACTTTTTTTCGAAAATAGAATTAGTTGCTACAGTAAGTGCGTTTTTTTTTCGTATTCCATATATAGTACAGTGAGAAATTGCCAAAAAAACGATCCGCAGTAGTCCGGTTTTTATATTTGAAAGTTGATACAACTGAATAATTTCCAGAATAATTTATGAAAAAATTCCAAAAAAAAAAAGCGAAATTTAGACCAGGGATGAAATCTACACGATTTGACTATCAAAATCAAGAAAATACGTCTGTGTAATGTGATAGTCGATTTCAAAGTTTTAACCAAAAAATTTCACATAAAATAAAAACTTCAAGAAGGGGGTTTGTCCGTAGACTACTACATTAACATGTGTTGTTGAAGCGAGCTTGAAGCTCGCCTAAATTCGTTATATACCCGAATCGAGTTGAAATGAGCTTGATTTGCCTCGATTCCGCTCGGGGATCGGAGTAGAGTCAAAATTTGTTGAGAAAACCTGTGTGGAGGAATTGGTTTTACAGATAATGCATTACGGTCTGTTTATTTACATGTTTGTGTACAAAAAATATAGTTTTGTTTTAATCAAATAAAAAAAAAATTGCACATGGAATAGGTAGCATATTTTTGTATGGTGCTGAACTATTCAGTTTTTCATTGTTTAACACGAATCAAACTATTTCACTTGCACTTCATAAGAAACATCGAAACACCATTTGCATTTCAGAAAATGATGACAAACTTAATCATTTTTTTGGTGGAAACACCAAAAAGATTTATCTTATCTAAACTGAGATAAACCTTTGGTGGAAACATAGCAAAACATAATTATCTTTTCTATTGTTTTCTCTTGCAAAATAAGCCCAGTTTGTCCATATCAACAGTAATAGATTGATTTTTTCCCCAATGGAAAACACACATGACTCCAAATGCACAACTACTCAACGAACACAGCCATCAAGATACAAATGCAATATCAATCGTACCAACATTTGAGAACGAAATCACATAAGATCCATTCGAGACTCGTATAAATGTCAAAAACCCATCCATAGTAAGATTCTACTCTAACTTTTATCGGTGTTATTCATACTATGGATATTGTTTTTGTTATTCGTGTAAAATCCTACTATACTATGGATAGATTTTTCAACAAAACACGGGTAGTATCGTCACTCTTAGCTATAGGTTCTAGAAATCGAATGAAATCGAATTTGAAAAAAACATTGATTTCAAATACTCCTCCATATTATTGAAGTTAAGCCAAAATCTCTTGAAAAATTATAATTCCATCACGTCAGGTTGTCCATTATTTTCAATTTTATTATGAAAGTTAACCAGAAAACTAATTCATGCAACCATTCTTAAATAAAAAAAATTCCTGTTGCGTGACTGTTTTTGAATAATACATTTAAGTAGATCAAAGTAATCCATTGTTAATTTCAAGACAAATTCTGACGTTAAGACTCAGTTTATGGGAAAACTAGACATTCCCTAGTGCAGGATAATAACAATGTTAAATAATTTTTAAACCCTGTCAACATTTCTGCCGTTATTGAAATTCTGTGATTTCTGTTCATATGTATGTATTTATGATTAATGAAAATAATGAAATCTTTTCTTCAATAAAAAATTGTATGAAATTAAATCCTTAGTGCATAAAGAATATTGGCGAACGAGGCAAATAATATTCAATTTTAAAATTCGGTGCGTTGTAATTAATCCAAGTGAAAATTTTAAAGTGCAATAAGGCCAATTTTCGAAAGTTGATCTCTTTACATTTGACTTTATTTCAGGCTATTTTGAAATTTATTAAACGATATATTGTAAAGATATGTACATATGTAGGTTCTTTAAATTTTAAATTAATCTTTTAATAATAACTTTCTTGTTGGTCAATTGTGAAACATACGAAAAACAAATACCCCGTTCAAATGGGTTCAATCTAATGAACCGCACTGTGTACTATATAATTTTCTCCTTAACGCCTCATCTTCTATACCTACTTAAATAATATTTATCATTGTTTCATTTCCATTATTATAGATATTATATCTTAAAGAAGAAGATTAATCAAGGACTTACCTCAAAGGACTTCGATGACTTTGTATTGTTTATTTCCTAAGTAAACAAAACAAAAGTAGCGCATCCAACAAAGTTGATGAAAGTTTCCGATTGTATAGATAGATAGGTATGTAGATACAAGAATGATAGATATTTTTTCTTTATAGGATAGAAAAATATCACCCACTATTATATTAGGTAGCTAGGTCCGTATAGCAGCTTTACAGAAGAGACAGCGAAATAATCCTTTCACTTTTTTTATTTTATTTGATTTTATTTTCTTGTTTCTGTTTTTATTTTGTAATCCCAATAGGTAAATGGAGAATCTCTTTTTTAATTAAAAAATAATCCGAAAGCAATTATTATTATTTATACGCGCGAATGAAAGTGATTGTGTAAAAAAGAAGAAAAATTACACAAAGAGATAGAGATAAAGAGTTACAGCGTGTATACCTACTTAAAGTTAGTATACAAAGCTTAGGGACCTATAATTGCTTTGATATCTAGCAACATATAAGCGTGTAGGTGGTATAAACGAAACGCCGCCGCCGCCCGCCGACGATAGCTATGATGACACGGCAAACTTATTACCAAACAAACTCCCGCACTTTTATCTCTATTTAACGGTGAAACACATAAAACAAAAGCGAATTCTAAACAAACGCGTTTGTTTTGTATTTTATCTTATCTCCTCTGTTCTAGATTAAAAAGTTCGATATCGACAGGTAAGGTAAAACCTTTTTGTTTTGTTCTTCTGCTTCACTTGTCATACACACTGTGTTTTGCAATACTAATTACCGACTAATTAAAAACAATATAATCGAGAGTAAACCGGTGCGTTGGTGCGTTGTACTCAACTCACATTCACATTAGATCTTCCCATTGATGATTTTTACTCTCGAAATGTAAAAATATGAGATACTTATTACAGTGAAGAATGACAACACTGCTTTAGTTTACGGTTTTTCGTTCCACGGTTTCACGATAGTGCCAAAGATTGGGTGGGGGTGTTTTCTATTTAGTTTAGTTATCACCCACCTGCCCTTGCGAATAAAACACACAAAAGATAGTTAAGTTGATAGATAGATAATAAAAAATGACAATAAAATAAACCTCATGCCGGAGAAACGCGTTGCGATGTTTTATTCTATGTTTTCTTTCTCTGCGTCTGGTCTGCGCTCATACAACGAAAATGGCATCACAAGCAGAGATACAATAATAACAACAACGGCACTTCGCACTATGCACCCACTATACACACTCTCATCAAAGTTTAAAGATACAAAAATAACAAAACGCCGAAGCCGGTATCTCTCTTCGCACACTTGCACAAAAACACTGTGCGATACGGTAAACACACACACCCACTTCTACAACAACAGAGTCCAATAAGCAGGTGTATCTATGAGTCTAACTGCAATAGTATTCCCACAAAAATATCTTCAAAGGTGAGACGACGACGATTTAAAAAAAAAAAACTTCGGTGTAGATGTTCGGAATTGCAATTAGACGTCGACGACAACAACAACAAAACCCTCTTCTTATCGCAAAAATTTGATTACAAAACAATCGAACAAGAAAATCCGAATTGATTTTGATTTAAGAAAGAACAACAAAAAGATAAATTAAGGTCTGAATTGTATCTTTTGTTACGTTTCTCACTTTGCTTCGAAATGAATCTGAATTTGAAGCAGTGGGAGATTTTCCGTAGCCATTGTTATCCGCGAGGATATCATTTTTATTTCGTTGATAAATTTCAGTTTTTTAACTTTTCCCAGCGAATTTTATTTTGTTAAAACAAACAATCGTAAATCCATAGATACTTTCATGATGAATTAGATACTTTTGTATATTTCAAAATCACTTTGTGTATCTTTTTTTTTTGTTTTATTTTATTTTACTTCTGTCTGACGTAGAAACGCGCATACACACAAGAAGAAACAAATTCTTCATAGATACACATTAATCTACACAACCACATCCATCTAAAACACACGGCAAAGGCACTATACTAACAGCTTACAGTTAGCCAGCCAGCCAGACACGACAATCGCAATAGCACTCGCAGTTTGTTATATTTTTATTGATTTATACTTCTTCTTGCTTCTTCTCAAACATCAAACCATCAACTACTCATGTAACACCACACAACGTTTCGTGACGTTTTCGTTTATAACATTTAACGTTTACTTAACCGACAGCATCGAATTACAAAAATCTCTGCGAGTTTGCATTGGCTTTTTATATCTTTTCCATTTGAATTTATAGTTAAATATGACTTAGATTTTAATCCATTTATGTATTATTTTTATTTACTCACAGATTTGTTAATACTATATTTTATATAAAAAGATACAAATTGTAGGAGAGAGAGAAAATTAATGTGGCAACGTGTTCGACGATAGCACACAACACCGTCCGAGTTATTTCCAATTCGAATTAGAGTTCTCCATAAACTGATTTATTGTATCTTGTATCTTTTGCTCAAATACTCTGGAAATATACAATAATTTTGTGTGCTAAAACAGTGGTGGTGGTAGCTTTGTGGGGTGGTGTGCGAAAATGGCTAAGCAACAACAACAATACGCATACATTTGCGCATTTTATCAGCGGTAGTTTTGCTTCGCATCCAGCGAATTGGGAAATCCAATGGAAGATTGGAAGGTAGACATCGAATTGAGTGTATTTTGGTTGGGAAGGGAGAGTTGGTATTGGTATTCTTGTAGCTGTCAAATGGATTTCCATCCAAAAAGTGATGCCAAGTTTACAGTAAATATTATGAGGTTTTTAAATACAATCCACAAAAATTATATTTTATACACATTTTTAGTTCTATATTTTTAATATTTTGGAAAAGAATTTTAAAATATTCTTAAAATAACCTGATTAGGTAACGATTCGTCCCTATCAGGGTACAGCTATATTTTTGGAAATATTGTCTATATAGCACTTATGTCAGGCAAATATCTGAAATGTTACCATTTAATCTTGGTTGCAAGAATTTTTATTATATTTTTGAATATAGTTTATAATTAAAAATTATTTATACATATACAACAAAAATGTTATTAGAATAGTTTTTGTGGTTTTAATCAATAAATTTGACTAAACTTCGGAAAATATTAAAATTCGATACAAAATTTCAATTTCTTTGTGGTTTTATGGTATCTTATGGTTAATATTTATTTGAAAACCTTGAAATTTCTAGCACTTATTATTAATTCTTTGTATTTTCAGGAGTTGAGTCCCACTTTCAGTGACAAATCTCGAAAAATTCATTTTATTGAAAGGCAGTAAAATATTCAATATTCAGTTGAAATATTTTTAATTTCTAATTTACTTTCAAAAAAAATGGTTTTTAGTTATTACCAAGTTTGTGTTTGTACTTGTTGAATACCTACATTTTATGAAACGCTTAGCTATGTGCTGAAACAGTTTCTAAATGAGAAACTTAATATCTGTTTAATAAAATGTTTGTTGGGCTAAAAAAAACCGTTGCTAAATAGAGTTATCAAATTCATTTTTTGAATAAATTTGAAAATATAAAAATTATGTTTGCAACGTAAACAAAAATTAGAATTCGACACTAAATATTAAATCTTAAACATTATGTTTCTCTAACACAAAAAAGCATGCCATTTAAGGTTTTTTGAAAGTGTCAAATGAAGATTTGCTCAATTTTTGTAATTTTTTGGAAACAAAGTGAGTTATTAAAAACAATTAAGATCACAGATCTTATAGATCCTTTATTATGTTTTTGTTTTGTTCATTTCTTAGTTAGTTCAACCTGACGTGATGGAGAATTTAAAACTATGAAATGCTTTAAATACTTATTTTTAAGTTGATGCTACAGAAAAAAGAGAGGAAAGTGCATATTTTGTACTGAAATTTTCCGAGAGTATCATCCGTCTTTTCCAATTTTATATTCCTTTTCAAAATCTGCTAACCCCTACACTGTCAAACGTCTGAAACTTGCCTCATTGACGGAGTTGACATTTCAAAATATTCAAATTATGAGCAGGAGTGAAATAAAATGATGAAACGGTTTCATGAACTTTTTGATTTGAGAACTCCCCTTCGCAATGAATACGCAATTTCACTTTTAGTGTAATATTAAGGTCCGTAGAAAATATCCAAAAATATTTGTATAAACTTCCCATAGGAAGTTATTGTATTCAGTTCGATTTGTCAAATTGAAAATTTTGACATTTCTCGACGTTTCAATATCCCTAGAATCTAAATAGAAGTTTTTTAGAGAGGAGTCTGCATATGCTTGTGTAAGTAAGTTCGTACGTTCGAAAAGCTTTTTTCATCATCCATATCTCAAGAAGCAATCGACTTAATATAAATGTTTTTATACATATGGAAGTTTGTTGCCATCTTATTCCCAAACTTAGCCACCATCATAACTACTTTTACCAGGTCTCTTTTACCGTCTCGACAAATTTTGTTTTCAACATTCAGTTAAATTTTTGAGAAAAATCGAAATGACAGTTTTATTACAAAAACTAAAAACTTAAACAAAAATTACTAAAACTCGCTAAAAAATTGATTTTCGACTCAAATATATTTTAAAAGATTTTAAATTGACGTCAAACTAATTTCATCTTATAAAAACTATGGTCTACATTAAGTAAAAATTTATTAAAACCCAATGGTCAGTTTTTTTTATAAGAACTAAAATCTACAAAAAATAGTACTCAAAATTGGTAAAAATTGATGTTCGATTTTCGATACCTCTTGAATAAATAAAGGTATTGACTTCAAAATGAGTTCATTCTGGGCTAAATTTTCTTAGAAAAATCCAATCTATATTTGTTTATATAAGAAATAAAAATGTTCAAGAAATGCTACTAAAATTGGTAAAAATTGTTTTTCGACTAAAAATCTCGTTAGCAAAAATAGATTTTGATCAAATTATTTAATCATATCCAAAATATTGTTAATATTTTAATTAAACTGACAACTTTTTTAACAAAACACGAAAAACTAAAAAAACACTGATAAGTAATGGTTTTCCAGTATTGGAGAACATATTCAGTGTATGTCTCATCCCAGCATCTTTTTTTCCTCTACCATTTCGCCACCTAGGATATTTTCGATAATTAAATATCCGATTGGACCTTTTGGTATTAGAGATGAAATGAGACGACTTAAGATTAAGACAAGATTGCTTAACTAATCCATTTTTTAATCAAAATAATTTATGAGTAATATTTGGTGGACAATTGTCTGTTCCCTATTTGATACAAAAAAATTGTATACATAATTCTTATACAAATCATGCACAAGTCTTGAATTTTATAATATGAATACAAGGTTTTGTGAGTAAAAAACTATTTTCTCTTTAAATTAGTATTAATAAACCTACCAAAAGGACATAGGTAGTCACAATCACATTTCATTAGGATAAAATTTCATGTTCACATTGTTGTAATTTAATCAAGTGGCAACCCTTTTGATATAAAATAGTAATAGATATGAAGAGAGAATCCTTTTATGGTAGTAAGTGAGTATGTTTTTGTAAATACAAAAACAAACCTAAATCGAATGAAAAACGGTCCTTGTACAAGAAGATATACTGTTTGGTTTGTATTGTATCTATTTTCCTTTCGTGCAGACAAAAATGTTTGAATATGAGAATCTTCAGCAGCTGAGTAGCTGGCAACTTTTATGAGCTCCTGTTCCTATGGACCGGGACATTCACAACACAAATGGAAATACCTTTTTATAACTTGTGTACCTATATGATACACAACATAATAATACATTACACTACACAACAAAACACATCACTCTATCATATTATCCTGATATAGTTATGTAGTATAGGTATCCTTATTCGTATCCTGATTTATGTTTGTATTCTAAATTTATTCAAGAACTATGATCTGAGAGTATGCGTACTAAAGTTGAGTGAAACTCCTTGTTACTCGTATAACTCAAATATAAAAATTCAATAAGGATATACCTACTCCGTCGGCAAGCAAAATGCTGAATTGCTTTGTTTGTGTATAATTTATTCAAGGGAAAAGGATAAACAACGAGAAGAAAGGAGTGAGTTATCGGTATCGTCCATATTCCATATTCCACATTCCTTCCAGCTGAAGTCTTTGTATAGGGATAAAGGTGATAAATGCGCAGGTCAATTTTGGTGACATTTTTATTTGTGTATATTCCTTCCCCTAAAGTGATTTCCCTTTTTGAGGAATTGTTTAAATTTATTGTATCATTTAACGGCTTGATGAATTAGGGTTGACAGATGTGCGGTTTAATTATGAATTGAAAATATTTTTGTATAGATTCTCAGAACAAAAAAAAAATATGTGTAATGTGGTTGAGGGAAAGTTTTTAGTTAGAATGGGAAATGTTTTAGGAAAATTCGTAATTAAGATTTTGAAGTATATTTTTAACACAGTAAATTTAAGCTAATTTAAAATCAGTTCTTAATTCTTTTAGCTTTTAAAATTCGAGTTGAAGAATTTAAAAAATTACACGATTTTATAGTTAAAAGTATGAACTTGTCATTTTAAAATAATAAGTTTCTCTCAGTACTGAACAGAAAAACGTACAATTTTCCTAAAAACAATATAATATTACTTTAATTATCGTTTGAATTCTGTTGGTTATTGTTTTTCAACCAACTTTCATAAGCATAATATTTTAATTAAGAGATTCTGGCTAGAGTTTTAACAACTTTTCCAACCTAAAAAAATACACCCTTCTTTATCAAATATTATTATAGGCTCTTCAAATTTTTTCATACAAATACAAATAAATAAATTAGGTGGCACAACAGTCCGTAGAGAACCAGGGCCTAGTGACTTACAACTCTCAACCATTCCTGTGTGCGAGTAATTGCAGGGATGGAGGGGACCTACAGTTTTAAGCCGAATCCGAACGGCTAATTTGAGAAAGCACTTTTTCATGACAAGAATTACTCTTGGAGAATTTGTCAATTCCTCGCAAGAGGCAGTACTCGTGAAAAAACTTTAGGTGGTACAGGCAGGGATCGAACCCAAGACCTCTCGCATGACAGTCCAACGCACTTACCATCATGCCAAGGGTACTACGATCATTCAAATATTTTGTAGTTGCTTCTAAATAATGAGAAGTCAATTCTTTGAATTCTAAAATAGAATTGATTTTTATTGAAGTTTGAAAACCATTGTCTCGGAAACGTGTGAAAATCAGTTTTAGATGGTCTACACATAAGTTTGATGCGATAAGAAAATCATCAATGTATTGAAAACAGAAATCCAGGCTCTTGTGACTTCGTGGACAAATCGTTGGAAGGTTTGCGCAGCATTGCATAGACCAAAAGTCATCATCATAAATTGAAATAGTCCAACAGGAGTGATGATAGCTGTTTTTGGAATTTTATCTGATTTTACAGGGGTTTTATGGTATGCTCGAAATAGATCTATGGAAAGCTGTCTTTCCCTTCAGATAATGAGCGAAGTCTCCAATGGGAAACCGATCTGAGATGGTGATAGCATTGAGTCGTCTATAGTCATCACAAGATCGCCAATCGCAATATTTCTTTTTAACCATATGAAGAGGACTAGCCCAGCTGCTCTTTGAAGGCCGACAAATCCCTTGATTTATCATTATAATTGAATTTTTGCTTTGGGGATTTGAGTTGTGCAGGGGATAATCGTCTGGCTTTGGAGAACACAGGAGGTCCTTTCGTTTAAGTGTGGTGCCTTACATCATGCTTGGTTTTAGCCATAGGTTTGTTTTAGTAATTTCTTCATATATTCTTTCAACAAATTCTAAATCGAGGACGATGGATTTATTGGTTGAATATTTGCAGCACTTGATGAAGTTGTGGCACCAAAACAATGTATTTCAAGACTTGTTTTCGATCGATTAATTTCTTGTTTTTAACACCAACTAAAAGACCGAAAAGTGACAGAAAGTCAAATTCAATGATTAGCTTATAGTGTCAGCGAACAGGCTAGTCGCTTATTGCTATTCGCAAATTAGTTTGGCAAGAATGTTGACATTTCTTTGCCTCTTTGCCATTTATTTAATGGTAATAGCAAACATTTGAATTTTTGGATCTCGATCTCTTCTTGAAACGAAGAACTTCGACTTCTAGTAACTTGAAGCTGTTTAATTTTAATCCGATTTTGTGGTTCAGAAATTCCAGCAACACTAAAAGATTCCGGCTATGGCAGTATTGAGCCATAAGCAATTTCTGAATTGGAGTAAACATCTGAGATTTTATCTGCCATAACTGCCAAATTTGTAAGGTCTCGAATTTCACGAAATTACGGACTGGGTTGTATTTAGCAGTTGTTCCATCCATAAGGTCCTGAGGATATCTTCGGAAATTGTGGGTGAAGCAACCTCTTTCATCTTTATAAGTAGCTGAGATGGCCGTCTTTCGCCGAGAATAATTCCGATGAGAAGCCTCTTTTGGTTCGACTCTTGAAATGCTGACAGAAGTCGTGTCTTCAGACCATTATATTTTTCCGCGGCAGGTGGGTTGGTAAGAATATCTCGTACTTCAGTTAGCACATTATACTTCAGGCTTCCCACTAAAGTGTAATACTTAGGTTAGGTTAGGCTAAATTGGCTGCCCGTGATGGAGTAGGACACACTTAGGCGAGTTTAATGGCCCATTGTGATACCACATGTATCTTGACGCTTTCTTCTAAGCCAAATGATACCAGTTTGAGTCCCTTACGGAACGTGAGAGGCTGATTATGTTAATATGATTGAGATCGTTTAGATCGTTATAGAATTCTCCTTGGTATATTCTTGCGATTTGATATAGAGCAGGGCATGTACAGAGGAGGTGAAGCACTGTTCCCTCCTCTTTCTCATCTATCTATACAGCTTCCGCAAAAGTCATTTGAGAATACGCCTAGCCTCGTGGCGTGGCGTGCTTTGCTATTAGACAGTGCCCGGTTTTGACACTGATTAACGAGCTTATATGCGATCTGATTAGAGATAGCAAGCACCTTGAGCGCTTTAAATCTAGTGGTGATGTTATTCCACCTGGTGTTTGCCCTCTGAGAAAATACGCACATCAGATGTTGATATCACGTTTTCTTTAAGCCAGGACAAGACTTCTGTGTAATACTTAGTGTTATCTGAACTTATTCTACTGGCGTGTGTAAGCTGAATTTAATGCAGGTCCGGACTCCGTTTCCAAAATGGTGTGGCACTTTTATAGAAACCTTGTCAATTGCTCCTTCTGAGATTTTCTCTTCTGTATCAAGTATTGTGATGGTGTTAGATGTCTATATGGTGTGTGGTTTAACAATGATACCTTATAACTGTGTGTGTTAGTCACCTTACCGTGGGCCGGGAAGTCAACTCTTTGAATTCCAAAAAAGAATTGATTTAAAGTTTGAAACGTTATTTACATACTAAAAGTTTGTTTGCATTCGATAAACAAAGTTTATAAATGATAACATTATGATAAGTTATTGTGATTGAAAATTGTTTGTATAATTATTTAAAAACTAAGTTGACAATATCATTGAAGGATCGTCACAATATTTTTTAATTTTTATTAACTTTACATTATTTTAAATGGTTGCGTCTGAACAAAAAGTCGAAAGAGGATTTTGGGGCACTTGAACACACCGACTCAAAGTCTGCTGTTGTGTATACCATTCAGCCTTCTAGGGCCTTCTTAAGCAAGTCAATAAATGTATTTACGACTGGGTCCCATGAACTTGCCATGTAGTTCTTACAGGTAGCAAGTCAAATTTGTTTCCCAGGTTTTCTTTTGTCAGAGGTCAAATAACTCAAATTTGTTCCTGTTAATTTTACAATGTTTTTCAATACTCTATACAAAACCCTTGTTTCGTTTATTTTAATGGGTACCTAACCTACACATATGACGGTGAAGAACATTACTTAATAAACTTCCTATAGCTCAAAGATATCTTACCCAAGCAGAATTTACTCTTTGTCATGTTGTTTGTCAGAAACTGCAAGGAATTAAGCCACCAAATCTCATAATTAAGACATAAAGGAATAGGAATATACTTTGAGCGCCTTTACAGAGTAAGATGACGATAACTATGATGATGACGATGTAAGTAAAGCGCATTATGATGAACTCATTTGAGAAAAGCCTGTCAGTTAGTTTGATTAACACGAAAACCTTTGCCCCAAGTCTAAAATGTGTGTAAGGTATATGGTCTTGTAAAGGTGCAGTAACTAAACGTAACGTCGTCGTCATATATCCATAACATCAAAGAACATTTTAAGTATTGTTAAGTTTACTTTGTATCCAAGAACTCTTTTCATATTAATTCATTGAGACTTTCTCCATTATTGTTTGTGGAATATAGGCAAAGGCATATGATCCTTTGGCTACACATATTACATCTCTCTAACAAATGAGTTTACTCTCTAAAGAGTTAGGTCGGTCGGTAGGTAGGTATAGGTAAGGTATATGCGCTTACCATCAACATCGTATAAAGCCCATGAATTAAATAAACTCTTAGCTATATAAGATTCATCTTCAGATTGCTTCCTCGTTCGTTACAAGACTTGATGTCATATAAGTAAAGTATCTAACATTTGGTTTCGCAATTTGTCGTTCCTTAGTCATTTGCGGTATAAAGCGAGCCATTGTATATAAACGTACTTACTTTTACACATACGACCCGCGCGCGGCGCGGTGCACGGTAACGGTAAAGGAAAACTCATCTGAATTCTCTTATGCGGCTAGATGGAATCCCAGGTAACCATCCAGCTCCTTTGGTATATAAATCTACGTCTTCCTATACCTGTTTCCTTACCTATCTTTCGTGTCAATGTTTATTACAAGAAAGTTCCTTAATGATATGTTGACAGCGTGATTATCATATCTAAAAGATTGAAATGCGAACTTGTGTGTTACATAAAATCTTTGTAAATATAAAAATGACAAACAAGACACAACTTCTTCATCGTGCTTCGTCGCTGTCGTTGATGGTTTTGGAGGCGCCGCAATCCATCGCCACAGCACCGTTGAGGCGGTAACAGTGACGGAAAAGTTCCTTTATTACAACCTTCCCATTCCATCCAAACCTACTGCATAATTTATAAACTTCCTTAAAAACTCATGTGTTAATTGAAATTAAATTTATGTAAATATAAATTTTAAGAAATTTGTTTGGTTGATGGTAATTGTATTGCTATTTAAAAGTTTTATGCAGAGTTTTTGAAATTACATCTTGCTTGTTGTGAAAATCGAGACGGTCTCAGTGGGATGAAGAACAACCTAATTGAAAAAAAGCTAAATGCTAAAATTTGTTGGGATCTGATCTTTAGCTTGTTACAAAGGGTATTTCAACATAAAAGCATAAAAGGTATATCATTAAAAAAAAACTGAAGATAATAATCAAAATAAGTTGAACTTGAATGCAGAGCTTCTTTTATGATTATATAATTCTAAGCAAAACAGACCATATTTCGTACAATAAATATGATTTTTCGAAAAAACGAAAGAAAATATTAGGGTGTATCACGCATTGTCAAAAAATGTAATTTAATAATGGTTTTGTGTGGAAATTTAGCTTTTTGGTTATTTTTTGAAAAATGTTTTCTATTCAGAACCAAAATTCAATAGATTTAACAGAAATTAAATACACCCATCTTCCACAAATATTTTGTTTGCATTTTGTTTAATAACTCAAGTGTAAAGTTTGATTTTACACAAAGTAATTTTAACACAAGAAAATTTAACAAATTGATATTTCAAAGACATCATTATCTTAATTTCTCTATTTTAAATGTTGTAATGAGAACATTAAGAAAAGTTATAAGCACCGTAAAAAAAATGTAAAGATACAAAGAAAAAAGTCAAGGCCTTATAACCCTTATCTTGACCTAAAAATGAAGCGTTACATTAAAGGATTGTTGCAACTGTAGAAAACCGTTATATTTGCTATATTTAAAAAAGAGATGCAAACCAGGTTGAAAATCTTATCTATTTTCAATTCACTGAGAAAGATTTTCTTCACAATTTTTCATGGAAGACTTTCAACTTGGATTGAAACAAAAGCAAGCTCAGCAAATTCCAAGCTGGTTTCCCAGCCGGATTTTCAACCACAGACCATATTTTCCTATAACTAGTATTGCTTCAAAATATTTCGAAAAGAATAAGAAGCATGTATGTATATGTATGTGTGTTTTTGGGACTTAAAAATGGCATTCAAAACGGTTAATAGGCAGGAATTGATTTATTAACTGGTATCGATCGGAATTAAAAAAAAAGCTACCAACAAAACTACCAACAATATTTTTCATATAAAGAAATAGTTTAGTTTGAAAATCTAGTTTTATTAAATAGATTTTTAGTCGAAAACAAATTTTTACCAATTTAAGTAGCATTTCTTACATTTTTACAAATTGGATGAATGAAATTATTTTTTAGAGATATCAAGAACCGAACATCAATTTTTACCAAATTTGCGTACTATTTTTTGTAGATTTTATTTTTTATGAAAAACGGACTGTTGGATTCTTATAAAAAAAACTATGGAATATTGAAAACAATATTTTCTGTGAAATAAAATACGTTTGAAGCCAATATTTTTATTATTTGAAAAGCTATTTGAGTCGAAAGTAAATTTTTACCAAGTTTCAGTATTGTTTTTTTTAGGTGTTTATTTTTTGTAAAAAAAACTGTCAATTCGATTTTTCTCAAAATTTCATCGAATGTTGAAAACAATATTTCTTATAAGATAAAATAAGTTTGAAGCCAATATCTCAAAGTTTTGAAAAGATGTTTAAGTGGAAAATCAATGTTTACCAACTTTTTTAAATTTTTGCTTAGGGTTTTATTTTTTGTAATAAAAACTGTCAATTCTCAATTTCAATTTTTCTTAAAATTTTCCCGAATGTTGAAAACAATATTTCTTATAAGTCAAAACTAGTTGGAGGCCATAATCTTAAAGATATTGGCGCCGAAAATCAATTTTTACCAACTTTGTTAAATTTTGTTTAGGTTTTTAATTTTTTTTTATTAAACTATCAATTCGATTTTTCTCAAAATTTGACTGAATGTTGAAAAAAATATTTTTTATAAATTAAAATAAGTTTGAAGCCATAATCTCAATTTTTTGAAAAGATATTTGATTCGAAAATCAATTTTAGCAACTTTTATTAATTTTATTTTTAGGTTTTTAGTTTTTGTAAAAAGCTGTCAATTCCATTTTTCTCAAAAATTTTTCAAAATGTTAAAAACAAAATTTCTTACAAGTTAAAATTAGTAAGAAGCTATAATCTGAAATTTTTGAAAAGATATTTGAGTCGAAAATCAAATTTTACCAACTTTTGTTAATTTTTTTAGGTTTTTGATTTTTTGTAAAAAAAACTGTCGATTCTATTTTTCTCAAAATTTTACCAGATATTGAATATTTATTCTTCGTTGCACAAAAATGTTTTGGATATAAAATCATTTATTGTTCGTACAATTTTCGAGGTGAGAAATATTTTTTTTTCATTTTTTTTTTATTTATAACAAAAAACGTTAGTTGGAATTTTTTCCAAAAATACATTTGTTTGGTATCACGTTACAATATATAATATACAATTTAACGCAAGTCTCTTGCATTATTGCTTAGGGTTAACCAAAATTTTCACCTTTTTTTCAAATTGCTTTGGTAAAAAAACCACCTACGCAATTTTCTTAAAAGCATTTTCTGCATTATTATCTGTATAAAAAAATTTATTTGAAGTCGATATCTCTACTGGTTCTTAAGCTATGGACGACGAAAAAAACTTCCCGAAAGTACGGACATACGAACGTACGTACACACCCACGCACAGACATATCTCTAAAAATCTTTTATTTCGACTCTAGGGACCTTGAAACGTCGAGAAATGTAAAAAATTTTCAATTCGACAAATCGGAACCATTACAATAACTTCCTATGGGAAGTTAAAAATGATGAAAGGAAATGAAAATAGTCTCCATAGATCAATCGCTTTGAGAACCAATACTTCTCCTCTTAGGGAATAAAACCAACTGGCTTTATCGCATGACATCACACTATTGTTTTCTGAGAGCAACGTTCGCGATTGGAAGGACATATTTTTAATTATCAAAGCTAAAGTGAACGACAAAAAATGTGACTAGCACTTAACTAGAACATCATCATCAGACTCTTCTACAAAAGCCTCAACCATCAATTGCCTACTGAGAAAGTTATTTCAATAGTAACTACATTTTTTGACAGATTGTCCTATTTTACAACAAATCCTAAAGTTATACTTTCCGGAAAGATTTCTGACGTTAAATAGTCCTTACGATGTATTAAATGGCTCTCGGAGTTGTTTAATTGTGTTCATTTTTTCCAATTATGCCATGACTTATCGTACATTTTGTCATTTCCGTATTCTTAACCAAAATATTGTTATCCTTTCTTGTTCAATAACGAACAAATCTTTCTATCTACCTAAAGTACACCCCGGGTCGTAAAATAATTCAACATCTGATTGTTTAAAGTAAGTAAAATTGTTTCTTTTTAAGATTTCAATCATTGCCTATGCTTATGAAATCAATACTTTACTATCTACTATCTAGGAATAATCCATTCATAAGTCAATAATAAAGTCTTTTGTGCCTGAAAGTATTGCAAACACACCGTTTATTTTTTGAATAACCTATACTCTTCTTGAAATTTGACTTGTAAAAATGTCATTACTATAAATGGAACAATACATTCGCTTTTTTTAAATTATTAAATTTCACACCAAAAATGGTGAACATTTCTTACTCACAGGCCGAAGTTTGGCAAGAGAATTTTCCTGATCGTAATATTTGTCGAAGATGTTATCACAATTTGTTATTTGATCTTTTAAGGATAGAATTCGTGAAGTTATCGAAGACTTACTTACATAAAACATTTCATTAAAAGGATATTGTAGGGCAACCTTATCTGTAGGAGTTATTTCGCTAATATCGTCTACATTATTAATGGCATAATTTCTTCTTAACAATGAAATAAACATCCATTTATTTCTGTTAAAAACACTAGTTTTTTTAAATTTTAAAATGAAACCAATTATTGGTAAGCCCTGTATAATAATAATCCCAATACCTACCATCATTTAAGACTTTAGAGCATTGTAGTATTGTAGGTGCATATTGAAATTATTTTTAACTTCCCATAGGAAGTTATTGTAATGGGTCCGATTTGTCAAATTGAAAATTTTGACATTTCTCCACGTTTCAAGGTCCCTTCCCTAGAGTCAAAATAAAAGATTTTTAGAAAGATGTCTGTGAGTGCGTGTGTACGTATGTACGTCCGTATGTCCGTATGTCCGTATGTCCGTACGTCCGTACGTTCGCGACGTTTTTTTCGTCCTCCATAGCTCAAGAACCAGAAGAGATATCGACTTAAAATAAATTTTTTTATACAGATAATAAGGCAGAAAGATGCAGAAAGGGCTCTCAAGAAAATTGCGTGGGTGGTTTTTTTACCATAGCAGCTTAAAAAAAAGGTGAAAATTTTGGTTAACCCTAAATATCTCATGAACCAATAGCGCTAGAGACTTGAATTAAATTTTATATTATACATTGTAACGTGATACAAAACAAGTATATTTTTGGAAAAAAATCCAATTAACGGTTTTTTTTTATAAATCAAAAAAACTGAAAAAAAATTTGCCACCTCGAAAATTTTACGACTAAAATATGATTTCATTTCCAAAACAATTTTGTGCAACAAAGAATAATGTTTTTGAAATCTGGTAAAATTTTGAGAAAAATCAAATTGACAGTTTTTTTACAAAAAATAAAAACCCAAAAAAAAAATTAATAAAAATTGATTTTCGACTCAAATATCTTTTCAAAATTTTGAGATAGTGGCTTTAAACTACTTTTATCTTTTAAAAAATATTGTTTTCAACATGCAGTAAAATTTTGAAAAAAATCGAATTGACAGTTTTTTTTTACAGCAAATTAAAAAAAAAAAAATTAACAAAAGTTGTTAAAAATTGATTTTTGACTCAAATATCTTTTCAAAAATTTGCGATAATGGCTTCTAACTAATTTTAACTTATAAGAAATATTGTTTTCGGCTGGAGATATAGCTAAAACAATGAGTGGTAGCACCTTTAAGTTGTTGTTGTTCAAAACATTCAATAAAAATTGACAGAATAAAGAATGGTCAAGTCTAACAAGCTGACATTCTAGTACGAACAGTAAAAATAACAATAATAATATTGTTTTCAACATTCGATACAATTTTGAGAAAAATCGAATTGACAGTTTTTTTTACAAAAAATAAAAACTTAAAAAAAAAGCAATTCTAGCACTTGGTAAAAATTTACTTTCGATATTCAGTAATTTTTTTATAAAAGTCCAACAGTCCGTTTTTTCATAAAAAAAATAAAATCTACAAAAAATAGTACGCAAATTTGGTAAAAATTGATACATGTAGACAAAATTTTAAGCAAGACAAATCGACAGACAGGATGGGAAGTTATAAGTGTGGGTCGCATCCCAGCCTCTTTTTTAAATATTGTTTTATAAGAATTCGGCATTTGATTTCTTAAACGGGATACCTATAGTTTTGAAGTTCGTTAATATTTTCAGCTATCGATTCGTTGAATTTTTTTTCGATGAATCGGCTACACATTCAGCATTCGCCCTTAACTCTTCTATATTCTCGTCATCGATAGAAGATTTAAGTTAGAAGAAATGATTTAACATACATAGCTTAATTGAAAAGTCCAAATGTGCAAACATTAACAGCTTCGACATTGACTTAAAGTTGCTTTCACACTAATAATTTAAAGTTATCAAAAGCGAAATACATTCAAGAGCATTTTTCATTAAGCATAGTTCGTATCAAAATTAAATTTAAGTAAATTATTTCCAAACTTAAAGCCCCTTTTAATACTTTGAAGATTTAAGATTTGACATACTATAAAATGTGTAAATTGTCAGCTTTATAAAGTATCTACATACTTTATATAATCAAATTCAAGGACCATTAAACACCAACATTTTATTCTTTATACATCATCCATTCATCAAATGCATCACACTCTACAATCTACTTCATGTTCTTGATCAACCATCAAAAGAAAAACTTAAGTTAAGATAATGTTATATCTTAATTTTCCATCATCATGATGGTCTGTTATGTCTTGTCTGGTGGGTTTTTAAGAAGGTGACAATTTGAAAAGCTCTTTAAAAATCAAAGAAATTGATTAAGACACAGCACTTTTACTTATGTATACAAAGATAAATCAATTTAGAAAATTGTTTTCTTAGCAATTTATTTTATTGAGAACAATTGATTTGAAGGACTATGTACATATATATAATAAAAAGAGCACACTTTGTCTTATAGGAATGTGTTATGCATGTTATTAAAGTTGGTTAAGTTAAAAGATGCTTAAGTTGACATCAAATTTAAGTATTTTTTTGATTGAGCTTAGTTAAATGTAATATATAGACTTTTATGATCCTTTAACATTTTAAGAACACTTAAGACCGTTTCTTAAATTAAAAGCTCTTAATATTGTCACATGAAGTAAGTTGAAATTACATACGGAATATTTTTACATCCAAAGGAATGTCATTGCATAACTATAACTCGGATGGTAATTATCATCAGAAAAAACAGAAACGGCCCAATGACACCACCTGACGGCATACAGCATTTTTTGGGGATGAAGTGGTGTTTCTCTAGAAGCACATGACAATTTTCAAATTTTCAGTTGTCAAGTCACAATTGGAATCCTGAAGGTAACTGTAGGTTTCAAAAATACCTCCAAAAACCTCCACTTCATCCACCTATGTACATCGCGATAAGACTTAGTCAAGAGTATACATTCCAATACAATGAATGACTTAAAATTATTCTGAATCACATTCAATTAATCATAAGAAATTAAAAAAAAAAACTGTGTATGAGCGTGAACACATCTGCAATTTACTTACAATCTCAATTATAATCAATTGCTCTCATTATTTTCCTCACCACAGAAATTAATGGCATCCAAATAAATCGATTGCTATAAAAACAAATATCATAAGAATATACACACGAATCACCAGCAATTGTTTTGGCATATCCCACATTAAAAGATATATTATAGACAGAGGCATGGGTGCAGCCTCAGATCTACCTTACCTTGTGTAAACTCCCATCGTCTTTTAATTCCAACAATCATAAATATTAAAAACTTTGTAAATTATTATTAAAAAGAAAAAGTTATAAAATCAACAAGGTATGAACTGTACGTGTACAGTGTGTTCATTTTGTTATGACTTAACAAAAGAAAAAGTTAAAAATTTATAATCGATCGTAAACGATTTAATTCTCAATGGCTCCACATTTGGTATTAAGACATCATGTGGTATGACTATGAGGTTCTTTTTGAACTACATCATTATATTTGCCATAACGCAGGAGGTGGTGATCTTTAAAATTTGCTCTCGGTTAATTAAATAAACATTTTTTGCATAATTAATGAGATAAAGAGAAATTTATTAAGCGAGGAGATGTTTGCTTCGCGGATGTGGTGGGTCTATTTATAGTCGCAATGGTACCTATCTGTCTCTACCTGGAAAATGCCTACTTTTTAATTAATTTGTATTTTATGTTATCAAGTACATATTGAGAAATGTTTGGAATTTCATTTTGATTACAATTATTCAAACGTTTGATATATACTATATATTCGATTCCAAACAGATAACTTCACTTGAACATAAAAGAATTTAGGGAAGGCGGGGGAAAATTGTCAAATAAATCAAATAAAAGTGTTAAATGGTAGTTCGAAAAAAGATGGTAGAAATAATTTTGAAAAAAATTGTTTAATATTGTATTTGAAAAAAAACTATTCCCTTAGCCACCCCCTCACACTTTTTTGGACACTTATTCAAAAAATTGAATACAAATGTCCCACATACGCCACCATAACCCATCAGTGGTAACCGTTTACATTCTACGGATGAGTGAAAAACTTGAAAGTTTAAATAAAAGGTAGGAAGTGTTTTGAACGATTGTAGTGTCTAAGCACTTGAGCCAATACTCATATTAAAAAGTACGAATTGCTCAAAATAATTCTCCATTTACCAGATGAAAATATGCGACCCACACTACTTTTTTTCAATTACTAAATTTTCATTTAAGAAACACCGAAAAGTATGTAATCAATAATTGAATATTCAATTTCAAAAAGGGTACATGTCGGATATTTTGTTAAATGCGTTTTTGTATACCAATGTGATGTAAGTGCTTATTTACACTCATTATGATTGAAATGTTTTTGTTGAAAATAAGATGCGAAGATCGGGTGTTCACTAGGGTGGATCGATTGAGAAAAAAATTGTATGAATTTTTTTTTGTTTGAAGGGGTTCGGGCTATATATAAAAGGTGTCATAATAGCCTCTCAATAGGAATCCAAAATATTTTTAAAAAATTTCAATTTTAAATACTGCCCCAAGGACCTTAAAGATTTTCGAAATATGAAAAATCTAGAGAAAAAAAATTATATAAAATCGCTTACAAAATTGCTTATATTTTACAAGTTAAATATAAAACTGTATTTAAAAATCAACAGACTAACGCATAGGCGTCTGCTAGGGGAAAGAGGGGGGGGAGCAAAGGGGTCAGTTGACCCTAAATCTGGCTGGGTTTGTGCTCTATTCACATTCAAAGTCTTTGTTTTCTCAAATAACCTGCCTGTGTTTGTGTACTGGTTTGGTTATGTTTTTCTCCATTTCCAAGCGGTACCGCAGAGTAGGGGTAGGTTTTTTACGTAACTGGGACCTGTAAATGAAGTGACGAAGAAACCGAAAACTGCTTATTCTGAAAACCTAGGTATTCCATATCTCTAATCCAAAAAGTATATGTAGTAGGCCTAGCAGTATCTGAATTTTGTTTCGAACAAGAAACGAAAACCGGTTATTCAAAAAACCGGTTTTTCTGTCCGTTAAAAACTGGAAGGTTAAACTGAAGTGGTAATAAAGCGAAAGAACCGAAAAAAAAACTGGAAAACGTAATTTTTGAAAATCGCCATCCATTCCATATAGCATTTTATAAATATAAACCGACGCAACCCATATCTCGAAACAAAAAAGTTTTTGTATTAGACCTAGCAATATCATTTAGAAGTGATTTTTTTTCTGCGTCGACAAGTGCTTAATTTTCCTCATATAGAGAAATGTCGGTTTTACGGAGTGATTTGATGTGTTCAGTTTTCGGTTTTGGTCGAGGCTTACCAAAAAATGTACTTCCAACATATGAAGATGTTATTCTATGTTTTTTGTGGATTAGTCGGAATAAACCAAAAGAATTCAAGAACTCGGTTTCCAATACATGTGAAGTAATTAGTGAAAAATTAATTAAACTGTGGGAGTTTGCGTCCATACCAGTTATCATGAGAAATACCGAAACTTATTGAAACCCTACAAATCCAGAAAAGACGTAGAGTCTTACAAAAATCGCATTAAAATTTTTAAAGAAAAATCTCGTTGTCTTTTTGATATCGCGATATGCAAATGTAAGGATTTGAATTCATGCCAGTGTGAAAAGCAATTCAAAGTGCCAGTAAGAGAAAGACAATTTTTAATAGATCAACGAACGCAACGAAAAATGGTTATAAGCAATGTTGATGTCAAAGTAACAAAGCAGATTTCAGAATGCCTTCAAAGGAAAAGAAGACATGATGCATCACTTATAAAACATGCCACTAATGTTAATATTCCATCTGCATCAGCATCGCACTCTGTTTTGGAACAAACTCCGTCAACTAATAGAGCTTTCATATCGAAAATTCAAAACGATGAAATACCACCCTCACCTGCTCGGCAAGATACAAATTCAACTTTGTCATCAGGATCATCACCGGAATCTTCTTTTGAAATATCTGTAACTCCAATCGGTGCAGAACATCTAACCACACAGAAAATTAAGAACTTATCTACAGTTGCGTCATGAGGCGTGATGGCTTTATAAGAACAAGAATTGAATCCCGAAAAAAAATGCCATTTTTCAATTCTAAAAAAGATTTCAAAATTTTGTAGTTTTTTCTTAACTTTTGACATTTTGGTTTTTTTTAAACTTAGTTTTAACACTTTTTTCTTAATATTTTATTTTTTGTTACTTAAAATGCTCTTGATTATCATCCATAATAAAATTTAATGTCACCAAAGTAATAAAAAATGGTTATATTTCTGAGGAACATTTATTTTTTTTACTAGTTTTTTTTTGGTTTCAGGAGAAGTTTTGTATGACTTTGGGGCAGTACACGATCGATTTTTTTTTACCTGACATCATTAGTGCCCAAAACCTGAATTAAAAAAAAAAAAAAATCGAGCCACCCTAGTGTTCACTCATGAACAATATAGTCATCTGATTATGGAATCGAGCAATACGTCGAAATTTAATGTGAAAAAAGTCAATACAGAAGACATTAAAGATTTTAAGAAATGAGTTCAAATACATTTTGCAGTTAAACCTCTATCAGTGAGAAGTTACGAAAAAGCTGTACCGGAAAATCAAAAGGTTACTTTTCAAGTGTCGACTTATTTTGAATTTGTTTTTGACCCAAGTAAACCCGGTGAAGTTATCGAAAGAAACTATGTAGGTGGAGACATTTCCCAAAAAATGTACATTCTGAATTGACAAATCCTCCAAGAGTAATTCTTGTCATGAAAATTGCTTTCTCAAATTAGCCATTCGGTTTCGGCTTAAAAAACTGTAGGTCCCCTCAATCCCTGGCAACTTTACTCGCACACAGGAATGGTTGAGAGTTGTAAGTCACTAGGCCCTAGTTCTCAATGGACTGTTGCACCAACTAATTTATTTTGTTTTTAGTCAGAAATAAAAATTCAAATGTTTTTTCTTATTTATTCTACTCAAATCAATAAATTTCGAAAAGGGTACATCTTTAAAATATAAGGTATCTAATAACTAACACATTAATTTTAATTTTAAAATAAATTAATTTAGCATTCTTCGAAGGATTATTAACATTAAAACATAACTCAATACTCACTTTTACAAATGTTTGAAAAACATTTTTTTTTAAATTTTCAGAGATGTGTCCTTTTCGATTGCATATTCAATTGAAGTTGGTATTTGTCGAAATATTTTGGTAGGACTTTGTTTATTTGTGAAAACAATTCTAAATTGGATATTTTTTTAGTTTTCAAAAAATATTAACAACAATATTTTGTATTAACTGTGACCCACAGCGTTTTTCTTATGCTTTATTTTAAAACAAATTTGGTTAGCATAAAAAAGATTATAATGAGCCAACTTTAAAAGATAGTCATATGCTGTCGGGGAATTTTTCTAGAACTATTAAAGAGAAACAATTCTATCAAAACTTTAATCGTGTTCCTAGCACACGCAGTTGCAGCTCTCAAATGAGAAACAATTTTTGAAAATGTTTGTATTAGTCCTCTGCTCTTATAAGTCTTTAGCCTTCCCCCAATAAATGGGCTATCCTACCCTGAAAGAATGTTTTAAATCAGAACAGTAGTTCCTGAAATTAAACAAAATAATCTTACAAACAAAATAAAATGCATGACTGAGTCAACGAACTTACTTATGTATCCAATTTAAAAATATTTCGTGTATTTTAAAAAATTTAAATATATGTAGTTTGTTTTTAAAAATTTAAATTGCCTTTGATTTCTCAAAAAAAAATAATTTTTCAAAATTTTTATTTTAAAATCGTTTGAGAGATTTTTTTTCAATTAATTTTTCTATATAAAATCTGTCAGTTTTTGTTTAAAAATAATTTTCGTATGCAGTTGCTTTAAACTTTTTGATGTATTTCAATTTCGTAAAAAATAACGACCAATTTTCGAAATATCGAATTTCAAAAAAAAGTTTAATATTTTTTTTAAATCAAAACTGAAAACAAAAACATTTTTGATCATCTAATATTACAGTATAAGAGCTTGTGCAGAAACAATTATAGAAATCGGGTCATTAGTTCCTGAGAAAACTTAAATTCAAAATAACGGTTCTATGGGGAATACCATTCTGGAGCAATACAAAAATAAATTCTTAAAAAAAATTAAAAACGCTTTACGCGAATTGGCTTAAAACCCTAATTTTCAAGTTTTAAATCAATCGACTTAATTCTTTGGGCTGTAGGAGCAGGGACAGACAGACAGACGACCGGAATCAGAGGACCCACTTTTTTCCACTTCTCTAATATCGTAATGTCATGTTTGATTAAAATATCGAGTTCTATAGTTCCTATAAATGTCGCAAGTAATGCTACTAGTTATTAAAAATTCATTAGCCCCGCCTTGTTATAATCGTAGACTTCGATCGCTGCGTTACCAAAGGAACAGGCTTTGAAAAATATTCCTACGCTCTCAACGCCCAACTGACTACTCTAAGTACCTTGGTGCTTATTTAACGTTCTATACAATTCTTTTTGTCAAAAATATTTACATAAAAGTCAAGCTAACCTTATCAGCGATCCCAAATCCTTCTTTCAGTTCGTAAATCACAAAAGAAAGTCACATGGGCATCCATTCTCCTTGTCCTTCAATAATGAAACTTCCAATGAAAATATATATAATAGCTTATTACTTTTGCGTTTTATTTATATATTCTCACAGGGTTCTTTTACACCAGATCGGATGTATTTTGAGTATTTGCCAATTTTTTCGTTGTGTCCTATCTCATCCGATTGATTTTCTAAATCAGAAATTGAAAAAAATTGCCTCAACTTAATGATGAGTTAACTCTGGGCCCTGATGGTCTTCCCACCATGTTTCTTAACAAATGTTCCTCTTTTGTTTCAACTATTTTATCTAAAATTTGTCATTTATCCTTATCTCAAGAAATATTCACTTAAATATAGAAAACAAGGGGAGGTGATAAACTATATTTAAAAAAAAAATTTCTAACGCTCTTATTGTAAAACCTGACATATGAACTCACAATCTTCCATTACATATCTATACCTACCCCAGCAGAGCACGACTTTTTAAAAAATAGATCTACCACCACAAGCCTTGCAGAGTTCGTTTCACTCACTCTAAGAGCATTAGAACACGTGAATGAAGTTGAAGAAGAATGACTTCAGCAAAGCGTTTGAAAAAATTCTCATAATCTTTTAGTCTTCAAACTATCCTCCTTAGGTTTTGAATCCTTTTTCTGATATGGATTACCTCTTACCTTGAAAATCCTGAATAATATGTCCGAAGTCCGATTTAAATCCGCTCGTTCGAGTCCTATTCTAGCCAGTTCTGGTGTTCCCAAAGGTAGTCATTTAGGCTCTATGCTTTTTATACTTACAATTAATGACAGCGACATGATCATTAAACATTGTCAAATATCCCTTAACGCTGATGATACGATATTTTTCAAAATAATTGCAACTCATGAAGACTTATCACTCCTCCAAACAAATATCGACAATTTCTCAACCACTTGTAGCAAAAATTGCTTACAGCTCAACATTAGCAAATGCCAGACAATGACCTTTTCGCGTAAACTCATTAAAACAGCTCCCCGTCATTACTATCTTCATAATCATACATATAGTAGAAAACATAAGGGAACTCGGCCTTTAATGTTACCGTGAACTGAAATGTCTACTTCAAATTGCCGAAATAATTCATAAGGCTAATTCTGCATTAGGTTTTGTTAAGAGATGGTCCAATTTATTTTCTAACCTTACGTCACCCGATAGCCTTATATGACGTTTGCCTGACCTCTTCTTGTATATGCGTCGCAGGTTTGGTCCCCATTTCAAGATATACACAATACACATATTAAGAATAGAAAGCATTCAACTAAGATTTCTTCGTGTTACACTTCAATACCTTCCTTGTGAAAATCCTTTGATCTTAGCCCATTATCGTGATCCCCTCCGTATGTTAAACCACAACTCATTACAGTAACTTAGAGGAATTGCTCATATACTATTCGTACATACATCGGCTTCTCTCTGGCTCAGTTGACTTCTCATCTCTTTGATAAATTTGGGAACTGTAACCCTTTCAAATTTGTACAGATTTTCGGCCAGCTAAGAAAAGGAGAGGGTGATGAAAATTCTATTTACATATGTGAAAAATATCACAATCTCAAGATTTCATTAACCTCACATCAAGCAATAAGAATGGTTAATCGCTGAAGAAAGGGTCCGTATTTTTACTTTTTATATCAACTCTTTCTTCAGCTAATTATTATGTGATAAAGAAGCTAAAGAACTAAGAAAACAGCTTCAAGGAATTTCATATCCCCATAATATTTCCCGAGCACTGAAGAACCAACATCATCATCGGAACAAACAGAATTTTTGAATTCCACCCAAAACTCACTTTTGTTTTCGAAGGTGCTTACCTTTTGCGTCACTCTCAAAAAGAATCAAAAAAATAAAAAGTTAAAAAAAGAAAATACAACGAAAAAGTCGTGAAAAATCACAACTCGCGTACATGCCTTTTTTTAAGATCAAAGGATTTCCTTTGTTTCCACCATTTCACTGATGTTATGCCTTCATATATTACACATCACCCCATTGCTGTCATATCTGTCAAGTCAAGTCAAGCCGGGTCGGTCGGTTTATTTATCTGTGCGATAGATACGCGTGTATCTTCCTCTCAGAACTCAGAACAGAAAATGTATTCCATTCATCAAGGAACCATCTATATTTGCATTCCGTGGAGAGTGAAATTATACAGAACGGATTTGTCCCGCTGCTGCGGTGCGGTGCTTTGACATCGCGCTGATGCTACTTCTTGTTTTTGAGCATTTTGAACTTATCCTACCTATGTCCTACCTATAAGTTTATGACTGTGGTGGTATATATTGCATATCGCGCAAAAGGATAAGGAAAACGAGTAAAAATGAATGAAGGATTATAATTACCCACTTGCTTTTAAAGTGCGGAGACGACGAAGTACGAAGAGACGACATTTTGCAGGACTATCGTATCGTCATATCGTGTATACCAAAACAAAAAATCCTTCGTGCGCCATCTGCACTTTCTCGCGTGCCTCTACATCAGAGCTTCATATCCATCCAGAGAGGGATACGCTTAAACTGCGCCATTGTATCTATGTATCCTTATATTTTATGCCTTATAAGAGCCGAACTGAACTGAGAGCTGGAGCTGATAGGTATATCTGTACGCGAAATACGATAGGCATGAGGATTTGCCCGGGTTTTGAGAAAATGAATATTCCAATTCCCATTTTTGCAAAGAGTCATCGTCACAAGCAAAGATAGATATGGACTTTTTCTCAGAAAAAAAACAAAAATAATAAAAATGGTAAGGGAGGACGTTTTCGTTCGTTTCGTTCGAAGAAAACATTGAGAAAAAGCTAAAGAGCTAAAGCTGAAGCTGAATCTGAAGCTAAAGCTGAAGAGTAGAAGAAAAATGTCGGCGGCACTTACTTTGTAGACAAATTCGCTTTAATTAGCACGCATCCGCCTGTTGACGTCTCATGGTGAATCATCATGGTGCTTGCATTGTTCACATCAGAAGCTCTAAGGCTACACTTGTGTCACAGTGAGTGTTTGGATGGAATAACGTCGGATAAACTCAAAGGATCTCTATACGGAGTTTTTGTTTTTCTATTTTCGTTTCGTGTTTTCTTGTTTTTTTTTTTGCGTTAAGGACGAATATTTTGTGCGAAATGGTTTTCTACTGTTTCTGAAGTCGGTATAGGATTTATATGGATGGCAAAAAGTAATGGATGTCGTTCGTTATGTTTGCCAGAGGTTATGTTCTGGGAAAGATTTTTGAGCAATTCAGATTTGTGTTTTTGTAAAAAAAAAAATGAGGCTCTTCACAGGAATTTCTCTTTATAATTTTCTTTTATAAAAGGGTGATATCCTTTTGAGTACTTGCCTACATCGTATATGCGAAGATACTTAGGGTGAAGGAAAAAATTACTTTTTGAAAGATTGTTTATGTTTTGAGTTCATTGAATTTGAATGGATTTCGCTAATAACTCCAATGTTTTTGAATAACACGAAAATTGTGTTTGAGTAAGATCAGCTTGGATTTCGAAGGAAAACAAAATAAGGACCGTTTTTTGATAATGAGTTAATTCAGCGTTATAACACTTATAAAATATATTATTTTTCAGTGACTTAAAGATATTAAAGAGTATGAAATTAATTAAAACTTGATAATGATATTTTTTTGCAATAAGTGGAATTTTCATGTTAAAACTTCCAAAAGTATGCAATGAATAATTTAAGTCAAACTTGTTTTCTTTCGAGAAATTCGAAAAATTAGAAATTATCATATCTGCAACTTTCCATGCCAAAAAACGCAGTTTAAGTAAAATCCCCTAAGATAACAGTTTGGCAATGTGAAAAAGCCAACTGGGACGGTCTAAACGACCTTTTAAGGAACTTTAACTGGTCACTTTGCTTTCTCTGTAGCGAAGTGGATTCTAGTTCAGATATGATTACAAACTTAATTCTTTGTGGAATGAGAAATTTTATTGCCAACACGGTAAAATATATCAAACCCAAAGAAAAATCATGTTTTGATTCGAGCTGTACAGAGGTTATTAGGATTAAAGACGTAAGTTTCAGCTAACCCCACTTTTAAAACCGGAATAAGTTTAAACAAGCTAGAAAGACCTGTAACGGACATATTGAACGCATGAAAAAAATACTAGAATGGCCCAAAGGTAGTAAAAACGTCTGGTCATTTGTAAAAATTTACGCAACTGTACGTCATATTCGTTTCCAATGACACTCCTCTTGTGAACTCGATTGATAAAGTCAATTTGCTTGCAACACAGATTGCTGTTAATTCGATGCTGCCAATGATTGCCATGACTCCTCCTGTATTTGAAAGCGTAAACGATGCTATGGGACGAATCTTCTTTTCCACTCCTGGAGTTGCAAGAGTACTGAAAGAACTTGACATAAAATAGTCCGCTGGCTAGGATGGTAGCACTCCTATTGTTCTGAAGAGGTGTTCTTCAACTCTGACAAAACCACCGCGTTAGCTTTTCCATCTGTCCTATTCTACATGTCTTATTCCGAGTGCATGAAAAACAGCATTTGTCCAGCCTGTCCCTAAAATTGCACTTAAGTCCCTTCTTACCAAGTTCATGGGAACGCTGATTAATTTTCAGCTAAGGAAATATCTTGAATATCGAAAGCTTCTTAATAACCGGTAAAAATGCATTTGATAGAGTTTGGCATCAAGTTCTCTTATCGTGCATTTGGTATTGACGAATCTTTTCTTTGTTGGGGTAGAAACTACCTTTCAGACCCCTCAATTCAAGTAGTATTAGACGGTTTATCTGATATCCACAAAATAAACGCTGGTATGCCCCAGGGCTCTGTTTTGTCTCCGACACTCTTCCTTATTTTTATAAATGATCTTTTCTTTGAAACTCCTAACCCACTTAATTCTTTCGCTGATGACAGTACCCTCAACTTTACCTATTCGTTTTAAGATTCTCGTTCTTGTTCTTGTTCTTGGACTACCAACGGCAGCTCATTAAATTCTTATCTTGACAGCATTGTTCAATTTAAAGGGTGATTTTTTAAAAACTATATTAAAGTTTAACAAAACAAAACACATGAAATTCAAAAAAATGCATGAAATCTTTATTTGAATCGATAGTACGGTCCATATAATTTAATGTTTGAAGATTATTTCATGCAAATATTGACCTTGACTACCCCTCAAATGGTCCATCCGTTTAGTCCAATTTTGGCATACTCTTTACAAAATTTCGGCCGGTATCTCACTAATAAATGCTCCAATGTTGTCTTCCATTGAGCTTTAACACAGCTCCACAAAAAAATAGTCTAAAGGCGTTAAATTGCACTATTTAGTCGGCCAATTGACCGGTCCCGAACGTGAAATAAAATGTTCACCGAACTCGCTTCTCAATAATACCATTGTTGCGCGTGCTTTGTTGCATGTGACACCGTCTTGCGGTAGCGCTCACCATTCACAGTTACGTTACGATACGCATCATCTTTGAGGAAGTACGGTCCAATGATGCCACCTGCCCATAGACCGCACCAAACTGTGACTTTTTGTGGATGCATTTGTAGCTCTTGCAATGCTTCTGGCTGATATTCACTCCAAAATCGACAATTTTCTGCTTATTTACGTACCCATTGAGCCAAAAATGAGCTGACCATAAAATGGAAGAAGCGCGCGATGAACTTTCTTAACAAAGCACGCATTTGATAATAAAATTCAATAATTTGCAAGCGTTGTTCGTTTGTAAGACGATTCATGGTTAAATTATAGACCAAACTTAAGATGTTTGACAGTGAAACAAAACACGAAACGTGCGTGAGCTGTTTAAACCAGTGTTGCCAAAAAGATAATAGCTAAAAATTCACAATTTAGAATCAAAAACTGTGTAGATTTTAATGCTTCGAAAACTCAAACTATCGCAAAAGTGTAACCCTCCCCTAATGGGAATGCCACTATCAACGAGTGGTACTTGCATCGAAGAGACTGAACAGCTATCAGTCCTAGGTATTTTCATTACAAAATACTTGTTGTTTAGTGCTCGCATATTTGACATTGCCAAAAATTCTTCGAAGTGTTTAGGTGTTCTCCGAAGATGCAAGAAGTTTTGTACCCGTTCTAATCTGGCTATAATTTATAAAGCCTATATTCTGATATGGGAGTTGCATATCTGGGTAGGTGCTCCTAAAACCCACTTGGATCTCTTGGCAGAATTCAAAAGAGAGCTCTAAAAATGATAGGTGACCGTTGTCTAACTGAAACGTTTGTATCTCTTGAGCACCGTCGTTATGTTTCATGCCTGTCATTATTTTATCGTTTTTTCCATAAACAATGTTCTAGTCAAATAGCCAGTTGCATTCCTCCACTCAAACAATTCAACCCTAATACCCGTTGTTTTAAGACTGTTCATCAGTTTACCCGTGATCCTAATTTTGGACGTACTGTTAAGTGTAGAGATTCTTTTTTTAATTGCACTACACGAATGTAGAATTTTTTACTAGACTCAGGGTATTCATATCCCCTTGAATGAGGGCACAATATTTAAAAAAAAACTGTGAATCGTTTTTTTTTTATTTTCACTTACGTTAGCAATACTACTTTTATAAAATGGAAGAAACAATTGAAGCCATTCATTTTCTTTGTTCTTAAGGCCTTTGAATCAAAATTCAGTTGTTACAAATTTCTATAATACTTTTCGTTAAAAGAAACTATTAATTAATTTGTTCTTAGAATTATAAAGATCAAGCGCCAAATCCCTCGTTAAATAGTCAAGAAAATTTTGATTTATAAAAAAGTCGCTATTTTTTTTTTAATCATGTAATTTTTGTATGACTTCAAAATATATTAGGTTTCCAGTAAGAAGTTCCATTTTTAATTTTTCTGCTATTTGGATTCTGTCATCTATTGGAATTTGGTAAGTAAAAATTACTCCAATAGTGGCTTTTGATGGAAAGTTTCGAGGACATACAGCCGTAAATGGTTCAATTAATCATGTAAAATAAAATGAAAACGATATTGTGGTGATACCGTTTTAAATTGTTAAAAGTATAATTTGTTTAAAGTTGATTAAACAACTATTGATTTAAAAAAAAGAAGTTTTTTTTATAAAATAGAATTTATTTTGTGTCAATATCTTTGCGTTGCATTAGATTATTGTTGACGTTTTTAAAGTTAAAACTACGTAATTACGGATTTTGTATAGTCTTATTAAGATATTGATATAAACGACGGGACATTTACTTTGAACAAGACGGCTCGAGCTACGTGCTACACAGGCAACGCAACAACTCCAATTTTAAGAAAAAAAAGTTTCCTGACCGATTTTTTTCTCCAATATTTTTAATATCAAATGGAAAATTTTATTTTAAAAATCTCTGCTGTTTTTTCGGATATGGAGGACGAAAAATGGTATTCCACACACACATAACACGCACCTTAAAACGTCAAGAAATGTCAAAATTTTAAATAAGGAACAACATTTTCAATTATTTTGTATTTCTCACTTTTATTGAGTACGATGTTTCAATGTACCATTTCTTGAATCTTAACACAATTTAATGCCATATTTCTATCGACAATGTTGGAAATAATGACTACCAACTTGTGGTATAGCGGAAGCACCCTCTTGTTCTCGTTTTTAACCTCAATTTATATGACTCCTACTGCTCCATATAATGGGTTGGATTTTCCGTTCCTGTTCATTCGTTCTCGTTTTTCTTCTTCTTCTTCTTGGAAGTGATGGCTCATGCTGCATAAGTCCCTCATCAGATTGAATAATCAATCTTTCTTGATTCCAGCGATTATTCTCTTAATTTAAACTACAGTCGTTAATTTGTTTTATTTTTGTTTATGTACTTTTTCTTCAGATACAATTTTCTTTTGTGTAATTGTACTCATGGTATCTGGGCTGTGGTGTGGTGGTTCTAGAGTCTAGAGCATTCCTCTTGAAATTATTTACTTTTCGTAAATAGGCACTCAAGTGCAATCACCAGTGATGACACCTCATAAATCACTCGTCACTTCAACCAGAATGAGGAAGTATGGAGCCTTTATACAAAAATCCATAGAGAACTCTTCATCCATGCGAATGATTATTATGGTTTTGGTTCTGGTTCTGGAAAATCTATTGAATCGAGAATTTTTGTTTTGGTATACAAAAATACTGTGTTTTTATGAAAAAGTTTTCAATATTTTGATATTAATTTCTTATTTTTATATTTTTTTTGATAATGAAAAAATATGGTTGATATGGAAGATTAAACAAATACACAACACAAAAATATAATTTGATGGATGACCTGACGGGATGGTGTAGGTCGTGTTAATAGGGGATGGGTGAGGGTGATGATATGTTTAGCAATATGATACATATTATATTTGAGTGCATTGAAGGGAACGAAAACACAAACAGTTTTTGTTTTTGGATCCAATAAGCCAAATGAGGAATATTTTCTCATACATTTAGTTTCGTCTTTTTGTCTTCACTTGCGCTTTCCAAGTTGGATGAGATCACTTTCCACATGATACACCGTTTTGCGCTACTGCGCTCTTTTGTGAGCTTGGATTCGAAGGCTTTCCGGGCCGAAGCATCGGTTTACATGCTTTTATCCGCTTTTGTCATAGTCCATGCTTCTGCACCAAGTCATATACCCCATCGGCTTTGTTAGACTTCAGTTTAGAATTGGCCATTTTTACTTCCTCTTAGTCGGGAAGACGGTATTGTTAGTTTTTGAATGGATCATCCTGCCTGACAGCGGAATTCGGTTCGTCGTTGATGTAATTAATACAGTCTACAATCGTCCTTCCAACTCCTCAGCATTGACTGCGGTTCTACTATGATGTTTCCACTTTCGCCTTTGAGGACTTTGGTTCGAGGTTTATGTACTAGTGACTTTCGTTTCACCTGGTCATTATGCTTTCGAACTTCATTTCTGTTTTTGAACCTCTCAACATCCTTGACCGCACGCTTTTCATGCTCTCTCTTTTTCCTTCTGAGAAGTCGGCGTTCCTCTCTCCCCTTCTGCTCATAGAGCTCGTGAGCAGCTCTCGTCTAACATTCCTCATCAAACCAGGGGTTCCTTGTTGGTGGCTGCTTGAAACCCAGCGCGTCAGAGTCGGCTTCTCTGATTGCATCTTGTCAATGTTGCCATTGGTTCTCAATACATTGTGTTGGCGTTAGAGAACTTCGAAAGAGGTTACTCGGTCGAAGAATTATTTTGCGATCTCTTGCTGTTGTAGCCGTTTTACGTTGTATCCCTTTCCAGCATTACCCTGTTTTGCGTTGGGTCTGAAAATATGAAGTGCTACATTGGCTATAACCGAGGAAGTGGTCCGAGTCGATATTAGCTCCTCGGAAAGTTCGGACATCCATGATGCTGGAAGCGTGTCTAGCGTCAATCGCAATATGGCCAATCTGTACATTGATCTGGAGAACTCAAAGTTCCTTTGTGGATGTTGAGTTATTTTAAACGCGCACTGGCTACCATATACTTTTCGCCCCGCATCAAAATCGATGAGCATGAATCCGTTATCGGAAGTGTTGCCGTGTAGGCTGTTTTTCCGATTATTTCACCAAAGATGTCTTCCCTTCCTAGCTTGGCATTAAAATTGGACAGGACAGTTTTAAAATTGTAGCTAGGACACTGCTCATATGCTTTGTCCAAGAGTTCGAAGAACATACTATCCTTGGTGTTGTCATCCTTCTATTCTGTTTGGGTGTTTGCGCATATTAGGCAAATTTTACCGAATTTATTCTTGATACGGGTGGTCATGAGGCGCTCGTTGATGCATCTATACAAAGAAGTCTAATGGTGTTTAATGACAAGATCTTGGTCGCCAAATGTGATCAATTCTTCGAGAAATAAAATGGTCAGGAAATGTTTGTTACAAAATCATGATTTGTTCGTTGCTTATATTTCACTTTGTGCGTTCTTCATTTGCTGCGCGTAATCTATTTGCTGTAAGAGTCGCACTAGTCACACACACACTAGTCTAGTCACACCGCCATCCAGTCCAAAAATAGCACCAAACTGTGACATGTTGAGAATTATAGGACTCTACATCAATAATTTTTCGATTTTCCGAATTCAAAATTCTAAAATGTTGCTTATACTCGTAAACATCACCTCCGAATCACTTCGAAGGATGTCAAGGACTCAATATAAGCTAAGACACGAAACTGCTTGTTATTAAACGGCTTGAGTTTGTGTGTTAACTTAACTTTAAAACTCTTGAGTTCTAAATTTGTATGCAAAATACGGTATCATATAGTTTGTAAAATAGCTAATTCCAAGATCCAACAAAAAACGTCAAACCTAGATTTTCGTCAATACTTTGAGCTGCAGCAGCAATATTCCAAGATTTTCTCAAGCGACGCACACGGTTTCGTATTTTGTTTTAGCAACTGTGACTGCAAAATGTTCTCCATTTGTGAAGAGAATTGGAACTATCTCACTGCCTTGTTCAAGAGTCTATCATTCCATTTTTAAAAATTGCGTAATTTTTACTTGTGGAAAGTCAAAATATGTCAGCTTTAAAAGCAACAGCCGCCCAAACAGTGAGTTACTCAAAATGTAACATCTTATTCGAAAAGCCTATATTTAACGATGGCCGAAACGATTGTTTATATTTAGTCTTTTCCGACTGGATTATTATTAAAAGTCAAAAACCTCAAAACTACAGAATAACACGCTTATTCCTTACAACAAAATCCAAAACACACTTAAAAAAAATTTCGAAACCTCTCCAAAATACTTCTTCTACAAAAATACCTTTGAATTTAAGGATTTCTCTTATACTATACTTCTACCAAACTCCTTTATACGCAAAAGAAGTTAGGTGCCTACCTCTATACCTACCTACCTTTATGCAAGACTTAGTAGAGAATCTATTTGAAAAAGGAGGCGGCACGCTGCTTTCAACATCATCATGACAAAGTATAATGACGCTATTCCCAACAATCAACGTGAACAACAACAATCACAAGAAACTCGCACATAAAAGGATTTCGCTAAAAGCTTTCAAGTTTTGCCATGTGGTTCCTTTTTATACTCACAATGCGAACAACACAAAGTGAAGTGCTGCTCCTCTGGCGCATATGAATATACACTGAAGTCCTTTTTATAGGGATTGTTATAGTACCTATGTAGTGAAAGTAGCAATAGCGAGTTTTAATTCTGTGTGTTGTTGTTGCTTTCTTTTCTTTTTGTTCAAGGCGGATGAGGTGGACTTCTTCCAAAAGCCTAAAAAATCTGTTGCGCTCTAGAATGAAAGAAAGAAAAACACAAACGAAAAAATAAAAGATGTAAAAATGTGTAATAAAAATAAAAATAAAAATTGAAATACAAAAAATATAAAATTGAAAGGACAATTTGTGCGCTTGTGTATTTTAATTGGCTTTTTGACGGCATGAAGTGCAGAGCCGAGATATAGAGCTTATTAAACTTTTACGGATAGATGATACCACCCGAGGACGAGGAGCACGCGTGCTTTCTCTCCTATAGATAGCTATGAGAGCAATAAGAGGGTGTCCTTTTCCTTTCACAAAAATATATTCTGATTGCAACTTGCGATAGGTCGTGTATGTTTGGTTTTCCTGGATCAAAAGAAAAGAAAGTTATGTAGCTTTATATAAAAATATAGATGTATCTTTATTATGATTTATGAATATATCTCCTTTTTTTAAGCAAGTAATCAACGTGAAAGTTGATGAAGGACTGATGAAGGACTAATGACTGAGCGTTTTCTTTTATCATCTTTTTTTTGTATTCTTTGAAGCTTTTTAGAATAAAGTGCCTTTACATATACCTTCCACGAATATTTCCTCAAAATTATCAAGTTTTTATGTTTATAGGTGGATTGGGTATCATCTACTTGATGCGGATATGTCAAACCATTAAGATCAAATGATAAAGTGTTTCCTCGAGAGTTCAACTGGTTATGTATATGTATATATCAAAGGACACATAATACGTAGTATCTAAAATCTTCATTGAAGATTATCTCTTATAGCTTGAAGAAGTTCAAACATTATGTAATTATTAACTTCTTTGAAGTTCATTTTACTAAATGGCTGCTAACCAAATTTGTTTTTTAGGAAATTTATGAAATTCTGTTCTATGGTAGGAAAAATTATTAGCTTGCAGTCTGAAATGAGACTATGGGACAAAGGGTTTGGTTTTTCAGGTTCTTTCCTAATTTTTCTTTTCTCTGGAAATTCGAAGTATTATTACAAATTAAAAATACAATGACATAACAAGCAATGGTTTGGTTTTTGATTTGTTTTTTATTATTTTTATATTCATAAATAATAATTTTTATAACTGGTTCCAAGAATGTTGATAGTAAATTAAAGTACATATACGTGTGTAAATTAAAAATAATGTATTTAATTTAATCTTTATTCGTAATTTTTTAACAACAAGAACATTATGTAGTTTTTGAAAATTTTAAATTTGTACTTATAAATTCGGTTAACAAATTTGCATTATTAAATCCTTAGAAATATCAAACATTTCTGTACTAATACTCGAAATTCAATTTTGGACGTCCTGTTAAGTTTTGTAATTTTCTTAGCCTTTTAATCAGGTGATTAAAATAAAGATGAGTTTTTGAACATCGCTTAAAAATGTTATCTGAAGGAGGCTGACAAAGTTTAAATAATGTAATGTATATCTTAGCATTACATTTAAACATTTGAAGGGCTAAAGTGACAACTTTAGTTATTAGATTTTATTTAGAACAATGCTGTCCAGGAAGATATGGTCTAACTATTTAATTTAGACGACTCCCTACATATGAAAGCATTCAAAGATTTCAACAGGCCAGGGTTCTATATGCCATATTTAAGAGTGAAAATACAAAGGGTTTTTAGTGCATTTTAGCAGAAATGTTATAAATTATGTTGAAACGTAGCTTTTTCCAAAAATAATATATTCTGTTCTTGTTGGCATTTGTATAAACGCGAAGAACGCTATAAAAATATAAATGCAATAACCCAGAAAATGAGAAAGTTTGTCAGAAAAATGTGATCTTTTTTCGTAGGAATATAGAACAGAATCTGATATGAAGAAATTCCTGGCTTATTTTTTTGACATCTTTTTTTTCGGACTCAATTTTCGGGAGTCTGTTACTCTTTTACTTGTAAATTAGAGCGTTAAATTTAAGAAAATAAGTTCATTAAAGTACATAATTTCTCTAAAAATTGTGTGGCACTCTTTAATTGCACATTGCAGAATCTCTTTTCACTTCAGTTCTTGAGAAATTAAAAAGGTTTTATATTAAATTAGCCAATATTTGAACAAAAGTGCCACTTTTGCTGTTTTCTAGAGCATCCAAGGCAAATTCACTTCAAAAAGAAGATTCCTTTAATTTTTAGATCTTAAAAGTTTTTATATTTAATAGAAAATCAAGTTTTAAAGAAAAAACACACTTTAAGAAAGCCTTACACTTTCAAAAAAATAAGAATTTGAGACGAATTTCAGGAATTTAAAGTCTACTTAATATCATGTTGACGATTTTTTATTCGAGTTTTGTTCTTAAGAACTTGATTATTGCCTTTTTCTCTCAAAAAGATCAATAAAGCTTTACTAAAGTTTTTTCCAAATTCTAAACTTTTTTAATAGCAAACCACTTTTTGGTGAATATCGTTAAATTACTAACAAATCTTTAGAAGAAATCCTTACTTATACAACTTAACTGTATTAGCTTTATGGCTCATATAACCCTCCTTGGATCCGCCATTGATTAAGAATTGGAATTAAATCTGTGTTACCCTCTCATTTAAATTTTCAAACATTCAAGATTTATTCTCTAAAAAAATTAAAATTAAATTATAAAAAAATGCTTATTCTTGTAATTGTTGAAAAGACGTTTATATTTTCTTCGACTTTTTGACGAAATTGTATGCATACATAAAATAAATGGTTGTAAATGAAAAACAGCTTTTTAAAATATAAACAAAATATATTGAAAGTACAAAAATATTAATTTTTTTTATTTTTATTTAAAAACAAATGTTTTGAAAAAATATCAATGTGATATTTTCAGTTTTAAAAAGTTTGAGCAAATAAATTTAATCATAGTTATCGTTAAAAAAAAGGCAAGGATGGGTCTTACCCTCGAAACTTTCCATTGATGCTAATACAAACTTTGAAGAAAAAACTCATTAGACTTAATAATTGACTTTTAAACAGCTTTCGGTCGGGATGTTCAAAATGTTGATTTTGTTTTTTTTTTCAATTGGATTTTCATAAGAACGAAAATATATTTATTTTAAACGTACGACATATATCAAAAAATAAAAGATGAAAACTTAATGAACCTTAAAAAGTCAAAATTTCAACGTGACAAATCGAAACGATAACAAAAACTTCCAATGGAAAATTAAAAACCATAGTATTTTTCGATTTGGCCTAAATAAATACTTCAACCTGTTAAGAAAAACGATTTTCTACTTATCATATACATATATTTGAAGTCTGCTCAAATTCTCGAACTAATTTTGTGTGCGATTTCAAAGTAGTTAAAATGTGTATGGTAGCGCAACACTTCGTAAAGCAAATATATTATTTTTTTTTAATTCTCTAGTTTTAGAAAGAACTCATTTAATATCTACTCATGACTAATTCCGCCCCCTCTTACTTTTACTTTTTTAATTGATTGCGATAATGATTAGGTGTTGTCTGCACATTCATTTTATTTCAATTTCTACCATGCTGATTTTGCTTTACTTAATAACCTTATCAACAATATTGGTTTTGATTTGTTCTTCGATAACAACACCTCAATAGATATCGTCCTGGAATTTCGCTATATGTCTATTTACCAATGCCTTGTTCAATCCGTACCCTATGCCTCACGTAAAAATGTGTATTCCTTCTCTAATTGGTAAAATAAAGACTTACGAGCCCTTCAAAATGTCAAAAACTAAGTGTGGAAAACATATTTGAAAACCAGGGGTGGAATCGGCTAAGCTGATAATTGACTATCATATTTTTCATAGTCAAATTTGACTATCGTTTTCATTCCGTCTTCTGTGTAAAATGATTCAACTCAATTTAATTCGATTGAACAATTTCTGATTATAATTGTCACAATTCATTGTTGCTATGGTGAAATATTTGAAAGTATCAAATTGGTTGTGTTTAAATAACATTCTTATTTCTCTTGTGTTTTTTCGAAATACGTAAGCTTTGTCGGTCACAAGAATGTGTTTTTGTACCTAAAAAGGGTAACTGAAAAAATTTTCCATTCGTTTTTTGTAAGCGTCTGGTAGCTCTATTCAGAAACGATATATTTGTAGGAAAACGACTATCAAAGTTTTTTAGTGACAGCTTTTTAGGTATCAATTTGACTATCACCTTACACAGATCAAATTCGATTATTTTGACTGTCAACAATCAAAAATCACCTTAGCCGATTCCACCCCAGGTCCGTTGTTGATTTCTCAAACTATCAGCAAGCTCAATGCAGATTTTCATCTATTTGTGAATTCCTCTTCATTGAATACAATGACAAAATGCAAGATTGCCTGATTACGGATCTCAGACGTTTCTACCAATTTATAACCGTTAAACGTACCTCCCTTACCAAAATCGAAATACGTGATAATATTGTTGACAACAAATTAAGTAAAATTGGCTTGCCTGCGAAATTTTTAAAAAATTGTGTCCCTATGTTAACTCTTTCAGGACAGTTTCGTCTTTCCATTTCTCAAGCTATCTTCCCAAAACTTTCTAAATATTCTATAATTTTCCCTGTTCATAAGAAAGGAGCAAAAAATGATGTTATGAACTACAGGCCAATAACCAAGCTTTCTTCAATTCCCAAGTTTTTCGAAAGCATTGTCTACGATTCTCTCTATATTCATTGTAGATCTATCTTTTCTTCCAAACAACATGTCTTTTTAACAGGCAGATCCACTACAACGTAATCTTACTGAATTTGCGTCCAAATATCTAAACGAATTAGAGAAAGGGAAAGAAGACTTTAGTGAAGCCTTTGATAAAATCAGTCACCAAATTATTAATCCTAAACTTAAAGCCCTTGATTTCCCACCCTTTTGTATTTCATGGCTTGTTCCTTGAGAACCACCAATATAGAGTTGTTTTCAGTTTCTTAATCACCGATCCCATTTATACAAATGGAGTTCCTCAAGGGAGCCACCTTGGTCCTTGGTCCTTTGTTATTTGTCTTAACTATCAACGACGTTAATAATGTCATTGATAATAATTCAACTGTCTTTATTTACACTGATGACTTGAAATTAACAAAGGTTATTTCTACTCCACCTGATTCTGTCTTACTATTAATTGATCTTGACTCATTTCAGGTTTGGTACAACAAAAATTTATTAGAACTCAATGTAGCTAAATGCCATTTCATAACATTCACTGGTAAGCGATCACATCTTTCCTATACCGAACTTACAGTCTGCATGATGTTATTATTCCTTCTATCCGTTCTACTCGCGACTTAGGAGTTACTTGCGACACTGAGTTAAATCTTCAAACCCATTTTGAGTATGTTATTAACAAGCCCAGCTCATCCCTTGGCTTCATCAAACGTTGGTCTAAGGAATTTTCGAAATCATATGTATGTGACTAAATCTCTTTACACAATCTCTGTTAGACCTCTGGTCTCTCCCCATCAGAACTCTAACTCGCAAAGAATTGAATTTGTACAACGCACTCCGCGGTCTTCCTTGGGGTGATAATCTATTCTTACCACCTTCTGAAGATCATTTAAAACTTATTCATCTACAAACCCCCTAAAAACGCAGTGAAGTCGCTGATATTCTCTTTCTACACCAGCTTTTAACAGGTACCACAGGATTCACCATTTCTTTCGGGAAAAGATTCCTATGTATATTTATCCAAGGCACGTCAGGCAGGCCCATCTCTTTCACCCTCCTCATCACCATATAAATTATGGCTTTTTTGAACCTATTACAACATTAATATAAAACTTAAAAAAAAATTGATTAAAGCCATTTTAAGCGTAAATAAATAAATACATTTTTGGATCCACAAAACTTCGTTTCCTTTTATTTAAGTGAGGTATGTATTGTAGTTGTATTTTGTACAAACAAATTAATTTTAAGTATACTTTTAAATTAAAAGTGTTTAATATAGTAGCTTTTAAACTTTAACCAATTGTTTCAAAAAAATAATTGTTCGTCGTTTATAAAATTTTATAGCTTTTTTTCTGTATCTGGGATACCTATACTTCACCGGGTTGAAAAATATTTATGGAAAAATGGTTTGTTGACAAATTTAAAAGAATTGAGGCAATGATCTTCATTTTAATAAAAACAATTTAATGAATAATTAAGTTTATATTATTAAATATTTCGGTTTTCTGTTTTTAACTCCAACGTCATTTATAATATTATCCATGATAAATATTTGCAGAAAAATACTTAAACATTTCTAACTTGTGTGTTTTACGTAATTATGTAAAATGGTAATAAAGTGTAAAATTAAAACATATTTAATGTCATTTAAAATACATAAAATTCCATTGAAACACGTACCTATCCTAAGGATATAAACACTCTCCAAAGCAAACTCAAGGAATAAAAATTACCACACTCTTTCATTTTTCTAATTCATAAAATCATAAAAATATAATACAACGTCGCTCGTTTTTTTATTCTTATCTATAAACACTCTTCCAACTTCCACCTTTCTATAGCCAGAAAAACCTTTCTCAAACAAAAGACCTTGGTGGTTTTATCTTTTTCCAACGAATCCAGGATATACACTTTCGTTATACCTATCTTCCCAACAGCACACCCTTTTTTTTTTGCACTCACAAAGCCTTCAAAGTGCCGAGTGACCTAAACTAACAATCAACATTTCACTTAACTTACCCTCAAGGTGTCATTTCATTTCTCGAACCGGACGATCTCTAAGCCCACAGAGTGTATATGAAGTGATGATGATGGTAGCGATGGTGGAATATAATCTCCGCTGGAAAAAGAAGTCCTTTATTCAAACGGAAGCCATTGTCATTCTCTATACATATAGGTAGATGGTAGATTTGTAGGTAGAGTAGGATGTTGATGGTGGTGTTGTTCAGGACTCAGCCCGCCATCAGAAATCGCACATCGCATACCTACCACCCCCTCTCTCTCTCTCAATCTTACAAACATTACTAAATTGTTTTCGAGGTGGGTCTGGGGTATTCGAGTACGAGTTCCTATCCACCCAAAAGTATAATTCCCAGTCAGGAATTTTCTTAGAGTTCATCCGCAGTACCTTGAGGTTTAATGTACAGAAAGCAGAAGTAAATTCACTTGGGTTTGGATTGTTGTTGTGGAAAGTAGAATCCTGTTCTTCGCGCAAATATTTTCTCTGACTTTGACTTCCACTCCCGCTCCAACGACCCACGCCCGCCATAGCTTTTCTGTAACCGTGGTTGTTGTTGGCGTTGTCAGAAAACATTATACTCGTCGTATGATCATATTTACGTCAATTTGCAGGACAAAGTTTTGATATCTTCATTCCCTGGTTGTGACAGTGAAGTGAGTGAAGCACTTGGTTTACGTTTTCACTTATTATTATTGAATAGATTCAAGTTTTTTGAAGAGTCATTCTCGTCCTCGTCCTCGTCCTTGTCGTGTCGTGTCCTCTGGACAGGATAAAATTGTTTATGTACTCCATATGGAGTGCAAACGGAATTTAACAATGTTGAAGGACATCGTTTTTGGTGTACGGCTATGGATACAACCGTGATGGGAGTGATGAGATGATGGAAGGAGTCCTGGAGTAAGAGAGGTGTTGTGTTGTCGTCATGATGTGATGGGGTTGTGTATCCAAAGTCTGAACCTTTTATATTGTGGTCGATATATCATTGGTAGATCGGTCAAATAAAGGTGTGTTTAAATTATATGGATTCAAAGGTATATTGGAATGGGTTTCCAACACAGTACAGCACATATACTTACCATCATCCTGTTCTCGTACTGATGTTATAGTCTATATTACCTCTGGGAATGATAGCCCCGACAATATAATAATAATAATAATCAATTGAAGAGTTTGCAATCAACTTGATTTTGAATGGAATTTTGATATGGTGAAACATGCATTGAACTGACAACATGGCAAGGATGGTGGATTCTGGATGAAGTCTCTGAAGTTCACTTGAATGACTTTGGACCAGAAACGTGTGGCATTATGGTGGTTGTTTTATTTTTAAAGAGATGTTGTTGATGAGACTTATTGCGTGGATGTGATGATAGTAAAAAAACTTTTCAAAATGAGATTCTTTTGGACTTATTATAAATTTATAAACATTTTTAAACTTTACCTATAATTCTTAATAAAGCTGTTAAATTTCTACAAACTATTAGCTTGTTATAAAAATACTATTTGACAATATAAGCATTAATACACAAACTTAATTATTTAATAGGATACAATTTAGAATTGCAAAATTGGGATTTTGACAACATGTTTTTCGTGATTCTGTTTTTCGGCTACAACTTAAACCAAGATGCAATTTTCTGAAAAGAATCAGTCATCTCCAGATATGTGATAAAAATAAACAACCGTACTTACCATACCGAAGCGTTAAGATTATGTTGACCCTACGTTTCTAATGTCACGATCTTAAAGAAAATAAATGGAAAATGAGTACGCTCTTTAGATTTTGAAATATTCGTAAATTTAAAAGAGTTTATATTGAGCATTCATTTTATTTACCATGTCATACAAACATTTTAGTTTTCATATGAACAATATCTAATTATTTAAAACATTCGGCGTCAGAACTGAAATTGTAACAGAATAAAATATGTATGTAAGAAAAGAAAATTATTCGTGCGTTTAAAATGTTAACATTTATTAACGTTTCAAGGCCCCTAAAACCTAAGCCCATGGATTATGGATGTATGTAGATATGTGAGCGCTTGTTCATATTTAAAAAATTAACTAATAGTTATAATTATAAAAGAACTGGGAACAATAATATTAGTCACCTAGTACATTTTATGAACAAAAAATTATGTAACCTATAGATTATTGCTTACGACAAAAACAACATTTTTACATCCTTATATAATTTTTAGAGAAATCTAATTAACAATATTTGTAAAAAGAAATTAAACTGAAAAATTTGTCAAAAATGTAGTTTTGATTTGAATATCCTCAAAACAATTGAGTTTTTCTTTCAAAAATATGAAATCCTACTAACAATACAATTTTTAATTGATTTCACTGGTCGAAATAAAATTGCACTTTTCTAATGGGTTTTGGGGCCTTAATTCAAATCCGATTTCACAATAAATGCATTATGTCAAGTTTTAGAGATATTACTTCTAAAAATTCGGACAAAACATGTACTATAAGGCTTTTTGAGGCTACCTTAATTTATAAAGTAGTTTTTTTTCAAAGAAACGCTAAGCTATTTTTATGCTGAAACGGTTTTAATCAAAAAAAAAGTCAAAACAGTTTGAAAGTTATTTTTGCTGTTGTAACGAATCTCTTATTTAAACAATTCTACAATATCAAGTTTTTGAAATAAATTATAAAATATAAAAAAAATTAAAAACCGTTGTTTTCAAAACTTGAGCAAAGTGTTAAAATTAATGTTTGGATTCGAAACACCACTAAAATCTAACTACATAATGTTTTTTTTCCAAAACTGTTTATAGTTTTGAAAAATACGTTAAATTCGAGGTTTACTCGCACACAGGAACGGTTGAGAGATGTAAGTCACTAGGCCCTAGTTCTCAACGGACTCTTGCGCAATCTAATTAATTTGATTCTTAAATGAAGCTCTTCAGCGATATTCAATTTTGGTAATTAAACATTTTTTTGAAGTGTCTAATTTTCCTTGACTATTGTTTTTTTTTAATATTGTTCCGCATTGTTTTGAATTTTTCCTCAGGTTTTTTTGATTATTTTGTTAACAAGCTTTAATCATTATACAATAATTATAAGTTTTATATTGAATTGAAATGTTGATCAAAGGAGGCATAAACTTCGAACAATCATTTTTTAATTTTCACAAAATTAAATGTCTTACACGCAGCCCTGCGAGGGGGGGTGGAAAGGGGGGACCCTTTTGGTCCGGAAATGTTTTCAATTTTAAAATTGAAAGCAATGAGGAGAGTGTTTTTTCTTTCAATATACTCTAGATTCATCATCATCATACCTATTCCCACTTATTTTTAGGGGCCCCACAATTTAAAATCATTCATGCTTTCGCAATCGGGCCCTGTTATCATGTTATCTAACAATCTATCAGTCACAAGCTTGCCGATATGAGCCCCTGATTATTATTGGCGTACATTTTTGTTAATATTTAATGAAAAATTGGGCAACTCTGAATTATTGAAAGAAAGTTATAATAAATTGTTTCACTTTTCTTATTTAATTTAACGTAAATTTCAAATTTATTTTATTTTGAAAATATTTAAAGTCAAAATAAGGGGCCCGGCAACTTTAAACAAAACACAAATATATATTTCGGTTTCTGTTTTTATAAAGTTTCCTTTCCTCTATTTTTGTTTCTGCTGAGAACGAAATTTATAATTCGGTTTCGGGGGACCGGAAAATCCCACGCAAACAATTTTCAATTGTGGTTTCCGTAATATTAATTAATTAATATTTTGAATAAGTTGTTTACTAAAGATTTGAAGGATATCAACTCACTTCAAAGTGTGTATATTAAACCAGCCATACAAAAATTCAATAGATTACATATAAAAGTATGACCCACATAATTATATGGAGAGCAAATTGAAACAGACGAAGGAAAAAATTTCAAGAGAAACACCTTTTACGTCATAGTTGATTCAATTTTATCTGGAATTTCTCGTCGGTTCGATACGATGAAATATTTTAATGGCACATTTTCACTTTTATGGCAGTTTTCATTAATGGAGGAAATTGAGATTTAAAACTCCGCTACAAGGTTCATCCAAAAGTATAACTCGCATGTGTCTCATGAATTGGAAGAAGAAATAATTCATCCGAAACACATTTATGAAGCCAATTTTGAAGCAGAACTTCCACCATTAAGTTTGCTCAATGCTATTTATTCCTAGAACTTGGAGTAGATTTTCTCCAACATTTGTGTTGCTCTCCGTGTGTTTTCCACCATACCTGTAACCGTAGCTAGTGCCAAACGTTCATCTAGCATCCTTGCCAGAACAAAGAATTTTCATCGTTCGTGCTCATCACAAGATCGTGTTTCCGGACTTGCATCAAAGCACCTTTAGCAAGAAAATTGAATTTCGATGCAATTATAAGTTGTTTTTCTGCTCAGAAAGCTAGTAAAGCAAACTTACTGTAATGAAAACATTGTGATAATATTTTAAAATAAAAAAAAAACCATGTAATGAGTATTGAATGTTAACCTTATAAAATACATAGTTTTTTTTTAAAGACAAATTTCAAATACTTTTACTTTGCTCTATTTTATTTTCATAGTAGGTAATAGATCTTCATTTTAATTCTTTTTTTAATAGTTAATCGAACGTGTTATTAGTTATTAACATGTCGTTGGCAATATCGAATTGAATGTATGATTCTGTTCGGAATCTGATTTACTCGCATGTAGAATTATTTTCTATTCATCCTCCCTTTCAACTAAACTGAACGATACCCGTGAGATTGATCTGATGATTAACATTTCTTTTCGGTTCACTTTACAAACAAAAAAATCATTATTTCCGTTAATTCAAACCAATTTCATGCTATTCGTAATTGAAATTAGAACGTACCATATCAGTAGGCATGAACCCGGAATTCCTCTAGACGGCCCTGCTTACACGTACCTTAAAATGAATTGCTTCAATTTAAAGATCTTCATACAACGTACAACTGAAAGTTCCAAAACCTCATGTTTTTTTTATCATCGGCTCTGATTTTTTTTTTTTTTTTTATAATAAACGGGCACTCAAGGGGTTATTAATACCCTTAATATGTTTAAAGTTTAAACACAGTGCGAGCTTTAGGAAAATAGGGAAGGATTAAAGAGGAGATACCGATGCACATTGGTCTTAAAGTTTTGAATATCAAAATGATAGGGAAAAACAGAGCTGGGTAAAGCATTCCACATTCTCGATGTGCGGTTAAAAAAAGAATCTCTATACTTGACAGTACGTCCGAAATTGAGCTCAAGGTTAATCTGATGTGCATTCCTAGAAGTACGAGTATTACGGCTGAATTGTTTGAGGGGGGGAATGCAACTGGCTAATTCGACAGAACACTGTTTATAAAAATATCGGTAGAACAACGAAAGGCATGAAACATTGCGGCGGTGTTCAAGTGACGTAATTGTTTCGGTTATAGTTCTATCGCCTTTCATTTTCAAAGCTCTTTTTTGGATCCTGTCCAAAATACTTAAACTTGTTTTAGGGGCACCTGCCCAAATATGCGAGTTATATTCAAGTTTTGGACGAATGAAGGCTTTGTAAATTACAGCCAGATCAGAAGGGGTGAAAAATTTCTTGCACCGTCGGAGGAATCCTAAGCACCTAGCAGCATTTTTGGCAATATCGAATATGTGATCATTCCATAAGAGGTAATCTGTGATACACATACCGAGTACTGAAAGTTGATTAGTTTCCTGGATGCAAGTGCCGCTCATGGATAGCGGCATCGGGGGTGGGTTACGCTTTAATGACAGGAGACAGCATTGAGTTTTCGAAGCATTAAATTCTACACGGTTTTTGATTCCCCATTGTACAATGCTGTCGAGATCAGAATTTAATGAGCTTATCATACGCTGCCGTTGAAGTTCCACATCCGAAGGACAAGGATGAGAATCTAAAAACGAATATGAAAAGCTGAGGGTACTGTCATCCGCGAAACAATTTAGTGGGTTAGAAGTTTCAGACAAAAGATCATTTATAAAAATAAGGAAGATCGTCGGAGACAAAACGGAGCCCTGGGGCACACCAGCGTTTATTTTGTGAATATCAGATTTGAACCCGTCCGATTTCACGTTTTGAATATACTTTCGATACATTAGTGTAGGTGGTGTGCACGAAAAATCTTTCTGGTTCTGCAATAACGTCTACATCGATATTAGCAAAATATTTAGCTAATACTTGATTTACTATTTCAGCTATCTGTTAAAAAATAAAAAAAGGTAAGTATTAAATATTGTATAAATAAACAAAATTATATTATTTTAACATCATCATCACCAGGAAATCCACATCCAATATCCAAAATTTTCAAATTATGATTAATAAGCTTTCCAAATGTATACAAATTGCTAGCGGTTAAAATTGCTCTTCTACAACCTTTTAAATTAAAACAACCCAAACCAACATAGAAGCTTAATCCAATCTCCTAAAAAAAATACATTTTGGAACATTGTTTGGTTTTTGCTTAAAATCACTTCAAAATCACAAATTCTAAATGTTCGATCGTCTTAATGTAATAATTACAGACGATTGTCAAATATCACAATATCTGTAAGTAAAAAATTATCAAAGATATCTTAAAATCCTGTAAATTTAAATACATAATAAATATTACCAGAAACGTTACTGTTAGCCATTTTCAGACGATGACGTTTGAAATTGTCAGATGTTGTTTTTATGACCATTCAACTATTCCTGACAGTTACTTCCTGTCATATAAACTAAATCTTCTATGCGGACTCAAAACTGAATCACCTAGACACCTGAGAATGAAAACACATGTCTTCCCTTTCCCCGAGAATCAAATTAAAATAAATCAAAACTTTTTTATGTTAAAATAAGTTATTGTGTTATAAAGTTAAAGAAATAATTCTCTTTAAGAAATTATTTAAATTATTGATTCTTAAAACAATAACTTTGTGTAAATTTAGCGTAAGTTGAATTACATACAAAAAAATAAATTTGACATCTGTCACTTTGCTTTGGAGGGAACTATTTATATCATCAACATGTCTTATCTACATTATGTATAAATAACATTTTTGATGTTATAATTTTTCTGTACTTTTTATAAGATAAAATTAGTTTGAAGTCAAAATCTTTAATTTTTAAAAAGATATTTAAGTCGAAAGTCAGTTTTTACCAACTTTTATTAATGTTTTTAATATGTTTTAATTTTCTGTAAAAAAATGTCAATTTGAATTTTCGCAAAATTTTACCAGATGTCAAAAACGTTTTTCTCCGTTGCATAAAATTATTTTGAAGATAAAATCATTTTATTTTCGTAAAATATTCGAGGTAAATTCAAGTCGCCATAGTGTTATTTGGTAAGATATTGGCTAACAAAAATGTTTACTTTTTTGTAAAATTGCTTTGGTAAAAAAACCACCCACTCAGTTTTTTAAGAGACTCCTTTCTGCATCTTTCTGTTTCATTATCTATGTACATAACAAAATTTATTTGAAGTCGATATTTGTTCTGGTTCTTCAAATATGGACGACGAAAAAAGCTTCCTGAACGTACAAAATCTTTTATTTAGATTCTAGGAACATTGAAGCGTCGAGAAATGTCAAAATTTTTGAATCGACAAATCGGACCGATTACAATAACTTCCTGTGAGAAGTTAACAAAAACTTTAAAAACTTGGTTTCATACACGGTACACTTTTTTTTTGAAATTCAAAAAGTTTTTGACAATTTTCCAAAATTGTATAAAATTGTTCAAGGATTTTTGTTTTTAATTTTGTCCCAATTATTTTAAAAAGCAATATGATATTCAGTCGCAATCATAGTTTTATTGGGAACATTTTTGTAAAGACTAAAAATTTAAAGCTTCAAAACATCTTAAGGTAACTATAACAACAAGGTTTCAAAAGAAAAGTAGAGCATAGAAAATATAGATTTTGTTTGCATATACAAATTAATATAAAGAAAACACAAAACAACTTTTGTAAATATTTTCAAACTGCAATACCGACAAAGAAAACTTGTTAAAAATTAAAAAAGATGCGTCCCAGATAAAGAAAAAAAGTGAATTATTAAAATGCATTTAAATATCTTGCGCTCGTTATAAACTGCGTTTCGCGTGCCCTCTTGTCTATGTGTTTTTCTTATAACATATAACGCGGTGAGCTAGATTCACCTCTTGTTTTTTATGTTGCATTCATGTAGAAAGAACCAAAGAGAATTTTAAAGAAGTCAATTTAGCCACTGGCACCGGCAGGCAGCAGAAGTACATTTCATCACAAGCAAAAAGAGTTTTTAAAAAACGCGAATCTACGCGGTGGCATGTATGCAATTCGTTCAACTCTTGTTTTTATAGAACACACATTTCTTTTTCAATACTCAACTCGTCTCATACATATTCATAGCCCCCATTGACAAAAATGCAATCAAAAAGGAATTATGAAGCTTCATTGAAAATAGATATCCTATATAACCCCCCCGCCCCACACAAACGAATGTTGCCCGAGTGCCTGATGCCCTCTCTGACCATTCCCTATTTTAAAATGTTATTAATTAACCATTATCCTGCTGGATGGTGTTCAATGTAACACTCTTCGAAAATTGAGTTTGTCTCTCTTATAGTATTCAAGGATTTATCTCTCACTGGACAGTTGACAGTCATTGTGCGACACATGTCAGGACAACGACGGTGACGACTCCGACGACTATGAGGAATACATCGACTCCCACTGATGACACTGGGTCTGTTTCTGTTTCTGTTGCTGTTGCCGATGGTGCTGGGCTGGGGCACCATAAGGACATTATAGAATTGGTTTTTCACATTTTCGCTTCTCGTCATCAGCATCGCTCGTCCTTGATGTGGATATAATATTTTAAATCGAGTACGGGAGTGGGAAGTGTAACTGAACCGACTCAACGACGACAACAACTGTACAACATTTGCAAAGAGGAGGTGTGGTCGGAGGTGCTGCAGGTTTCATCCATATGATGATGACAGAGTCTGATTGACGGACATCAATATTGTGTTCCTCTCTTCCTACTTATAGCCCGCATATGGATGGACAACAATATCGAGAGCGTAGACAGTATTCTTCATAAGATGGACTGTCAACACCCAATGCCGGCAATGCTAGGTCGATGTCACAATTCCATTGAATTTCAATCAATTCTGCTTCGCTATTGTGATGGAAAAATAATTAAATTTCACCCGCCGCCGTCGTCGTCGCCCAGTCCTCTCGTCACTATACCGCATCGCACCTTACCACCACCTCCGCTCTCCGCCCGCCGCCGCCATCATCAGAGTCATCATCATCATCAATATCAACATCTCTCTGGGATGCGGAGTCCTGAATTTGGGTTGGGATTTACGTTGTTTTAGTTTTTAAGAAGAGCGAGTGGTTGTTTGTAATTAAATTTCGATATCAGTTTTTTTCTTGTATTTAATTTTGAATTTTTGTTTTTTTTTTTTTCGATCGTGGAGCTTGTTTTGTCTGCAGATGGAGAAGATATGAATTGACCATTATGCAAGTTAAACTAAATGAAAATTTTGTATTCAATGTAAATTGACAGGTTATACTTTTTTCCTGATTTATTCTTTATAAAGGATGACATGTTTCCTGCTTTTAACTGATGACGCATTATAAAAATCCACATTCAAAAAAAGAGGAGGGTAGTCATCGGATAGCGATTATTGTTCAATTTTTTAATATTTAAATTCAAATATGGAAAATGTATGTTGGAAACAATTTCTTCAAAAATGATGAAAAATTATGAAAATGAATTTGTAAAAATTATAGCTTTTTAAATTAAACTCTTGATATTTTATTTAGCTCTTAAATCTTAAATCTATTTGAAAAATCTTGATATTACCAATATTTGCATTTTATTTTCGTAAATCGTACCTTCAGTCGAAAAAACGGTGTTTTTTTTAAATATATTTATAGGATCTTTAAATTGGCAACTCTATTTTCTATGGTATTGGATTTAAAGTTCCTTACCGTTTTTAAATTAGGTGAGAAAATAAGAAAATTATCAAAGTTATTGTGAAATTCGTGTAACGGGTGTTTTTTTAAAGGTGTATAACTTTAAGTTGGCAACACTATTTTAACTGTCAGCTGTCAAGTGATTTATTTTAAGTTTGATTTGGTTCAACATGAATAGACTGGTGCCAGAACAGTGCTTACAAATTATGCCCAAAACAATTTTGCCGTTGATCCCAATTTTTTTAATTTTATTTAGCAATTTAAGAGTGATGATAATTCTCAAGTATATATTGAGAAACCGTTACTGAATTGGTGCTTTATGAGTTGGTGGAATAATTTTTCAGTACTTCTTTAAAAAACCTATGCTGGCTAGAACGTTATAGGCAATCGTGACCCCTATAGAGCCATGATTACTGACTTTCTCTTTCATTCATTTAACAATTATGATATTCAGGAGATGTGGTTTCAACAAGGCGGCACAACATATCACAAAGAAATTTTTGGGAGCCACAAAGCGTACGGGCTGGAGAACTGGCCTCCAAGGTGATGCAATTAAGCGACGCTATTCATTTTCTGTGGAAATATGTGAAGTTGCTAGTATCCGCCGATAAGATTGAAACCATTGGCCACTTGGAGGACAGCGTTACCGCCTGAACACAATCGGTGAAGCTTGAAACTTAAAAAAACGCTTGAAGCAGAAGCTGACATTAAACGCGCATTTCGAAGCAAAGGACGCCTACATAGTGAAGCGCGACAATAATTGAAGTTGTGAAAACAAAAACAATTCATGTGTCAATTTTGTACACTTCATAGTTGAAAAGAGAGATGACTTCAGAAATGGTTTCTTTCTTTTCGTCGAGATCGAAGAAATAAAATAAGGAAATACCACATTTTCATGGTTTTGATTTGTTAACTTCCCATAGGAAGTTATTGTAATCGGTCCGATTTGTCGAATTGAAAATTTTGACATTTCTCGACGTTTCAAGGTCCCTAGAGTCGAAATAAAAGATTTTTAGAGAGATGTCTGTGCGTGCGTGTGTACGTATGTACGTTTGTTCGTCCGTACGTTCGGGAGGTTTTTTTCGTCATCCATAGCTCAAGAACCAGTAGAGATATCGACTTCAAATAAATGTTGTTATACAGATAATAATGCAGAAAGATACAGAAAGGACTCCAAAAAAGTGGACGGTTTTCATACCATAGAAATTAAAAAAAAACATTTTGGTTAACCCAAAATATGTATCTCACGAACCAGTAACTCTAGCGACTTGAATTAAATTTGTTTTTATATTGTGTGAAGTGATACCAAACTAGTATATTTTCAATTTTCAAAATCAATTAACGTTTTTTTTTTATAAATCTAAAAAACTGAAAAAAATTGTCACCTCGAATATTTTACGAACAATGATGATGATGATTTTATCTCCAAAATAATTGTATGCAACGAAGAATAACATTTTTGACAAATGGTAAAATTTTGGAAAAAATACAATTGACAGTTTTCTTACAAAAAATAAAAACCTAAAAAAATCATTACTAAAAGTTGGTAAAAATTGATTTTCAACGTAAATATCTTTTCAAAAATATGAGATAATGGCTTCAAACTAATTTTGTCTTATAAGAAATATAGTTTTCAACATTGGGTTAAATGTTAAGAAAAATCGAATTGACAATTTTCTAACAAAAAATAAAAACCTAAAAAGCAGTAGTAAAACTTGGTAAAAATTTAATTTGGACTCAAATATCTTTTCAAAAATTAAAAACATTGGTTTAAAACTAATTGTATCTCACAGAAAATATTGTTTTCGACATTTAGTAAATTTCTTATAAAAATCCAACATTCAGTTTTTTCTTAAAAAATTAAAATCTATCTAATCTTTTCGGCTAAAAATCTCGTTAACAAAAATGGATTCTGAAATTAAACTATTTCGTCATACGCAAAATATTGTTGTGGTTTAAATTTTTTTTTAAATAATTCAACTGACACCTTCAAACTTTTAAGCAAAGGCAAATCGGCAGACAGGATGGGAAGTTATCAGTGTGGGTCGCCTCTTTTTTATGATATAAAATTATTTAGAAGGCAATATCTTCAATTTTAAAAAAGATAAAAAAATATTTCTTGAGATATGTACGACGAAAAAAGCTTCCAAAACGTACGGACGTACGAACGTACGTACACACTCACGCCGGGACATCTCTCTTAAAATCTTTTATTAAGATTCGTAAAACGTAAACAAATTTCAATTCGGCAAATCGGAACGATTACAATAACTTTCTATTGGAAGTTAAAAAACAAGGGTTTAAATAAACAAAAAATACATTGAAAAATTTTTTCCCCGGATTAAGTTTAATTTTTAAATTCTATGAAGTTTTTAGGAATTTGTTTAAATTTGATAAGAACATTTATGTTAGCTTCAATATTTTTAGGGACAAAGAATGATATTCATCCCAAATCGAATATATTTTAAACGCACAAGAATACTGACTTGGGTCAACCTAAGTAACTGAAAACGTTTTTCAGACAAGTTCTTTAAAGCCTCTTTTTTCGATTTAAAGTTCTTCTTTTTCAAGAAAAAACATTATTTCCTTTATGTTCTGGTATCAATTTTACATTTTTATTTATCGACAATATTATTGATGACAAGTTCTGAAAATAGAATTATTATAGATAAAAGCATCTATCCTAACTAAACCACTATCCCTATCTTATCTATGGATTAGGATGGGATAAGAATATGTTGTCGTATGCAGAACTTAAATCCAGATGGAACGGTGGACTATGGACTTCTGTATACATAAGGTTTCATATGATAGTCTATTATAGCAACCCCGAAGAGAACATAAGTTCATAAATCTTTATGGGGTTTCAAATCCATTACAGTGTAGAGTGTAGTATACCTTTCTAGAAACTAAGATGTTATTTGCGTTGCAAAACGTTTTGAGGGTGGATTCGGTTACACCTTTTGCTAAGAAATGCAAATTCCAATTGAAAATTGTATCCATGTAGTAAATTGATATTTATTATGTTTGCATCCAAGTAGATACCGGTAAACGTACATTTGTAATGTGCTAGAAATATTTAAGATACCTCTACTAATAGGTACCGTTATATTTGGTGTACATAAAATAGAAAAATTACTTACAATCCCGTAACATTTTTGAAATGATATTTTTCTTTAATAGATTTGTCATTTAAAAACAATTAAAAAACGCATATGCAATCGAGAATTGAAGTTTAATCTTCTTTCAGTAGAGGTATTGGAGACGTTAAACAAATTTAGCAGCACTTTAGTAAGTTTGTATTTGTTATTTATAAGAAAACTGTCTATTGACAGCAATATTTTGTTTAAAACGAAAGAATTTTGAAGTATCAAGTATATTATTTCGTTAGTATGTAAGTCTCCCTTTTCCGGCTCTCCCAATTTTAACAAATAAGCTTCTAAGGAACGAAGATAAAAAACAAAGTTAATTGTGATAAGAACAAAATTATATCTATGATCAGATTTATATATTTAGATAGAAAAGTAGATATATGAAGATATTAAAAGGAGGTAGAGAGGTATCAACCCAATTTAATTATTAATCTTTTTTATAATAAGCGCACACTCTAGGGATATTACTATCTTCATAATGTAGAGACACAGTATGAGCACTAGGAAAAAGAGATAGGCTTGGGCTCGAGGATATACTGATGAGCCTATAGAAGCCCTAGAAGCGCGAGTATATCGGTTCAACTGTTTGAGGGGAGAAATGTAGCTGGCTGTTTCTCTAGAACATAAACCATGGAAATAACGGTAATAAAGGGTAAGACAAGAAACTTTACGACAATGTTCAAGCGAAGAAAATGATCTAATGATGATATTATCACCAGTCAATTTAAATTCTTTCAATACTGCCCAAGAGGCTTAAGTAAGTTGCAGAAGCATCCAGTCCAGAGATGAGAGTTATATTCAAGCTTTGTATATACATAAGCCTTGTAGATAGCAGCCAGATTAGAAGGGGAGACAAATTTCTTGCATTTAGAAAACCCAAACATCTTGCGGAATTTTTGGCGACATCACGTTTGTGATCTTTCCACAAGAGGTGGTTGGAAAACCGAAAATATCGAAATGTTCAGTTTCATTGATGCAAGTGCGATCCATGTATAATGGCAAGGCAATTGCTTAAACGATACAAGACTTTGATAAGTTCCACGCGGTTTTTAATCCCCATTGTACAATGCTGTTTAGGTCGGAATTTAATGAGTTTATCAAATTTTGTCGTGGCAGTTGCACATCCGAAGAAAAGGAATGTGAGTCTGAAAACGAATATGGAAAAGCTAAGAGTACTATCTTCAGCGAAATAATGTATTGGATTAGATGTTGCAGATAGGAGATCATTCATACATCAAATGAAAAAGAGTGTTGGAGATAGAACAGAGCCCTGGGGCTCACCAGAATTTATTTTTGTTGTTTTCAGACTTGAACCCATCTAATACTACTTTTATTGAACGATCCGAAAGGTAATTTAATTACTAATCAAATGAAAGAGGGATTCTTGAAAACCGAAAGCCGAATTTGGCCTGATGCCAAGCCCTATCAAATGCTTTTGAAATATAAAGTGCAATAATCTTACTTTCTCCAAAACAATGTAAAACAATTAGAATGTCATTGACAACGAGCTTAGGAACCGACGAAGAAAAAGAATTGCCGGCGCGGCGTCAATGTCACTATCGTGGAAGCATAGTGACCACTTAAAGATCCTGAAATAATTATTATTTTGGAAGATGAAATGTGGTTAGTAGATGTACTCGTAGGCACTATTAAGTTCACGGAAGACCACGAGAAAGGAAATCTTTTGGATTTTTGCATGCAAAAGATTAATTTTGAATTTAAAAACTGTTAAGCTAATTTTGTAAAAGGCAAGAAAAAGTGACACTACTGCATTAATATTGAGGCATATGTATATGTAAATAATTTTAAATTTTGAAGCAAACTTCGACTGAAGGAGTTCCCACTAGGGGACTTTAGTAATCTTTATTTTTTTATCAAGGTATTCTAACAAAAACAAAATTTGATTTTTCTTAACATTTTATTTATTGTAGAAAGTAGTGTTCCTTATAAGATAAAAAAAAGTTTATCTTTAATTTTTGACAAGTTGAACATTTTTTCTACCTAGTTTTTTATTGTTTTTAACATCCCGTAGGAAGTTATTGTAATCGGTCCGATTTGTCGAATTGAAAATTTTGACATTTCTCGATAAAAGATTTTTAGAGAGATGTCCGTACGTCTGTACGTCCGTATACGTTCGCGACGTTTTTTTCGTCGGCCATAGCTCAAAAACCAGTAGAGATATTGACTTCAAATAAATTTTGTTATACAGATAATAATGCAGAAAGATGCAGAAAGAACTCTCAAAAATTTGAGTGGGTGGTATTTACCATAGCAATTAAAACAAAAAATGATGAAAATGTTGGTTAACCTTAAATATTTCACGAACCAATAAGTCTAGAGACTTGAATTAAATTTTATATATATTATTTATTGTAACGTGATACCAAACAAACATATTTTTGGAAAAAAATCCAAAAAACTGAAAAAAAATATTTGTCACCTCGAAAATTTTAGGAACAAAAAATGATTTAATCTCCAAAACAAATTTATGCAACGAAGAATAACGTTTTTGGTATCTGGTAAAATTTTGAGAAAAAACGAATAGACAGTTTTTTTATAAAAAATAAAAACCTAAAAAAAAACATTACTCAAAGTTTTTAAAATTGATTTTCGACTCAAATATCTTTTCAAAAATTTTTTCTTATAAGAAATATTGCTTTTAACATTCGGTAAAATTTTGAAAAAAATCGAATTGACAGTTTTTTTACAAAAAAAATCCTAAAAAAAAAATAATAAAAGTTTGTAAAAATTGATTTTCGACTCAAATATCTTTTCAATACTTTAAGATATTGGTTTTAAACAAATTTTGTCTTTAAAAAAAATTGTTGTCAACATTCTGTAAAATTTTAAGAAAAATCTAACTAACAGTTTTTTTTACAAAAAATTAACAAAAATTGGTAAACATTGATTTTAGCTTTTTAAAAATTTGAGAAATAGGCTTCAAATTAATTTTTTGTTATAAAAAATATTGTTTTTAACATTCCATATAATTTTGAGAAAAATCGAATTGACAGTTTTTTTACAAAAAATAAAAACCTAAAAAAAGCATTACTAAAAGTTGGTAAATATTAATTTTCGACTCAAATATTTTTTCAAAAATTAACAATATTGGCTTCAAATTTATTTTATCTCACAAAAAATATTGTTTTCGACATTCAGTTAATTTTTTATAAAAATGCAACAATCAGTGTTTTCAAAAAAAAAAAAAAAATTTGCTAAAAATATTACGCAAATGCTACTAAAATTGGTAAAAATTGGTTAACGACTAAAAATCTCGTTAACAAAAATAGATTTTGAAATCATATGAAAAACATATTTAGTTATTTTTAATTTTTAACAATAAAAATAACTTTTTTAACAAAACACGAAAACTTACAAACCTTTTAAGAAAGACAAATCGACAGACGTGATGGGAAGTTATCAGTGTGAGTCGCATCCCATCCTCTTTTTTATTTTTTGTTTAGAAAAAACTGTCACTTTTATTTTTCTATAAATTTTACCTGATGTCAAAAACGTTATTTTTTATTTGGTATCACGTGACAATGCACCTAGAACCTAGAGGCCTTTTAACGTCGAGAAATGTCAACATTTCCAATTCGACCCATTACTTCCAATGCGAAAATTAAAATTAACTTTCAAAAAACTACTTCAAGTTTATTTTTTACAAGTACATTTCTAAAAATTAAAAAATAAAAAGCAATTCTTTGTCTTATATTTTATAATTCAATACTTATCCCTTAGAAAAAAAACTTTAAAAAATATAAAACATAAATGCATCAATTTAACCCAACCTTACTTTCTTGCAAAAATATTAAACAAAGTTTCATAAAGTTTAAGAACCAAAAGTATTTCCTTCGTTTTTCTTTTTCTTCTGTCTGAGATAAGTTTGTTATTCTCTTGGTCTGCAAATTGGTAAATATTAGAATTATAATTGTTTTTCTATTTCTTAAATATGGAAACAAAATTTCAAATCCAAATATGCAGTTCGAATAGGTTTTCAGTCCCCATAATTTTTTCACTGACCTCTGCTCCTTAAATCCCTACCCCTTTGAGTTTAAAAATTCTGCTCTTTTTTCACATTTTCTATTAGCATACCCTAGAATGACATTTCATTTCATGTATATACTGTTCACATATATTTCTGTTTGACATCATCGACGATATAGCTTTGAAGATGACGCATTTGATGGCTTTTGAAAAAAATGATTTATAGGACTTAATGAATATGACAGAATTCACAAGTTGTTGATATACATTTAATATGGGTGTAAGATGGGAACTTCGAGAAGACATTTATACGAGTTGGGTATATACGAAAGTGACCTAGTTTTTGCATCAGTTTTCTTGAATTACTTCCAAACGACTCAACTATAAAACCATCTGCAAATATAAGATTGTCGCAACTTAGTGTTTGATGTGGTGCTATATTCGAGTTTATGTGAAAAGAAAAATGGGAAAGTTTGCTTCTGTCTGTCTGATGATATGTCATTTATATAAGAAAGTGGGTTTGCATGTGGGGTATAATAAAAATAGTTTTCTTCAAAAAGAGTTTTGTTTTATTGACCTGGATTTTGTGAAAAATGTATGCAATGTTCTCAACTATAAATAAGATTATAAAACAATTACTCAAGTACCATGAAAATCTAAAAGAAAATAATATTGTAAGTAATTTTTGTAAAATACAAAAAGTCACACTTTAAGAAAGAAAGATAGTAGGTGATAGGAGGTTTTTTTTACATATTTTACTCCAATTTTAAATCCTTAAGAAAATATAAATAAATACTCGGACCAAAAAATAAATAAATCAAATGACGCAATAGCATATAAAAGAATCAGGTCTTCAGATTGGGACTCATGTCATGACTATTGTAAGCATATATCTATTAACGTAGTTATATTTATTTTCAGTATTTCCATTAAAACCCCCTTTGTGATTCGAACTATTAGACATTTAGAACCAAATGAATGCAAAGAATTATCAACACCCTAAATCATAAAATTCGATTATTATCAATATACAGGTTGATATATGTACAACCAAAAATTATCTCAAAAAGTGATGTGAGTCTTAAAGACCATACCGTGTATTTACATTCCCCTTTTTAAGAACAAAAATAACACTTCCCTTACATAAATAGCAAAAAGAAAAATGCAATCATAATATTATTTCAAATTTTCGCACTTAATATCCTGTCCCAGGATAGAACGGAATTCACCCACTTCAACGCACCACATGCGCCTTCCTGTGCCATACCTCAAATGAGTACAAAAAAGAAATATAATAATATATAAAAAAAAGGGAACTAAAAGGAACCAAAAACGAAAAAGAAGAAGAGAAACAAAAAAGTAAAAACAAACACCAAAAATTTTCTTTTCGCACTTTTGGGGTTTTTCGCATATTGCAACGCCCAAAGGGATAAAAGTTACCCCCAAACATCCTTTTATAGTACTTGTGTACGTGATGCGACTTCAATTTAATTCCCGTGCGTCGTCGTTCGTCGATGAAACCTTCATCTGACACCCATCATCATCCAAATCCAAATCAACCGAATCCAAATTCGAAAAAAGAATCATCCCTCTCTCTTCGTTCGTTCTTTCGTTCGTTCGTATAATTGCAATCGTTTCAATCCTATATCCTCATCCTCATCCATCGACACATTTTGTACTTCTCAATTTTTGTGTTTTCATTATTATCTGAACAAGGATATGGACGAACTTTCACACACTTTTCTACTTGAACCCCTACGCGTGAGTGCCAAAGCCAAAGCCAGTGCCAGTGGCATTGGCGCAGAGTTCCAGTGCAATGTGGGTGTTTGTTCAGTTTGTTCAGTTTGATCCTTCAGGATATTTTCTCTCAATGATGATGCCTGAAAAAATACAACACTCTGATGGTAGTCACGTGTTCAATTGGGGCCTTGATATAAATAATGCAATTCACACTCACGAAATTCGTAGATACTCGTATGTGGAAAAAAAGGACGAAACAGAAGCAATACAAACAAAAAAAATACCCAAATCCATCATCGATTGACGAGACGTAGTAATATACCCATATCCAACTCCAACTTCTTCACACACATCAACTGTCAGGATGCGGATGAGGTATGAGCCAAAAATATATTTGATTAGTGCCACCCGAGCGACGGATGGGCTGGATCGAGGGTTGTTGTTGTTCTTGTTCACTTCTTTGGCTATTTCGGTTAGTAAAATGCGTCGTATAACTCTTCCCTTACATTAAGATTATTAACGGACGTATTCATGAGTACAGTACGCAACACTTGATTGGTGCTTCGAAAATTGATGGAATCCTTTTACAAGATAATTCATGTGAAAATATTATCACTTGATAAAAAAAAATTCCTTTCAAACAAGGGTAACTTAGTACTAACTTATGATGGCGCTACAGTCTAGGATGGACCTGGGCCTCAAGCAACATGCGACTGTAGCCAGCTCGGTCCCTAGCTAGCTGTTTCCAGTTTCGCACACCAAAGTTCGTTGAGGTCCATTCCCATCTGCGTGCGCCACCTGAGTCACGGTCTTTCTCTACTGCGGCATCTCTCGGGATTGAATTCGAAGACCTTTCGGGCTAGAGCGTTGATGTCCATTCGCTGTACATGACCCACACATCTAAGTCGTTTATTCTTTAAACCAGGTCAGTGTCTCTGTACAGCCCGTACAGTTCGTCGTTGTATCTTCCCCTCTACTCTCCATCTATGCAGAAGCAGACGAGACCTCTTATCTTTCGTTGGTGTCGTTGTCTGAGTTTATAGCGGTGCCTAGGTAGACAAAGTCCTCAACTACTTCAAAGTTATAGCTGTCCATGGTGACGTTTTGTCCAAGGCGTCGTCTGTCAATGTCCTTTTTCGATGATAGCATATACTTGGTCTTGAACTAATTGACCACTAAACCCATTATCTTTCAATTATATTAACATCATCTTCGTATCTGACCTTCGAAATATTGTGCCTCTAGCTTTGACGGTTGGGTTTTGCACAATTCTTGTTAAAAACCTTTTTCGAAATCAAATGCATCTGTGAGATCTTTTCCGAACTTGAAAGAGCAGCGTGCATTCTCCATCGTCATTCTGCACAAACGGATAAGTTTGACAGGGATGCCAAAACAAGATATTGCTCTGTAAAGCTTTTCCCTATATATGCTGTTAAACAAGGCCTTAAAATCGATAAAGAGATGGTGGGTATCGATTTGAGGTTCCATGTTTTTTTCATGATCTGCCGTAATTTGAAAATTTGGTCCATGATGGACTTTCTTGGTCTGAAGCCACACTGTTAAGGACCTATCAGGTTGTTGACGATGGGCTTTAGACGTTCACAAATTAAGGCAAAGAAGATTTTTGAAGCGATGTTCAGTAGACTGATTTCTCTATAGTTGGTGCAGTTTAAAGGGTCTCCTTTCTTCAGTATCGGGCAAACAGTACTGAGGTTCCATTTATCGGACATGCTTTCTTCCGACCATATCTTACAGATAAGTTGGTGCATGCTTCCAACCAAATTATATCCAGTTGGTTTCAAGAGCTCAGCATTCAAGCCATCTGCTCCAGTGGCTTTGTTAGACTTCAGCTTAGATATGGCAATCTTTTCGTCTATGTCGGGAAGACAGGATTGTTGGCTTTCGTCGTCTATATTAAATGAATCATTCTGCCTGACAGCGGAATTCGGTTTCTCGTCGACATTATACAGTCTGCAGAAATTGTTCTTTCAATATGATGTTTTCACTTTCGTCTTTGCAGCCTTCGGTTCGAGGTTTATGACTTGTGAATTTCGTTATACTTGCTCATAAAACTTTTAAAATTTATTTCTGCTCTCAACACCTTCGACCGCACGCTTCTCACGCTATCTCTTTTTCCTTCTGAGAAGTCGGTGTTTCCCTCTCCTCTTCTGCTCATAGAGCTTGGGAGCAGTTCTCGTCCTTTTATGCAGCCCCGCTTTGCGTGCCTGTTGGTTGGCTGCATTTGCCTGTTGATATTCCTCATCGAACGAGGGGTTTCTTGTTGCCACTGGTTCTCAATACATCGGCAGAGAACTTCGAAAGAGGTAACTTGTGATTTGTCGTAGAAAGATTTGGCGATTTCTTGCGATTGTAGCCGTTCGATATTGTAAATTCTCCCAGCATCTCCCTGTTTTACTTTAGGTCTGGAAACCCGAAGTGCTTCCTTGGCTACAACGAGGTAGTGGCTCATATGCTTTGTCCAAGAACTCTTAAAACATATCCTTGCTGTTGTTATTCTTCTCTATTGTAGGGACGTGTTAGGCTAATGTTACCGAATTTAGCTTGTTGATGCACCTATAGCTCAAGACTTGTTGCTAAGTCTGGCTACAATGACAAAGCCGCATCCAAATAAGCCTTGTTGGTTTTCTCGGTAGCAGTCTTTTTGCCTAGCACATCCCATCAAATTTCCTTGATGGTGGTGATATCTGCTTTGAACAAGTCTAGGGCCTCCAATAATTCTATTAAGAAACCTAACATTCCACATGCATATCCGAAGTTCGTTGTATTTAAATCGTTTGCGTGGGTTTTTGTTTACATGTTCAGGAAGTCACCCTGACGCACGACCTTCAACCTGAAGGATCAGGACCTTAATTTAACTCCCAAGGCAAGAGCCGGCATATCCGCTCCTTACAGGTCTGGGCTCCGAATACGACATAAAAGCCCTATAAGGTGTTCACCAAGTAGTTCAACCTAACTGCAACTGTAGACGCCACCGTTGATTCCATCTTGGGAATTCCGCTGTTGTCTAGACGAAAGGATAGGTGCCTTAGTGGAAACAGCTCTCCCCCTCTCTCGTTTGCTACTCCCAACAACTTACCACTGGGTCTGGGACCCAATCTCCAGTTGAGATACTAGGCATCCGTTGTTTACCGCAATGGGGTAAGAATGTTACAAGGGTAGCTCTCAAGAAAATATCCCAAACTTGAAGAATGTAATATTTTGGGTCAGTTATAATAAGGTGAAAGTCACTCTAATAAGATTTTAGATAAGATTTTTTGGAGAAAACTTATTTCAACTTTACTCATAACTTACATACACTATTTTTTGAGTTCAATTTGAAAATACCGCTTTTATCCCCTTTTCATTCTTAACTATCAAGTGAAGTCGAGACATCAAGAAGTATTAAGTCCAATAAATCAAATTTTTCTGTCGAAAAGTTTACATAGTGATACAAAAGTAAGTACCTCATCGAGTGATTCGCAGTGTTAATATAGTAACCCTTCGTTTCTTAAGAGCTTACATTTCTAGGTTTTATTCTTTTTTGTTGTTTTTGTTGGTTTTGCCTATCGCACCACCGCACACTTGACACACACCAAATAAGAGCGCAAAATTACACCTAAATTGGAAAAGGGTGTTTGCTATGTTGTGTTATCCTCTGTTTTTCCTTATAGATATTCGAATGAGAAAAATAACGGAAAGAAAAGTGTCGTTGGTTAAATTAGAAAATTATCAAAAATCAAGAATGATGATGGATAATGATGTAAGCGACAAGAGTGACAAGAGAATGATGCAAAACCGAAACAACACAAAATATGACAACCTCTTTCAAATTCATTTTATCAAGTGTCAAAAGTGTTAAATTGATGGGCATTTTTTTTTGTGTTTTGCTTTTCTTCTTCGTCATAATAATAATTGTATTTTTGTACGTATACAATGACGAGTGTCCTTTTGCGTATTAATAGGATTTTGTATATAATTTGTGACATTCTTTGATTGTTGTATAAAGTATGATAAAATCTCGAGGGGAAATAAGATTTCATAAATTATTGTTCATATCTTATTTAGACTAAAAAGATTTTCCTAGAACACGTGACTTAATACAACTTGTGGTTAATTTTCAAAAAATGTAAGTCCTTCTTATAAATTTTAAAAGACAAAATGGCCATCAATGGTTTATTAACAATTTCAAGGGCTTTTTTCTAATCATTTTTTTCATTGTAAAGACATGGTATATGCCAGTAATTTAAACTTCGGGAAGAAAATACAATTTGAAATTCTTGGTAAAAATTTCATGATGATGGAATTAAAGACACAAATAAAAATGTTGGTAATTCTGTCTTTGAACTTTTTCTTGTAATAATCTTAAAGTCTTGCGTAAAAGCCAATTTTGTTTGAATTTGTTAATTGACATTTGAAAAAAGCATTCCAAAAACATTACATTTTTAGTCATTGAATCTGTTAAGCCGATGTTCCATTTTCAATATTTGTGAAAGGAAGAGTGACCACATCAGAACAATTTGAAAAACATTTATAAAAAACTAGCATACCCGGCGAACGCTGCCTTAGAGATAGTTAATAAGCAAATTTTAGACTTCATTAGATTCAAATTTTGATTAAGAAATACAAAAAAAAAAATAAGTTTTTTAATGATCCATTATTTTTTATGTATTTAAGTGCATAGATCTCACTCTTCAATATTAAGAACCTTGTTTATGGATGTTAAAGATTCAAACCACCAACTTTTAAGGATTGACTCTGTGATTACTAAGTGGTCTTCTAAACGATATCGGTTGAGACCATCGCGATACTCGGAATGAGAACTTTTTCACCTTCAGATTTTCGCGTAAACCACATTGAACATCAATTTACTTACCACGAAACTCGTACCAATGCCAAGTTTTGATTGGCTTATGTTTCGAAGAATGTTTAATAAGGAGACAACCATGCTAATCTAAGGAGTTTAAAAATTCAATTTGATAGTTGGTTGCTTCATCTTCATTTGTTACACAGTCAATAAATTTAAATGAATGCATTGTTCCAATGATTTCATTCTGAATTATATGTATTTTAAGGAACAGTTTTTTAGTGCTGAGTTAACTCCGAGTTAAGCCCTGAGCTAGTTAATCTTGAATTCAGAGTTAACTCATGAACAGGTTTTTCAGTAAGGTTTTAATTTTCACCTCATGAGTGGAATTATAATTTGGTATCACTGAAAAATTATCGATTCAGTTGTCAAAAAACTATCGAAATCGATAGATTTTGACATTTTGTTCTAATTTGTTCTTGTCTTTTTTTAATTATTAAAAATGAATAATCAAAAATCAAACCTTTTCTCCAAATAATTTAAAATTAATTGGTCACGATCTGATAAGTCTTACGTATAATCTTCCATCGCTCAGTTCGGAGTTTGAATATAATAAAAAATTATTCATCGTTCCAAAAAAAAAAATGAAAGGAACTTTTTAATTGCAATTTCAATATCTGTCAAAAACATTTGTATATAAACCAGATTTAACTCACCAAATTTGAACGGTTAGCTGGACCTTAGTCATCTAAATCTTTATTCTCAACCAATTATTAACTTCCCATAGGAAGTTATTGTAATCGGTCCGATTTGTCGAATTGAAAATTTTGACATTTCTCAACGTTTCAAGGCCCCTAGAGTCGAAATCAAAAAGTTGTAGAGAGATGTCTGTGCGTGCGTGTGTACGTACTTTCGCGAAATTTTTTTTCGTCGTCCATAGCTCAAGAACCAGAAGAGATATCGACTTCAAATAAATTTCGTTATACAGACAAAAATGCAGAAGGATGAAGAAAGGACTCTCAAAAAAATTGCGTATGTGGTGTTTTTACCATAGCAATTTAAAAAAAGGTGAACATTTTGGTTAACCCAAAATATCTCACGAACCAATACCGCAAGCGAGTTGAATTAAATTGTATATTATATATTATGGCATGATACTAAACTAGTACATATATACAAAATTCCAACTAACGGTTTTTTTTATAATTCAAAAAAAGTGAAAAAAAAAATATTAGTCACCTCGAATATTTTACGAACAAAAAATTATTTTATCTCCAAAATTATTTTTGTGCAATAAAGAATAACGTTGTTGACATCTTGTAAAATTTTGAAAAAAAACGAATTGATAGTTTTTTTATAAAAAATAAAATCCTAAAAAAAAAACATTACTAAACGTTGGTAAAAATTGATTTTCGACTCAAATATCTTTTCAAAACTTTGAGATTACGGTTTTAAACTAATTTTGTCTTATAAGAAGTATTGTTTTCAACACTCGGTAAAATTTTGAGAAAAATCGAATTGACAGTTTTTTAACAAAAAATAATAAACTTAAAAAAATTACTAAAAGTTCGTAAAAATTGATTTTCGACTCAAATTTCTTTTTAAAATTAAATGTATTTGCTTCAAACTAATTTTATCTCACAGAAAATATTTTTTTTCAATATTTTTTATAAAAAATCCAACAGTCCGTTTTTTCATAAAAAAAATAAAATCATCAACAAATAGTACGCAAATTTGGTAAACATTGATGTTCGGTTCTCGATATCTCCGGAACAATAGAAGATATTGACTTCAAATTTATTTTATTCATCCAATTTGTATTTGTTTATGTAAGATAAAAGTTTTAAGAAATGCTACATAAATTGGTATAAATAAGTTTTCGACTAAAAACCTGGTTAACAAAAATAGATTTTGAAATCAAACAATTTCATTATAGGCAAAAATATTGTTGGTAATTTTAAAATTTTTAAGAATAATTCAAGTGACAACTTTTTTAACAAAACACGAAAACCTACAAACTTTTAAGCAAGACAAATCAACAGACGGGATGGGAAGTTATCAGTGTGGGTCGCATCTGTTTTTTAGTAATGATGTTTGGGAATACTTTGTTGATAAGTTCGTCTTTCGAAGACGCAAAGTTACAGATATTATGAGAAAATGAAATCAATCCGGTCTCTTCGTCAACAGGTATTCGACGAATACCTGTAGTCAGCAATTGCTCAGAGAAATTTTCAGTCACACGGGAACGTCGTTGAACGGAATGAAAAGTGTCCTCTGTCCGTCTCGTGGTTCTAAGGCCCCAGGTATAGTTATCATTGGTTGTCATCATTGAAAACAAACATGGGAATTTTTTTGACAGGCCGTTTATAGCTGTCATTGAAAACGATTTCCTGATTGAAATCCACCGAAAAATGTTTACTGACAGAAATCTGTCAGTAAAATCGTATGAAATTAGATCACAAATCAGTGGAACGATTCGTTTCACTTTTGAACATAAAAGTATTAGCTGTTCAGGAAAATAAATTTGCGTCCGGAAAATAGAAAAATAAATTTTTAGAGAAAAATAATTGTGCAATTCCACTTTTTTTTATCAAAAAAAATTCTTTGTGTGATTTCCGATCGATCAGTATACCATTTTCATTTCTAATTAAAGGGAAACACCATCAAATATCGATTCAAACATTTTTCTGGATCGATTTCAATGATAGCTATAACTGGCCCCTAAGTTATACCATCCCACCAATTTCAAGCAAAATCGGTACAGCTGTTCTTGAGGTGTACTTCGTGTGCAACTAAGACAGTACTTTTTTTAGATATTTTTTAAAAAATGTAATTTTCTATACAATTTCTATTCATGTTTATTTCAAAGTGCAAAAATAATGGCCTTATACGGAATTCAAAAATAAAATAATCCCTTTAGTAAGGTTTTCGAAAGTATAGCATTGTTTTTGCTGGGAGTTTCAGAGTAGCTAATTTTTGGTGTATCTGTTTCTACTCAAAATGATTTAAAAATTTGATTTACTACTTCGAGTAGTTGAGAAGTTTTTCTGTTCCAGATTCGATAAAAGCTTCTTACACAAGATTCGTATGGAAAACGTTCATAGTTTTTGTCTTATTACGATGATTTGTTACTGACAAAATCATCATAATCGATCAAGATAGTTTCAAGCTTTTATGAAATTACTTATTGGTAAAATATTTAAAGAATTGTTTTAATATTAAATATGTTTATGTCAAATCAGTGTTTATAAATCGTCGTTCAAATGACTCCTTCAGTCAATACTATATGGACCTGCTAACATCATTCAAGTGAGCTTTAAGCGTTTTCACCTTTGTTATAAACATCCTGAAAAAATCATTTAAACTTGATACAAAGTTTGATTTCGCTGTCTAAACGATCCATAAAAGGCAAATATTTCATGAGGAATGAGCTTGTTCATGACAAAATTATGAAATATTAACTTACCCTTTTAACTCAGGTCTATTAAATCACAAAGAAATAACAGCTTTTATTTAGCAGACAAAATTTCCATACGAATATGTTAAAGATTATTTTAAACAAAAGAGCTGATGTACGAACTTATTATACCTCACTTATTTTATATCATTTATAAGTGTATTATTTTTAAAAGATATCATCGGGAAAGTCTCTTTTTGATAAAGCAGAATTAAATTATTAATAGACAACTGTAACAAAAGCTATAACGAATAGTTCTTCTAGAAACTCCAATTTCATCCTTATGAATCTTAATCTATTCTCTCAACTTAAACTAATTGGTCTAATAAAATCTACAAACGCATCATCCTATAACCCAAAACAAACCATGCAACAATACAGATCTCTTAATTTTTCAAATTGAATAGATCCAGAAACAAATTCGAATCTTACTCCACTCGTATCGTAAATACTCTCCCACGATTCTCTTAATTCATACACTCATATGTTTTTCGGATGGCGCTATTATTCCTAAAACCTGTGCTCGCCATGTAACTCGTTGTTGAGTATATTATATACATACGTATGTAGTGTAGGTATATCTACCTGCCAAAGATACCACAGGTAACCATCATCATCGTCGTCGTGTGTCGTTGCGTTGTGCCTCGTTGTTGGGCAAAAAGAAGCGGCCACCAACTCCTCAACTAGTAGTCTGAGCAAGTTCGGATGATGATCGGTTGAGATTCGAAGCACACTCTTGTAATTTTTGTGGTGTTAAGTGAAAAATTTGATTTGGTGCTGAATAAAAATCAATAAAATATCAAACAATCAAGTTAAATAAAACGCATTTCCTAGTGAATTTAAAGAAAACAAAGACTTTGACTTGATTGAAAGAAAACATAATGAAAATGAAGTGATCTTGGAAGAAGATATCAATTTCCTCTAAAAAATAACACCAAATTTTAATTGCCGGAATAAGGTATTTCCTCCGAATGAAAACAATAAGAAGAAAAAGTATCTGAAATTCTTTTTCGACCATTCCCGCGTTTGAAGTGTTAGTGCGCGCGGAGTAATACTACACACATACACATACAAGTGAACAAGTTTTTGCCGCCTTTTTGTTAGTATTTGTGGTTTGTTTACAAAAATATTACCTTCGCTTCGAAATTGTATTTTGAATTTAAAGAGATAACCTTTAAAGCCGGTCGTAGACACTAGAACATGATGCGAGTAAACTAGGTTCGAGTACACTTCGAAGTCAGTGAGAACAATTTGATCGGTTTTAAGTTTTTGCTTCATGCTACATAATAACGCAGTTGTTAAAAAATGTCAAAAGATGAGTAGTTACTTTTTGGAGTGTGGTGGTTGTCTTCAGCTGTTACTCACACCTAAACATAGGTCCACCCTAGAAAATTCAAAATTACTTTTGACTTTAATGAGAACAATCTTATGTTTAGGTAAACCATATCAGATTGATTCTCAAAGTCGATAAAAATAAACTCGAATATGGTAACTACTCGAACCACGTTTACTCGAGCCATGTGCATGTGTCTACGGGCCACTTTAACTTACATTGTGCTCTGTGCAATTTATTATTATTGTTGTGAAAGGTAAACGAAACAGAAGAGTCTTAAGTTTATTTGTGTAAAATTTGAAGCACGTGATCGAAATAATAATAATTGATATTACAATTATTTACAATCATATAATATCTAAATTGTGACAGAAAAAGAAGTAATCATATTCTAAGTTACACTGGCCAATTCATCAGTGATAGTTAACGGTCGCAGAAAGATGGGCACTCGTGTTCCACCACCGACGCCACTTTGTGAAAAAGCCATGGCCGGTATACCTCAGCTGATTGACGATTTGCAACGTTTGTCCGAAGACCAAGACAGTGCCGATGTGGTTTTCCTGTTGGGTAGGGAAGAGGAACGTGTCTACGCACATCGAATTCTACTAATGGCCAGGTATATACAATATACTCTTATAGTCATTAAGTTGTAATGTGATATGTTAATTATTTATATTATTTTTCTTGGTTTGCACTCTGTGCTCTGTTGAGTGTGTAATGAGAAGCAATTACATTACATTTTGTGCTTTTAGTTTGACATTTTTTTTCTTGCAACAAATCAACTTTATATGGCATCAGCATGGTGTGGCCGGGTTTATCTTGTGATGTGGTTTGACTTTTTATGGATGTTTGTTTTTGTAATTAAAAAGTAAAAGTGTTAAATTAGAAATGTTTTTTAAGGGTCTATGAAATAACTCCCACGAAATAAGTCCCACTTTTTAAAACGAAATAAGTCCCACCAAAAATTGCTTAAAAAAATGAAATAACTCCCACGAAATAAGTCCCACTTTTGAAAACGAAATAAGTCCCACCAAAATGAAATGATTTTAAAATTTTCTTAAAATGAAATAACTCCCACTCAAAATGAAATAACTCCCCCTTGAATAATATATTTCTTAAATGAATTAAGTCCCACTTTCATAAACGAAATAAGTCCCACTAGTAACAGCGTTTGGATTCGTAAAGGTGACATGAAATAACGCCAAATGAAATAAAGCCAAATTCAAAAAATTTGGCATTATTCGTTTTTGAAAACGAAATAAGGCCAAATTTTCAATTTGGGTTTACTATTTCACTTTAGAAAACGAAATAAAAGCAATTTGGCATTGTTTCGATTTAAAATTTTGCAGAATTAGGAAAAAACATAAAGTAAAATTATCTTTTGTTTTCTCTCTATGCTAAAACAAGTTTTTTTGAATTGATAGCACGGCGGCGTACTAACAGCTAGGTATGTAAGGGGGGGCATGCTGCCCCCCTGCAACCCCCCTGCTTGGGATCACTATAGGATTTGGGGTGGGTGCGAGTTTGGGTATATGCAAAGAACTTTTGCATTTGAGCACTAAAATCAAAGAAATTCCCAAAAAAAAAAGCAAGAATGGCTCACAGTTATGAAAGAATCACAACGCATTCGTGTTCTTTGCATATACCCAAGCTCGCACCCACCCCAAATCCTATAGTGATCCCAAGCAGGGGGGTTGCAGGGGGGCAGCATGCCCCCCCTACATACCAAGCTGTTAGTACGCCGCCGTGCTATCAATTCAAAAAAACTTTAGAAAAGTAGCTATTCTAGACAATAAATCAACCATTTTTGCGTGTTCTTTTTAAAAAGCAACAAAAAGAACATTATGAAATTCAATGAGAAACAACGTGAAGAGCAACAAATAACGGCAAAAATTATTAAGCATTCACTTAAAATGCAAAATTATGAAAATGAAATAAGTCCCACTTAAAACGAAATAAATTCCACCAAAATATAAATTTAGGGGTATGAAATAACTCCCACTTTACAAAACGAATTTATTCCCACTCAAAACGAAATAAGTCCCACTTAAAATAAAAACGCGTAACGAAATAAGTCCCACCAATTGACGAAATAAGTCCCACTTTTAAAAACGAAATAACTCCCACTTTCAAAATAGCAATTTTTGGTGGGACTTATTTCGTTTTTAAAAGTGGGACTTATTTCGTGGGAGTTATTTCATAGACCCGTTTTTTAAGTGCATTTTGAGTGTAATTGATAGCTTGTTTAAATCAATGTGCCCACAATGGTATTTTTAAGCACCTTCAGACTTGTCGCTTACTATATAAGTAACTTAAATTTGTAACTATATTTGCCTTTTAGTGGGGATATCTGGTGTTCCTTCAAATTTGGACATTATTGCTTTATTTTTCTAGCTATTACATCTTACCTTAAATGTGTATGAAAATTGGTCTGTTGGATTTACTTTTGGTTTGCATATAATATCATACTGTACGGCTCATTTTAAAGGCTCTTAAAAGCATTATTGAAAAGAGTCTGGGATGTGACCCACACTGATAACTTCCCATCCCGTCTGTCGATTTGTTTTGCTTGAGACTTAAACAAAATATTCATAACAATATTTTGTGTGAGATAAATAATTTGAAGTCAATATCTTTCATTGTTTTCCTAACACTTCAAAAACCATTTTTTATCCTTTTTTTGTTGTTTTATTAGGTTTTAGTATTTAAAAAAAAAAAAATGGCAGCAACATTTTTCTGAAAACTTAACTAGAAATTTACAACCTTATTTTGCATATGATGAAACAATTTGATTTCAAAATCTTTTTTTGCTAACGAGATTTTTAGTTCAAGCCCAGTTTTTACTAATAGCAATTTTAGAAAGTTTTTATTTCTTATATAAACAAAAACATATTGGATTTTTCTAAGAAAATTTAGCACGGAATTCAATTATTTTGAAGTCAATACCTTCATTAATTTACTAGATATCAAGAATCGAATTTTAACCAATTTTACGTACTATTTTTTGTAGATTTTTATGAAAAAACTGACTGTCGATTTTTATAAAAAAAAATTACTCAATGTCGAAGACAATATTTTCTATACGTTGAGATTAGTTTAAAGCCAATATCTTTAATTCTTAAGAATATACTTAAGTAGAAATTCAATTTTTACCAACTTTTAATAATATTTGTTTGTAGGTTTTTATATTTTGTAAGAAAACTGTCTATTCGATTTTTCTCAAAATTTTACCAGATGCCAAAAACCTTATTTTTCGTTGCATACTCATTTTTTGTTCACAAAATATTCGATTTGACAATTATTTTTTTCAGTTATTTTATTTATAAAAGACAGTTTGTTGAATTTTTTACAAAATTTTATTGGTTTGGTATCACGTCACAATATATAATATAAAATTTAATGCAAGTCGCCAGCGTTATTGGTTCGTGAGATATTTTGGGTTAACCAAACATTTTTGAAAATCCTTTCTGCATCTTTCTGTGTTATTATCTGTAACGGGTAATCCAATTTGCGATTTGAAAAATACAGGGCTGGAATTTGACATCTGTCGAAGTAAGTTGTTAAACTTGCACAATGCATACAAATTGTTAAAACCTACTACAAAATACATCCATATAAAGTCGAGCTCACACAACAACTGAAGCCAACTGACCATTCACAACGTGTCGTAGATACGCCGAATGGTGGACGGCGATTTTTCGAACAAAATATTCTTCAGCTACAAAGCATATTACTCACTTGGTGGGTGTGTTAATAAACAAAATTGTCATATTTGGGGTTCTGAGAATCCTCAAGTAATTGAAGAGAGGCCATAACATCCACAAAAAGTCACTGTTAAGTGCGCTTTTTGGTCCCGAGGTGTAATTGGACCTTACTTCTTCCTAAACGACTATGGAACGACGACTGTCACCGTCAAATCAAAGCGTTATGGTCATATGATAACCGACATTTTTAAAGAATACGACTTGGAGAATAAATGTAGTTTCAACAAGACGGTGCCACATGACACACAAGTCGATCGAATATGGCTTTATTGCAAGAGAGATTTCCTGGCCGCATAATTTCTCGTCGTGGCGATATCAACTGGCCACCAAAATCAAAATCAAAACTTTTTGTGTTTATGCAGATAAACCTTTAACTCTTAAGTACTGAAAAACCAACATTCGTCAAGTTATGGCTGAGATACCGCCCAATATGTGTCAAAAAGTGGTCGAAAATTACCTCAAAAGAATCGATGCTTGCAACAATTCGTGTGGTGGTCATTTAAATGATGTAGGGTTTCACACATAATGTCAACGTTCCAACTTTATAATAAAAAATAAATATGATGAAAACAAATATTTTATATGTGTTTTATTTACTTTTACTTTTGAAGCCGCGAAATGGATAACCCTGTAGTTGCTGTCACGCTGCCCCAAAGTGGCCCCATATTGCAAAAAGTGTTCGAAAATTGGCGGTGGCTTCTTGCACGAAATCAATAAAACATAATGACAAACCCTTATCTTTATTATCACGCCGATTACAGAATCCGACGTATTAGTTTCGAATGAATTCGGAGCGAGTTTTTGAAATTTTTAATATGATAAAATGTCAAAATTGAAATTTGACTCTCTCGTGTGTATAAAGCTTAATTCTTGGCCATGAAATTAAATAATATGCGTTTTATTTCTTCTTGACACCACACCTCTAAAAGAATACCTTCTATAATCCAAAATTCAGCTTTTTCGGATTTTTTTCGAAGTAAGAAGAAGTTAAGGTAGCGCAATGCAACCTAACGAAGAATCATACTGCCAGCTCAAAAACAGCACCAAATAGTGACACGTTGAGGATAAAGATGCTCCAGATGCCAAAATTCTTCAAAGATTTTAAAATAGCCTCCGAAACCAAAGTGGATCTTATCAATAAAGAAAATTTTTAGATGAAAATCCGGATCATTTTCATACATTTCAAGGACCAAATCCGCGAAAATGCTAAGTTGCTGGTGATCGACGGGCTTCAATTTTTGTGTTAACTGACCTTTAAAATTAAAATTAAAGTCTTTATGCAAAACACGGTCTTATATCGTTTGCGGTAAATATTTCAAATATCGAAGAGAAATTGGAAAATTTGGGTTTTCATCAACACAACGGGCTGGAGCAATAATCTTCTCAATTAATCTCGAGCGTCGCGACGCAAACAGGTTCGATTTTATATCACTAAATTATCCCAACGAACAGCTTAAATTTTTTCACCAGTTTTTCTATTGCAGGTGATTCTCGACTATCCAGAAATACTTTAGTTTTACGAACTAGATTGTAAAATGCTCACCATTTTTGTAGATGAATTGAACACCTTCAAAGAAATTTTGCAAATGCAACTTCTTATTGGAAAAACCGTTACAAAATAACAGTTTTGAAACACATCATTTAATTTATATGCATCTTCGGCGAAAGGTCTTGTCGCCCAAATCATAAAATGCCATAAAGCCCAAAATTGGTACAAAGCCCAAAAAGCTTAGAAAAAATCACCAAAAAATTCAAAGCGAATGTCGTAGGGCCCAAATAAATTTTAAATAAAAGAACGCCCAAATTGTTAGTTGTCATTTTTACAAAAAGAATTTTTAATTTGAAATTTGGGTCTTATGACATTTATTTTCGGCATTAAGACGATTATGATTTCTAACGTTACTTATATGTCTCATCACCCATAGACATATAAGCCAAATCATAAAATGACGCAAAGCCCAAAAAGAGAAACGTCGTAAAAAGAAAAACATCACAAAGCCCAAATAAAATTTCATATCATCCAAACCAACTTTCAATTACGTAACACCCAAAATTTAGAAATGTCATAACCCCCAAAAGATGTTTGGTAGATGGGCTTTAAGCCGCTTATAAAGAGTGAGGAATGTAAAAGGGCATGTTGCCTCCCGACAACCCTGTGCTTGGGCTCAATATAAGATTTGGGGTAGGTGCGAAGTTGGGTGCATGCAAAGTTTCTTTGCATTTAAAAAATATGAATTTAAAGAAACTTTGCATACAGACAACCTCGAACCTACCCCAAATCCTATAGTATATAGATATCAAGCAGGGGGGTTGTAGGGTGGCAGCATGCACCCATAATACTGGGTACTAGCACTGGTGAGAGAGCACACCATTATGTTTTATTTCAATTTGAAAATTGACCTTATTTCGCTTTCTGCAAATGAAATAAAGTCAAAAATATTTATTACGCTTTCTTGATGTTCCGAGTTTTTGGGTGATGTGACAATTTGGTCGTGTTGTGTTTGCGTTTGGGCGATAAAATTTAAAATTCAAAATATCGTAGTACCCAAAATAAAACAAAATTTTCTCAGAATGCCCAAATATTGAAACACATGACACATTTGTGGGTGTCAATTAGTAATTCGGGCGTTATGATTTATTATATAAAATTGATTCGGACAATATGACATTGATTTTGGGCTTTGTGGCATTATCTTCTGAAAATGTTTTTGGGTCATAGAGCCAATAAAACCGAACGCTTCTTTTTATTTAGAACTTCATAGGACCCAAAAAAGTTTTAACGGTCTAAGTTTCGGCAATATTGTTCAAATCGTACAACTACAAAATGTTAATAAAATTGTTTTGAGTGCTATGAAATTTTTAATTTGGTCGACATGGTTTTGGACGAAAAGACTTAACGCCGCATATTCATCTGTCAAAAAAAAATATTAATACAACGTTTTCGTTATTTCCTAATTTTTCTTGACAATATCATTTCGGTGTATTGACTAAATTTAAATACCCAAAAAATTAAAATTTAATACAAATTCATTTAAAGTTGTTTAAACGTATGTATTTCAATATCATGCATATTTTTATGTTGTCAATATTACAAACTTATAATTATTATAAAGTTCTCTTATTTTTGACAGCTTGTGTTATATGAGAAACAATAAGACAACTGAGTTGCCTGCCGAATGTTTTGTTGACAATTCTGAGTAAATTTTAGTTGTAAGTTGTCCCCACCCACCCAACAAATTTATTTTTTAACTTTAACTTAACTTGGTTCATTACCTTAGACTTGTTCACTTATAATATTAGGGAGTGACAGACTCCACTTTTCCACATATTCTCTTACATCGTTTGAGGTCTGATTAAAATAGTGTTTTTCGAATTTAAACAACAATTTCAACACTTACCCTCATTTTTCAAGTTATGCCATTATAGAGAGCATATAAATGTATTGTAAACTTCCACGACTAGCTTTATATTTCTTCATTGTATAGTTTTCCTCTTTTAATAAAGGTAGGAATTTCGAATTTTATGAAATGCAAATTTAAAATCTCCCTTCTTCATTTCTTTGAAAGCGGATATTAAAATACCATTTTTTAAAAAAAGAAAAAAAATTCAAACACACAAGTCATATTTAAGGGAAAATAATATATTGCGCACCATGTTGAATTTTCATTAAGGGTGGCGATAGCGATGGCGATGTGGGCTTCTAAAGTTATAAGCTGCAAGAAAATGCAAATTTAACAGAGCAGCTTGCGTCACAATTTTAAATTTGCATAAACAATATACCTTAGCTTAAACCTATCTATCTATATTACATATTTAGAAGTTCAATATATCCTCAACCCATCAGGAAACCTGGAGTTGCTTAAGCCATATTCTATGCAGGATGTTAATTTACATTTAATTAAAATAATACAAGACGCCACTTGTTGCTTAAAAGAATATAATTATTTATGTAAATTGCTAATGTAATTTATTTTTTTAAACGTATTTACATATGTTTTTTTATTTCTTATTTTAAACAGATGTAAAAGTTTCAAAACAGCAAAACGAGGAGAAATTTGCAGAATTCCAGGATCATCAGTTTCACCATCAGCACCTGGCACACCGACTCCAGTTCGATTGCAACATGTAAATTGTGAAGTTTTTCGACAGTTTATTGTTTACGTTTACACGGGGAAGGTATACAATAATGTTAAACCAATTTTATTGAATAATTTAACATACAAATATTTATTTTACGTTTGGATAGATAATGCTTCAGGATTCAAGAGTTTTTGAAATGATGACTTTGGCTCAAGATATGGGTGTTGAAGAATTGCGTGCTGCATGTGAAGATCATGTTATATCAACTTTATCCGTGGATAATGCTTGTACTTTTTTAACAGCTGTTATGGAAATACACGAAAAAGCAGGTGCGTACTTATATAATAGACGTAGAGGATTTATAAAGAGAAGAATAACATTGAAATCCAATAAGCTTATGTGGGGTGTGTTTTTAAAAACTTCAGATCTTTAGATGATAACACAAGACATAAATATTATAATATCAGTTTCTTCCTAATTTCAAAGTTAATAAAGGACCGATGATACCAACATAGTGGTAAAATGCACTATACATTCAAGGTTGATAGATGTAATAGTGATTCGTTAGTAGCTTGGGGATTGTCTTCGCTTTATATATGACTATTTTTCTTATTCACGAAGCCACCGTAAAATAGACAAAGTGCTCTATGAGCTCCGTTGAAGAGGATGTTAATTCAAGAATTTGCCTTATTTCACTTTTTTGTAAAATGCAATAAGGCCAATTTGCATCATTTGGTCTTATTACCCTTAAATACGTGAAATAAAGCCAAATTGCTTTAATTACATTTTCAATACTTGCGATAAACGCAACAGAAACCTTGCATAGACTCAGTCTCCCACCTACCCCAAATCTTATATAGTGTTTCCAAGAAAGGGGGGTTTATTTATAAAAGAGAAAGCTGTCCCCTTAAATATTGTAATATTCGGCTTGGTCCGATAATTAAAACTTATTCACACTTCTAAATAAAACACAAATTTACTTTATTTAAATCGCTCCAAACATATTTATTGAACACTTTCAATTATTACTTTTCGAACACAGTCTTTATGTTATCTCAGTTCACAATCACTAATGAACCGCTTCGCTTCCGAGCGCCTATTTATATACCTAAAATCGGTTAGAGAATCTACTAGGTTGTTCTCGATGCTTAACGAAGCGAGTTCTCCTCTTTACCACTAGATGCTTAACGAAACTAGTTCTCCTCTTAGCCACTAGATGTTTCTCGATGCTTCACGAAGCGAGTTCTCCTCTTTATCACTAGATGCTTAACGAAGCGAGTTCTCCTCTTAATCACTAGATGTTGCCCTTATTCTACTATAACACGATATTAAAAGAGATAAAGAGTGTATACACATTACAATATCTTAGGTACTGCTTATAATCACCGTAAAAATAATTTGGTCTTATTGTTCACTTTGTCAAAGTGCAATATAGCCAAATACAAAAAATTTGCCTTATTTCAGTATTGTAAAGAGCAACAAAGCCTATTTTTGAAAGTTGGTCTTATTTCACGGCACTGCACCGTTTGAAGAACAGATTAATTATTTTTTTTCAAACTAAGTTTCCACAATATGCAAGTGGTGTTCTGGCGTTGAAAAATTCAAGCAGAATTTTGCAAGCCTGTTAACAGAAATTTTGACATTCTCAACTGTCAAACCGTAACCAACAACCATTCTAACTTCGTATGCAGCTAAAAAAAAAGCACCCTATACATCACCCTTTCTGCTTTTGGATCGTCTATTAACACTAATCGAGTCAAATGTAGTTTAATGCAATAACATTTATTTACCAATGAAATGTGACATTTGCGTTCGTTCTTTTATCGTTGTGTTGAATTAGTCACTCGCAGTCGCAGTCAAAAACTTGGTACAAAGGCGAACATATCATCAAAAACTCACCAAAGAATCATAATTACTAACATTGTCGCAAGAGTTCTGTTCTTTTTCTAACTATTGTTATCAGTCTTTAACTATTGTCGTTCCCAAACGTTAAGATTGTTACAATGACGTCAATACATCGTTCCTTTAATCATTGTTGAAGTGTCAAATAGTTACAATTTGTAACTCAGCGCGGGAGACGATTGTAAAAAATGTCAACCGTTCGTAACAATGACACTTTAACATTTTTTTTGACAAAACAATAAAAGTTAACAATAGTTGAAAAAAGAACAGACTTGGGATTGCATTCGAGACGTCAAAGTTACTTAACTAATAGGCATGTTCAAATAAACAAGATCTAAAAAAATTTGATCCCGTAAAGAAAATTGTGAAAGCAAATTCAAACCTTTGGACACCAAACTTCATAACACATGGGATCAATATTTTACATTTAGCAAAGACTTAACATTTCAAATGCAGGCAACACTAGGTTAGGAAAACTTTTAGTAAGGCAACCCTATGGTATTAGAAAGATAATTTTATAACCTTTCAATTGAACAAATAACCGACTGAATAACAAATGGGATACTTTTTCTACACTTACCAAAGACTTAACACTTCAAATATAGGCAACCCTGGGTTTTGCCAGGATTTGGTTAGTGTTGTGTCTAAAAGTCTGAGTGGAAAATAAAGAGACTTAGAAACCATTAAAATTCATTATAATCTTTATTTCATTAAAATAAAATAAAACAACTTGCTACTAGTTACTCTATAACCTCAAAATTATATACGTCTGTACTCTGTTCGATTGCAACGTGGAATGAAATAATGAATTGTGAATAGGAAAAGACAAGAGATATAATTCATAGAGAGAGACAGATAATAAATATTCTTACTTCAGATTTAGACATGTTCAATGATATGATAATTTATATATGACAGTTAGGCAACCATATAATATTCGAACGAGAAGTAAATTACCTTTCGTTGGACACCAAAATCAAATAAATAGCAGATGAGGATATATTTTCACCCCAGACCCGCCTCTTTTAGCCAGGTAACCTTCCAATGGGGCTAGGATATAAGGAGGCAACCCTAGTTTCCTTTCGTCCTTGGGTCATGGACTTTCATTGGGAGCGGGTCGAAATGCTGTATTTTAAAATATTGTATGGTCAAAATTCTGTATGATACTGTACGATACTGTATGGTCATAATACTGTATGGTTAATATTCTGTATTTCAAAATACTGTACATTTAAAATACTTTGTCTCAAAATGCTGTATTGTCAAAATACTGTATCTCATAATACTGTTTAATACTGGAAGTTTTGACAGATCAATTAGTTTGGTGCAATTGTTTATGCAATTGTTGATTAAGATAGGAACAATTCATTTAAAAATGTAAGGGAGATACAAAAAGTGAGCACTTTTTTACAGCATTTTGAAATACAGAATTTTGAGATGCAGTATTTTGATCACACAGTATTTTTTGCATACAGTATTTTGAAATACATTAGTTTGAGATACACTATTTTAGGTACAGTATTATGATCCATACCGTATTTCGACCCCAGTCCACTTTCATCTTACACCCGATTTGTTGTAAATAACAAATGAGGGTAATAAAACTCCAAAATGCACTTTTATTTTGCAATATTTAGCGACTTATTTTTCTTTGCAATATTTAGTGCCAAGTTATAGCTAGGCAACCCAAGCTCAAATTGTTATTCCAATTCCTAACTTCGTTAAAATATTGGTCATTATCAAATAACAAATGAGGGTATATAATCCTTCTACGTAACTTAGACTATAAGATTTAAATTTATAATCAAACCCACATTCAAAATCCTGAAAAAAATTTCGGCTACCCATTCATATCCAAATACAACAAAAAACTTAAAGCTCAAACAAACCTCGTCTTCAAACAATGCAAGAAAGTTTAAAGCCAAATACCTACGAAAATGTACGAAACTATAACTAAACGTATATCTACCGACTTATTACCCGTGTTTTGTTGGAAAATCTATCCATAGTATAGTAGGATTTTAAACGAATAACAAAAAACAATATCCATAGTATGAATACTACCGATAAAAGTTAGAGTAGAATCTTACTATGGATGGGTTTCTGACATTTATACGAGTCTCGAATGGATCTTATGTGATTTCGTTCTTAAATGTTGGTACGATTGATATTGCATTTGTATCTCAATGGCTGTGTTCGTTGAGTAGTTGTGCATTTGGAATCATGTTTGTTTTCCATTGGGGAAAAAATTAATCTATTACTGTTGATATTATTTAGTTTTGTTAGTGAAAATTGACTAACTGGGCTTATTTTGCAAGAGAAAACAATAAAAAAGATAATTAAGTTTTGCTATGTTTCCAGCAAAGGTTTATCTCAGTGTTTAGATAAGAAAAATCGTTTTGGTGTTTCCACCGCACAAAAAGATTTTAAAATGATTAAGTTTGTCCGCACTTTTTGAAATGCAAATGGTGTTTCGATGTTTCTTATGAAGTGCAAGTGAAATAATTTGATTCGTGGTAAACAATGAAAAACTGAATACTTCAGCACCATATAAGAATATGCTACCTACTCCATATGCAATTTTTTTTTTTTAATTTGATTAAAACAAAACTATATTTTTTGTATACAAACATACAAATAAATAGACCATAACGCATTATCTGTAAAACCAACTAATCCACACAGGTCATTCTTCACAAATTTTGACTCGACTCTGATCCCCGACCGGAATCGAGGCGAATCAAGCTCATTTCAACTCGATATAAATAATTAAGGCGAGCTTCATGCTCGCTTCAACACCACATGTTAATGTATTAGTCTACGAACAAACCCCCTTCTTGAAGTTTTTATTTAATGTCAAATTGTTTGGTTAAAACTTTGAAATCGACTATCACATTACACAGACGTATTTTCTTGATTTTGATAGTTAACTATCAAAAATCAGCTTACACGATTTCACCCCTGGTCTGAATTTCGCTTTTTTTTTGGAATTTTTTGATAAATTATTCTGGCAAACATTCAGTTGTATCAACTTTCAAATATAAAAACCGGACTACTGCGGATGGTTTTTTTGGCAATTGCTCACTGTACTATATATGGAATACGAAAAAAACGCGCGTATTTTTCTTCTTCACAACGCCAACAATCTGCACAACAAAAATCGCATCGTAGCTTTGTATATGAAAACCATTTTTCATATCTACAAAGATGGTCCACAAGTAGAAGCGGACTTATGAATTTAAATACAAACAAAAATCGGTAAATGATCCTTAACAGCTGATGTAAAGATGCAAACATTTCTTTCATCCCCTTATTAGACACTATATAAATAAAATATTCCTTTCGTTTCCGTAAATCTCTCCACTTCGCGACACCAACGCCAATAATTCGGCATCTGGTCGCTCTAAAAGTTTCTGTTCATGGTTTTCATATACAAAGCGTGACTTAGGAAAAAAACACCCGTTTTGGGTTAGCAATGAATCAAACCGTTTTAAAAATCGTTTACACTGCCATCTGTGGTTTGTAACCATTAATACTAATCTTTGTATGTATGTGTCCAAACTAATTCGAAATCGAATTTTCGAAATGGTTGTAAACTTCACTGTGGTCCTTTTTAGTGTGGAATTTAAGTTAAAATATCTCACGTAGCACATTTAAAATTGTGGTAATTCGTAAATAAAATTGTGTTCATTAATTTTATGAGTACTGAATTTTATGTGACTTACTTAATATAACATTAATATTTAATGAAGTGAAATGAAATAAGATCTGAAAGCGACCAATAATTTTACATTCAGCTTAAAAATTGTCATAAATACAAACAGTAGGTTCAAAGGACTATTCACATGAGAGCAACCTAGTAATAAATGAATAAATATGATTTTAAACAATTTATAAACCTAAATTTTGTAAAAATTGTAAACCTAAAATATAAATATAGCGTAAGTTAATCTTAGTGAAGTAAAATTAGCTTTTAAAATTCCCAAAGAGTAATTTAATAAGTTAAATTGTGAATTGCAGATTGTAACCAACTCAATTCGCGTTCCACATACAATCCACACTCCAACAAATAATATGTTCCCGGCAGAGATGGCAGAAATGCGATTTTTTTTGATTTACTACATTTGTTACGTCTGCTACATAAATGAGGTAGTTAATGTAGTTAAATGTAGTTAACGTAGTTAAATGTAGCAGACGTAGCGGTAGACGTCAAAACGTAGTTTGAAATGTCAATTCAACCACCAAATTGACAAATTTCATCGAAAAGATAACTGTGAAAGTGTGAAAAACTAACTCTCGTCGTCGGCGCCGGTCGCCGCAGTGGTCGTTCGTCCATACGAAAATTCGGAACAGGCTTAACCAAGAACATTCCAAAAAATTGATAGATATACACTATACTCTTAAAATGAACGACAAAAATAAAACAGATGATTATTAAATTTGCATTTTTCTTCCATAAAACTTCTAATTCCTTGATTTAGTTCATTTACGCAACATATTTGGTTCTTTCTTATGTATAGTTCAGTGTTTTTCACTCGTTAGTCGTTACTTATTCACTCCTTTTTTTAAATTCTTTTTAAAATTTAACGTTTTTTGTGAAGGTAGCACACGTAACAAATGTAGGTAGTAAATGAAACAAATCAAACATGTAGTTTATCCAATTAACTACACGTAGTTTGCCGAGTAGATTACCTGACGTAATCTACTCTGCCATCTCTGGTTCCCGGGCGTCTTGAGCAACAAACTCCATTCTCCAAACTTCATTCTCCATTCGAATATAAACAAGTCATGTTAAAGAATAGTCGTTCATTTCTTGTTCGCTTTCATGTGAATAGTCCTTAAGTCTGACTCTTGAGAACTTTACAAAATATACTTTCGACTATCTTTAAATCCAAATTTTTGTATTGAGAAATTAGGGGTTTTCTTGAGAATAAAAAGATTGCTAATTGATTTAAAATTTAAATTTGTAGAATTAATTAAGTTTTGGTTGAAATTTAAGGATTTTTGTAAATTCTTTACAGAACTTTATGCCAATAGCTTGAAATCTAGAGATCTAGAAACATTTGCCATTAAAACTAAACTCCAATCTTAGCTAGATTAACAACTTTATTATAATAAGTTCCCGATACAAACATATTTTTGTACGTTTGTGATTCGAAAATCGAAATTATTTTATTCAAAAACTCATATTAAAACGTAGTGCAATCCCACCATAATATAAAATTACATTCCACAAAATAATTCCCCCTAGCTTGACTACATCATCCGCCATTTTCTTTAATAGAAAATTTCCCATTCACAAAATGTCAAAAAGTGACAGCCGCATTGACTTTTCGCTGTGTGAACGCCGACGAAAAACGTTTAATCGCGGCAAATCTGTTTTTAAGAAATAAAAGTATTCATTTAATTTGTTGATATTTTTATTCGTTTTGAAATAAAATCAAACAATAAAAATGTCCTTCAAAGGAAACACAAAAGTACAAAAGGTGATGGTCCAGCCCATCAACCTTATTTTCCGATACCTCCAAAATAGATCTCGCGTCCAAGTTTGGCTCTATGAAAACATTTCGCTGCGCATCGAAGGACACATCGTCGGGTTCGATGAGTACATGAATCTTGTTCTGGACGATGCCGAGGAGGTGTATGTTAAAACCCGCAATCGTAGGAATTTAGGCAGAATCATGCTGAAAGGCGATAATATCACACTCATCCAGAATGTTAGTCCATCCAAGGATTAAGGTTAGGTTGAAAAACTCTCGAAGTCCGGGAAGTCTGGACACACAAATCAAGAACAACAACTGAATGAAACAACTCTTCTACCTTCTAAGCATTTTATCGAACTAAAGTCATGTAAAATTCTGCATTCAATTTAAGTCTTTTTTGTCAAATGAATTCCAGAGAATAAGATTGAAATTAAAAAATGAGTATTTACCTGTGTATGAATGTTGTTTTCATTTTTCTTATGTTTTTCAGAGGAAGCTTCGGTAGTTCCATAGGAATCAGTGTCTAGATTTTATATAGGCACCTTTTGTGTATAATTCTGTTGGATTAAAATAGCTTGGGAGGGAGTCCAAGCAAAAATGAAAGAGATTCGTTAAGATTTTTTTTGTTTAAATATTAAAACTAGAGACTCAAAGTTGTTGTCTGTTACTTTGGGTTCTCTTGCTATTGACCAATATCTAGGTTTCAAGCTATTAGACTTTTCAAAGGGCTTAAGGTTAACAAGTGTCTTTTGTTTGCCTACAGCAAGTTGATTAGTTCTTGTTAATTGTTCACTTATTTTAATGAGAAAGAGTCATCCTGTATAGGAAATCCAAGACTGAATAGAGGTTCAAATGTTCCAAACTCCAATGACAGATCATTAAAAATTACATTCAATTCTTAAATAGGTGCTAAATGTGCTGCATCGTTTATGGAAAGATGCATTATTTATATTGGAGAAAATGCAACCGAGTGCGTCAAGACGAATGCCTTTCTAAATTTAACCAAGGATGGTTTAATAAAACTCATCTCTTCCGACTATGTAAGAAAAACAAAAATATCCTCTTCTGCCTACCAAGTGCACCTCATTATCATTTTTTCATAGTTCTGCTTAGAAGAAGAAGACGTCTGGCGTTGTGTCCTGGCTTGGGCCAAGAATCAAGCCGGTGTCACTCAACCTACAGCCCACTGGACCGAAGAGGAACGTGCTCGTGTATGTCAACATTTATCAGGTGTTATGGGTCATGTGAGACTACTACTCATCGATAGTCAAGTATTTGCCGAAGAAGTTGAACCTACTGGTGCTGTTCCAATGGAATTATCCTTGGAACGTTATCGTTATGCAGCTTTGCATTCGAATAAAATGGGTGGAGCGAATAATGGCGGTGGTGGAGGTGGTGGTAATGCACCACCTGTTATTCCTATTCCCACGGGACCTCTATCTGAAGACGATAAACGTTTACAACCACGGCTAATGATGAATATGTTTCCAGGATCGAATATTCTTAAAAATGATAAACTTCATTTGCAAGGAGTTCTAAATGGATGGTAAGATACAAAATATTAGCTCCAACTTAAAGTAGATAATAACTTGTGGTGTCTTGAATGTTAATTGTAGGTATGGAGTTCCAAAACAAACTTGGCGCCTTGTCTTTAGAGCATCAACTCATGGATTTGGTTCGGCTACTTTTCACAGATTTTGCGATGGAATCGCACCGTGCTTCGTCATTGGACTTGTAAGTTTTTATTTTGAGACATTATCAGCTTCGTTAAGAGTTTTACCAGGGAAATATTCAATAGGAAACATTTTCTGGGAAGCTATTAAACCTTCAACTAAACGAAGTTTAATTTCCAATAGAAAATAAGATTTCAAAAAGTCTCCAAGAAACTTTGATAATATTAAATTTTGAACGAAATCGAAAATCAATCACCTTCGTGGTAAAACTTAGATTTTCCGGGTGAAACTCATAAAAGGGCTTAAATGACTGGTAATTGTTCGAATGCCTTTAAAAATCTTTAGGAGGCTCTTGGACTTATGGTTTTTAAATCAAAATAAATAAAGAAGTGATTTTTAATTCTTATTTAATTTTGTGTAATAAAAATAATAATATTTTAGGGAAATCGTGGTGAAATCAGTGGAGGATTTACAGATGTAGCTTGGGCTAAGACAAGTCGCAAAGGTGGTTACATCCACTCGGAGCGAGCGTTTCTTTTTACATTCAATTCGAACAACGATTCCCAGCCAGCTAAATTTGACGTTGTTAAAAAGCCGTATGCCATTTGCTACCATCCAGAGTAAGATATTTTGTATTTCCATCACAGACTCCAACTGTTGGATTCCATATCTTGTTGATCTCTTGTTCAAATCTCTTATTTTTAAATTGTTTGTTTTCTTAATTCTAACTATAGTTGTGGACCAATTTTTGGAGCTGGAGCAGACTTGTTGTTCTCTAATAATTGCAACACAAACATGGATTCCTATTCAAATCTCCCACACAGCTACGATGGACCGAATGCAAGTTATATGCCATTATTTGGTGATTATAATTTTACAATTGTCGATTATGAAGTGTATACGCCAGCAGCAGCTGCTCCTGCAAATAATCAACCAGGAGTGAAAATAAAATATGATAGATATTAAGATAACAAAATTTGATTTCGATATCGAAAACTTGCATAGAATTTATTAATCAATTTTAATTGTTTCGAACAGTATTAAAATTTCTTGCCTTAATTTTAATGTTAAAAGAAAAATGTATTCCTATGTGAACGAAAAAAGACTTGGGGCTTCCAAAATATGAAAAAAAACTACTAAATTAAAAAAAGGTAAATGGACTTTTTGAATTTAAAATAAATTGAGTTTTATACAATTCAAAATCTACAACGGTGGTATTAGGAGTTTTATCTTCCAGAATATCATAAAAATTAAAATATGATTTTTAGATTTTAAGATAAGATGACATTTATTTCATTTTCAAAGTTTTAAATATAAAAATCTTTTAAGTATGGCTTTGCTGTCTGCATGATTGACATAATTTAAAGTTAAATAGGATTGATACAATTTTTTTATATAAGAAAAGAAAAAGCTATGCTGATATCATCAAAAGGCTTCGTTAATGATTTAGATTCTATAGGAGATTGCTCTTTGATAGTTGAAATGTTACATCGCCATCGCAGTTAAGAATAGCTATTACTTCTGCAGCGCTTATTACATCACTGCCAAGGAAGGTTATTCTCAGTTCTTTCAGGATTGGTCACTTACCGATGAAATGCATAATGGGCAGGTTCAGGCAATGTAAGGGACTTCATTTGCAGTCAATTTCATTCTATGAACGTAAATTTTGACCAAGGCAACTAGTTAGTTTTTCAAGTGTCATGAATTTAAAATTCAGAACTTTACTTCACAAACCTCTACTTTAAGTTCACAGTACATAAATTACCAAAAACATTATTGTCTACAAAACGCCACTCAGGCAAGCTGCAAGTCGATCACGATTTGTATATTGTATTGTAAGGAAATATTACTTATTTCTTTTACAAATTGACAACGAACCCTTTTACAGAAAGCATTGAGTGAAGTTGTGCAGAAAATAAATAAACCATAGAGTAATAAAGTTCAGCTTTTACTTGAATAAAAAACATTATCAATTGTCATTTTGACAGAAGTAGACTTGACTTGATAGTTAGGGAGATTTTTCTTGACTAACTTTGCAGTCAACTTTCCATTAAAGTTGCCTTAATTGGAAGGTCATTTTTTGGCAGCTGGCTAATCAGATAATAAAAACTTCCCTAACTTTTAAGTCCCTTACGTCGGCTGAACCTGCCCAATGTCTTCTCTCACCGACATGTTGCAAAAGCGTGCAAATTATTGAAAGATCGTCTCGGTTCAATCTTACCAACTCTTCTCTTATCTTTAATATAGCCGATATTAGTTTTTGATTAAAATCAATCCTAACAAAATTTCTTTCACAAAGATTGTGTTGAAGAACGTTGCATGTGGCTCTATGTACAGACGTTCAAGCCTATATTTTTCGTCTAATTTGGCGATGAGACCATAGAGTGCGTTTTCGATATCTCTACCATTACATGACTGCACGTTTAAGATAAAATTCATATCACAATATTCAGCTAGTTCCTTTAAGTGCTAGTTATACAGGGCTATAACTTTTGGCAATCTTTGATTAGCCATGTTAAAAACTCTCAAAAGATAGACGATATGTAGCTGTAGAGCTGAGACAAGCTGGCTTCAATCATGACCATATAATTTATCGAATTTTTCAGTTGTTGAAAGCATCTTTTGACATAAGACCTTAGTAATTTTCCAACAGTTTCATATTTTTCATACTACTTCATACGGTTACTGAAGTGGAAACTTTGTATTATTTAAGTTATGGGTAACAAGATTGTTTGCAACAGCATTTTTTCCAAGCAGCGCTTATTGCGCTCTATTTTTCATTACATCCTTGTTTAACTCCCATTGTTGTCTCAAACCAATCCGACCTTTCCTTACCATACCGGTTATATTTCCTTCATAAATGTTTACTAGCACTCTTCCAAATTTTGTTGACATTCCCTTCTTGTACAGCTTGTAGAACAAGGCTCTTCTATCGCTTGTATCTATGAATAGGACATATAGCTTCCTTTTCTGCTGCAGGAGTGTTTCCGCAATGTTGTCGTTCGATGAATAGCAGCTTCGGAATTTTGTTATGGTTAATATAAACTGTTAGGCAATTCCTTAAAATTGATACATAAAATGAATACTCCGCGGTAGTTTACTGGATCAGATATATCTCCCTTTTTATGGATTGTAGATAATATCGATTCCTTAAATTCCCAATATTCAAGATGCTAATAAAGGTTTACATAAGGTTGTTAACAAGATTCAACGTTCCATATTTTAAAAATCCACCGTGATTCTATCAGCTCCTGGTGCTTTTCCATCTTTAATCTTCTTTACAGTCACGCAAACTTCTTCCTCTCTTATAAAATTTGTAGTTCCAAGCTGTAATATTTATAAAAACCTTTATACAGGTTGGCAGTGATTTTTATTTAAATTTATTTCGTTCCGAATACCATTGATTATAAAAACCAGGTGTCGGAGTTGGCAAATAAAGATTATTTTTTGCAATTACTTTTAACTTTCACTTCGATTTCATTTTTTTCATTGCAATTAATTTGAAAAGTATGTGTTATTGTTATTTTAATTAAATGTAATTGAAATTAATAAAATCTACTTACTTATTTACATGTAATTAAATATTGTAATTAGTTTTTTAAAGTTAAAGTAGTTGAATGCTTTATTTTTTTATTAACTCAAAGTAACACACTCAAAAGAATTAACTATTATTCATTAAATAATTTTGTAATGTCGCGTAAAATGTAACTGACGAAAATAATGTTTATTTACATTTTTGTGTAATGATTACTGGAAAAGGAAATAATTTCTGCTTTTTTGTTTATTACTTTTGTTTTCAAAAAAGTATTTGGAATTATATTGCAAGTAAGTATTTAATAACATGTAAAAGTCTGGCCAAATTAGACCAAAAATTAAGAGTAAAGTTACCTAAATTCACACCAAGCTGAAAATCGGTAAAATTGTTTGAAATATCATTAAAAACAAAATTTGAAAGTTCCCCATCTTTTCCCCGGTAGGGAAAAAGTTTTATTCAAGGTCAAAGGTAAAAATATGAGTTTTTCGCGATTTTCAGCAAAACGGTAAGTTTTATTATAACGATTCAAAAAGTTGTAAAAGTTGTAATCGTCACAATATCGTCATAATAGTACTATAAGAAATATATATACAATGCTTTGATTTAAATACACCGTATTTACATTTTTGATAACGGCATTTCTACGATATTTAAATAAAGTTTAAAGTTTTTTGGCTTAAGTCGATTTTAGCGCGTTTACCTTATGGTAAGCAAACTTCTTAGAAATCCATAAGACGAGGCACATTGCCCCGTCTTTTTGTAACTAGGTACCAAATACCAATATCGTGAATCGTATAAGTCTCTGAATGTAGAAACCTAAAAATTGGTGTTCTGGTCTGTTATTCCACCACCCAAGATGGAGAAGTATCTACGAGCGGCGCGGCGGCGCCGGCATTGTAAACGATAAGTAGGCTTCAATTATTGCCGGATTTGAACTTTATCAAGATGGAGATACAAATTGAAATGCAAAATACGCCATTGAGTAGGTACGAAACGTTCGAACTTATTATTACATTATTTTAAGCGTTGTTTGATTGCTGTAAGCTAACCATTATCGTAAAAGGCAAACATTCAAATAATATTCATCAGCTTGAGACAATATGCGAGGGACTTCATTTGCAGTCAACTGTATTTTTTGAACGCAAAATACGACCAAGGCAGCTAAGTTGATTTTTCAGATTTTGTTAATTTTAAGCTTGGAACTCTATACTTGATTATCTTTTACTTGCAGAAAGTACAAACATCATTATTATGTATCTATACAAATTATTAAATATTCTGACAAAACATATCATTCCTTGACTTCAAAAAACAAAATGGTCAGCTTATTGAAGAGCATACTAGAGCCATTAATTGGGAAAGTATATTTTATAAATATTTAGAACGAAACATTGGGAACATTTAGATCACCCTAGTTTCAGTGTTCGTTCTGTTGATGCTGCTGATATTGTTGAAAGTCTGCTTTCTGTTAAGTCAAGTTCTGTCAGTCTGAAAAATGATTTTGCTAATTTTGCTGCCTACTTGCTACTTTACATAAGTATTTAATACTATTTGTATGTCCGGAGTTTTTCCGTACCTTTGAAAGACGGCAAAAGTCATACCACTTCCTAAAAATGCTAAAGGAACTGAATATAGACCTATCTTAATTATACCCTTTTTGTCTTAAGTCTTTGGGAGAATTTTGTAGATACAAATCAACGTTTATCCTTCATCAAAATCTTTGCTCTAAAACATTTGCTCTAACATGGGAAAATGGAAATCTAATTAAAGTTTATGGTGCCCTACGTACTTTATGGGTAAGGTGCCAGCTATAGCTTAGCTATCATTGAAATCGATCCGGAAAATTTTTTGAATCGACATTTGACGGTGTTTCCCTTTGATTATAAATGAAAATTATATACCGATCGATCGGTAATCACACAAAGAATTTTTTTTGAGAAAAAAAAGTTTAGTTGCACATTTATTTTTCTCTAAAAATGTATTTTTCTATTTTCCGGACGGAAATTTATTTTCCTGAACAGCTGAAACTTTTATGTTCAAAAGGGAAACGAATCGTTCCACTAATTTGTGTTCCAATTTTACACAATTCCAATGACAGATTTCTGTCATCAAAAATTTTTCGGTGGATTTCAATCATGAAATTTTTTCAATGACAGACATTTTTAATGAAAGCTATAAACGACCTGCCAAAAAAATTCCAATGTTTGTTTTCAATGATGAAAACCAATGATAGATATAACTGGCGCCTAACCCAGTATTTAGCACCAGTAAACACACGCAAGTTGCTTGCTAAGACTTTGTTAATACCAATCTTAATATCGTCTACAATTTTTTTTTTTTAAATAAAACAAAAACGGTTATGTATGTATTTAACTCGATTTCTATTGCATGGCCCAATTTTCGACGGTTTTCAAGCATAAATCGGCCGATACTGCTGAAATTTCTTGTTCGATATTAGTACGAAGTTCATCAATTGTCGCTGGCTTGTTGGCATAGAACATTGACGTAGCTCTACAGGAAATAGTCTAACGGAACCTGATATGCGGTCATCTTCTACTGCGCAGTCCAGTGGGTGTGGATTCGAAGACTTTCCAGACCGGAGCATTGGTTTATATGCGCTCTACGTGACCCAGCCATCTCAGTCGTTGGACTTTTATACTTCTGGCTAAGTCTTGTCGCTGTACAACCCGTACAGATCGTCGTTCCATCTTCTCTTATACTCAGTTTCTATGCAAACGGCACCGTAGATCACGCGAAGAACTTTTCTCTCGAAACGACCCAAGGTGCTTTCATCCAAATTTGTCATAGTCCATGATTCTGCACAGTATAACAAAGGAAGATGATGAGGGTCTTTTATAGCGACACTTTGGTTGCCCGAGAGAGGGCAACTCAATTGCTTTCTTAGCCCAATAGAAACAGCGGTTAGCAAGAGTAATTCTTTGTTTGATATCAGCCCTGGTGTTTCTGTGTTCATAGCGGATCCTAGGTACACAAAGTCCTTAACTACCTCAAAGTTACGTCTATCAATGGTGAAGTTTTGACCGAGACGTCGGTGTTTTAGCTCCTTTCTGGATGGCAGTATGTACTGTGTCTTGCCCTCATTAACCGTTAAACCCATTTTTGCCGCCTCTGCCTCAATACTTACAAAAGCCTCATTGACATCAAGCTGAGTTCTTCCGATTATGTCAAAGTCATCTGGCATATGCTAGTAATTAGACGGACTTTTGAAAGTTAGTGCCTCTAGTGTTGACGTGGGAGCTCTGCACTATTCTTTCAAGGATGATGTTAAAGAAATCGCATGACAACGCATCACCTTGTCTAAAGCCTTTTTTCACATCGAAAGGTCTGGTTAAGGTGTTTCTAACCTTTATGGAGCAGCTTGAAATCTCCATGGATATCCTGCACAAATGAGCAGGGATGCCAAAACTAGACATGGCTCTATATAGCACATCTCTGTAGATGCTCACATATGCTGCTTTGAAATCGATGTGTGTCGATTTGATGTTCTCGGGTTTTTTCCAGGATTTGCCGTAATGTTAATATTTGATCGTCTGTAGACTTTTCTGGTCTAAAACAACAACGATAAGAACCTATAAGGTCGTTGACGATGAGCTTAAGACAATCACATATTGCGACAGAGAAGATTTTGTAAGCGATGTTAAGTAGACTGATGCCTCTATAGTTTGTGCCGTTTAGATTGTGTTTTTTTTTTTTAGTATCGGGTAAACAATACTAATGTTATATTTATGATAGGACAGTGTATCCAATTTTGCTACCCTGCTGATAACAATGTAATTTGATAATAAAATTAAACTTCGTAATTTGTTGCTACTCTCTGATGTATACTACTTACACACTAACCACAATACTGTTTTGACAAAATTAATTTACCTACCTCTTGAAGATCTCGTCAATTGAGTTATCCTCGCTAAACATGTATAACATCTGAACGTCAATTTTTGATAAACTCAGTCTGATTGTGGAACTCTAAAAGATTATTTTGAAAATAGCCTTTAAATAATTTAAATTATACTATTCAATTGTACAATTGTAACTAGTCTGCTTTCTAAAAAAAATTTCGCTTGCTTGTATTCTTAACTTGTTACTATTTTATAAGATATTGTATCTAACAAGTATTTAGGCATTAACCAACAAATAAAATTAAATTGTGTCTAAAATGGACAACAGCTCCTACAGGATGTAGAATTTTCAAAAATGGTTGGATACATTCGAATCACCTCCTAAATTACATAGTTTAAATTTAAAACTTTTTAAGTGAAAGTTTCCTCATTATAGGTAATTATTTTGTGTGAAACATGCCCCCACGTTACCGTACATTCAATTCATGGACTTAAAATGTCATGATACTAATTTATTTAGATTGTAAAGATTTTAAGTCTCACAGAAAGTCAGAAATGCAACATATAGAAAAGTGTTGACTTTTCCGTGAACACCAAACACAAAAACAACAAAAACATATTGATGATGAATGCTAAAGTACAGCTAGTAAAGTGCAGGATATCTTTATTTTGCTTTCTTTTGCCTTCTATTTTTACTTTTAATAGACAAACTTCCGCTTCGCTAGCCCATCAGTAATAGTTTGTTGTACTATAGTGGGTGTATGCGAAATGAATTGAAATTTTAATTGAATTCGCGTAGGCGGATGTTTAACACACATTTGAACTTGCGATAAATGTTTAAATAGTTCTTTGCCATAGACAGCTACAACAGCAGCATCGCAAAATAAACTAAACTAAATAAACGACTTTTGCTTTGGAGGGCGAAGTATATAGACAAGAGTAGAGACTCTAGGCTACATTCATATAGTAGATGCTGTGTGCGGTTTTGTGAGATCTATGGGAACATGAAGTGCACAGGATGTCGACCAAGTGAATCACTAGAAGCTGGAATATATGTATGTACCTACTCGTATATGGTTGATTACGTGCAAACTTGGTTTTCTACTATTTATATTGACACACAAGAGTTCGGCCTTACTTACTTTTTATTTGAAATAAAATTAAAAAAAAAAAGAAAAACTGAGGGAGATGCGATATTGTTATGCAATATCGTGAGTGTGTTTCTTTTCCTTATGTCGAAAAAATATCGGTTTTATAGCCTATAGAGGTAACGTTGTCATTTTGGACTTAACTTCTGTTAACTTTTAAATGAAGATTAAAAAAGGTGATCGTCATGTTGTTTTTAAAAAAAGTTATGACCGACTTGGAGCTTCAAAAATTCGGTCTTAAATTCATTATGCGGCATTAGCACTTCACTTGAACTCAAATAAAAAAGTCAAAAATTCTTAAATCACGTGATCACTCGCAATTATGAACATCTTTTTGTTAGAAAACTTTTCTTGTAGCAAATTTTGAAAATCTTAATGCATTGTTAAGACGTGTACTGTTTTATTTTAAATTAAAGGTTTAGCTTCCCTTGTCCAATGTAAGTAGATGACAGGTTTAAGACTCTGACAGTTGTCCAATTGAAGCTATTTAAAATGGAATCTCTTATTGGAAACCCTTTTAGTAAAAAGTGAAAAGTGCTTTAAAAAGTTCATTAAACTCACTGATAAGTGGGGTATATTATTATTTTTTGATATACCTTAATTTAAGTTTTTGATATGAGAATACTTAAATGTTTTAAGGTTTAGAGAGTACACAAAATAATACTAATGGAAACATAAATTATTATTTTAAAACGATATCCACCCAGACTATATTATTATTTGTTCCAACCCAGCTTAAGTGGATGAGCATTAGAACGCGTGGGCATCACTCTGGTTTGAGATCTTTAGAATTTAACATTATATTCACAAACCTATTTCTATGGGAATTGTTTTATATATTTTCTTTCTTTTGGTTTGTCTGTGTTGTAATTTTACGGATTTCAAGTTGTTTGAATGAAGGAGGATCTAAGAGGCGTTTGAAGAGCACACGTAATGCAACAAACAATTTACAAAATAAAGATGGACTTTGATGTTATGGTTTATTTATGAAATGATTCTATTGGGATTTTGATTTGAAACAATGTTGCAGCTTAATTAAATCATAAATTCACAGCAAATGTTTCTTGACTGTAAATAATCTAGTGAAGATTAACTTTTAGAAAATTAAACTTCTGTCTTATTTGAATATCATGTCTTTCGATAAGGTTAGGTTAAAGTGGCTGTCCGTGATGGAGTAGGACACACTTAGGCCAGTTTAATGGCCCATTGTGAAAAGAACATGTTAACACTTTTCTTCAATACACATGAAGTGATTGAACCCAAATTTCAATAAAACTGCTGATACCTATGTACAGGGTTATCCATTTTGCGGTTTCAAAAGTAAACGTAAATAAAACACATACAAAATATTTTTTTTCAAGATATTTCTTTTTTATTATGAATTTAAAACGTTGACATTATGTGTAAAGCACTACATCATTCTAATTACTACCACGCGCATTGTTGCAATCGTCAATTCTTTTGAGGTAATTTTCGACCACTTTTTGACATATATTGGGCGATATTTCAGCCATAACGAATGTTGGTTTTAAAGTGTTCGAGAGTTAAAGGTTTATCTGCATAGTTATGGTCTCTCGAATAGCCCCACAAAAAAAAGTCTAGTGGTGTCAAAACGCACGATCTTGGTGGCCAGTTGATTTCGCCACGACGAGAAATTACGCGGCCAGAAAATGGCATGTGTCACCGTTTTGTTGAAAATACATTTAGTCTAAATCATATTCTTTAATAACAGGCACACAAAAATTGGTTATCATATGACCATAACGCTGCAAATTGACGGTGACAGTCGTTCCATCGTCGTTTTCGAAGAAGTAATGTCCAATCACACCACCGGACCAAAGAGCGCACCAAACAGCAACTATTTGTGGATATAATGGTCTCTCTTCAATTACTTGAGGATTTTCAAAAACCTTAAATACGAAAATGTTGTTTATTACATACCCACCGCGTGTGTTTCGTCGCTGAAGAACATTTTGTTCGAAAAATCGCAGTCCACCGTCTGTTGTTCAAGCACCCATTGGACGTATCTACGACGTTGTGAATGGTCCGCTTGCTTCAGTTATTGTGCGAGCTGGACTTTATATATACTGGATGTAGGTGTAGATCCAAATGCAAAATACGCCATAATGTTCCCTAAAACAGTCCTAATTCCTTAAAACGACGAGGAATAGACACATTGGAGTCTTTGGCAGCACTTTCCCTTTTTGTTTTAGGTTTTAACAATTTGAATGCGTTGTGCGATAGTTACGCGATCCATTTTCGTAAAGTCAGACTCTCAACTGAAAAAAAAATTCGTTGAACAACTTAGTTTGACAGATGTCCTATACTTTTGAAACCGCAAAATGGATAAGCCGTTATAATTGCCTCTAACAACGATGATAAACGAATAAACTTAGCCCCTTAAAAAGACAGAGTTGTGCTTCTTTAACTAAAACGAAAAATGATCTGTAAGAGGCTTCATCTCTTATAATATGAAATATCACTGTACTTAATAATTACTTTGCTTAGAATAATCAAATTAAAGCTTATTTATTTTTTACTGTTTCCATGTAATCGAAATAATATTTTTCATTAGTAATAAAGAAGTTTTGTTGAAGTTAACACGTTTTGTTTCTTATTTTGATCAAGAAAAGCCCTATAATAAATCAGAAGTAGGATAAAATTCCTCATTTAATTGAATAGTGGTTGCATTTCTTACGATAAATTAAAGAAAATTTATTAAAAAAAATTTTCCAAACATGGATGCAAATGCAATGGCTCGTGTTTTGAGTTTTTTGGAAAACGCTTCTGTGCAAATCCTTAAAAAGAAGCTTGTCCAGATGAATTTAAGCACACATGGTACCAAGACTTCACTTAAGGCCCGTTTAAATGAAGCCATTGATTCGCTTGAACCTGAGCAGATTGAAAATCTATTCCCTGTTGTTGACCAGGAAGGTGAGGCAAGTTGTGATGACGCACATGAGGACGAGGATGACGCTGTATCACAACGTCTTGAAAAACTCCGTGATTTAGTCAAGAAAAAGGAAGAAATCGCTGCGTTGGAAAAACGTTTGGCTGAACTCAGCACCAACAGCCCTATTCGTGAGTTCCACGTTAGTGCACATTCGTCACGTGATATCGAGGAGTCCTTACCATTATTTAGTGGCGACGATAATTACCCTATTAGGAAGTGGATTGAAAACGTCGAGGATGCTATGGTCACTTACCATCTGAGTGAGTCAGAGGCTTTCATTTATTTCAAAAGACTCCTTAAAGGTACGGCCAAGTTATTTTTGCGGTCAAGAACGTTTCGATCATGGAAGGATCTGAGAGCCGCTTTGATGTCCGAGTTTCACTACCATACAACCGCAACAGACGTCCATAACACATTGCGACATCGGAAAAAACGTAGAGATGAAAATTACCAGCAATACGTTTTATCCATGCAGGAGATAGCTTAACTGTAAGAGGCTTCATCTCTTATAATATGAAATATCACTGTACTTAATAATTACTTTGCTTAGAATAATCAAATTAAAGCTTATTTATTTTTTACTGTTTCCATGTAATCGAAATAATATTTTTCATTAGTAATAAAGAAGTTTTGTTGAAGTTAACACGTTTTGTTTCTTATTTTGATCAAGAAAAGCCCTATAGATCCAATGACTCTACCTACCGCAACGCAGTTGTTTTAGGGATAAAGCTTAGTAGTCTCAATATTTGGAAAACCTTTTCTGAAATAAAATGTTAAATACTTAACCAAGGGGAACGCATTATATGCTCTAGATCTAGATCATCCAGTATAGAAAGAGGCTTGCTGATCATTTCCAATTTCCTGCAAAACTCCTGAAGTTAAACCAGGATAAGTAAACAGGATAACGCACTAATCTCTATACTTTACCTACGCAAAGAAAATCAATTTGCTTTAAGCCGAGAGTGAAATACTTAAACTTTCTGCCATTTTTCAATGAATCGAAAGTTTAAAAAAAAGTTTGGAAATGGCTATATCATAAAGTACAAGGAGTAAGGAAGCAGTAAAAGAGTTTTTCGCCCTGACCATGACACAAAAGTGTTTATATGCTGCCTTTATTTAAATGGATAGTAGTGTAAAACAAAACAAAAGATACTAAACTCAATGTCAAAAAGCATAATAATTCATCTTTAGAAACAATCAGCTATTAAATTGTTACTTTTTCTCCTTAAATGTTTGCATATTAGAAAAAGTTTGCACCTCAGCTCTTTTGTTTGATATGAAAAATTGAACTTTTAACCAAAAAGTTGTATTCTTTTTGTGTATGTAAGGTTATTAAAGAATAGATATTAATGTACTTTAAGATCAAACATAAATAAACCATTTTTTTTTTGCATCATATGTACTTTATTTGAGTATCAAAAGCACAACATTAACAAACAATCAATTTATCACTCTTGACTGCATAAATCATAGTCCTTCCCTACAATAAAAATAAAAACAAAAATAATCGAAAAATGTTCACACATATTCTTGTGTGTGTCCTTATCATCATTTCAACAATCTCATTATTAATGAAATGTCAAATTTTATGGTGTCAAATATTATATACGATTAAAACTGCCACACAACTCTCCAAAAACTATTCATATATGAATGCATTTTGTGTTTTATTTTTTGTTTTGCCTCCAACTCTCTGACTATCTATCCAAATTCACCACCTTCATTTGAGGTTGGAGGCCCAACATATGTACAAACATATCTATATATATTTTCAAAACAATATTGTACCCACGATGTTCACATTTCGTGTGTCGCCATTTGGCCAACACTTCATTTATCAAAATGACCAATCCAAAGAGCACCATCATCGCACACATTAAACGCACCAACCATAAACCACTTAGGATTGTGTACATGTTTTATTCTTTTTTTCTTTTTCTTTTATTTTGGTTTTTGTTTTGTTTTAGATTTCTTTTCGAAATCGAATGTTTTCTAAATGTCATGTCATTCGTGTCACTGATACCTTATCGCTAGTTTCTAAATGAGCAAAAGCAAGTAATTACTTCACAAGCGAGAGAGGATATCCTCCTCCTCATCGCATCCGAAGTCGGGATCTGTGTGTAGAAGACGTGTGAGTTTAGAGATCACACCAACAATATTATACCCTCTCGTATAGTTCGTAGTCGCGTCGTGCGTCGTCGTAGTCGTCTGAAAGGGGGCCTTACAAAACATGGAGCTAACAAATGACCCTTTTAAGTGTAACACTCGGAGTACATTGCTAGTTCACGTTATCAGCTTCATTTCATATACTACACCAAAGCGACTTTGTTCCGTTTCAGCTGAAACCGAGTATAATATACCACAACAAGATGACAACAGCGAAGACGAAAACTGAAGGCTGAAGGCTAAAGGCTGTGGATGAACAAAGTGTTGAATGAAAAACAGACTCAGCAGACTCCCACTCGTGTGCGCCTGTCTGGATCACACTTTATATATTTGATGATGTTCTACTTCGTGATTTGTGATTAAGAAACACACCCAATTGAAAAGGTGTTAACTTACATTATTAAAAAACCTTCTCACACCGAACGAGAGTCAAGAGATCTGCTATGGTTGACATTTATTAATCACAAACTATCAAAATGTACAAAATTTAGAATCAATTTTAATGTCATGATGGCGATATAGAAATTAATCATTATGGGGGGAATTTTTGAGCATCATCAGGAGAGGAATTTGTTTGGGGAGAGGTGTTACTCCTTTGTAGTTTTTGGTAATAAGACTGATGATCAGAGGTTAACGAGTCATGAAATTATGGTTACAGTATGTAGGACAAGAATTATGCTGATTTCATTTGAATCCTAAGGATCAGTTTCACAATATATTGAGCCCTATAGGCAATTTTATCGTAAGCGACATTTTCATTTTCATTTTGGTAGTAAAACATGAAGCTTATACAAGTATAAGTGGTTTCAAGGTCCAGCAGTAAGCTTTTGATTTGTCGTTTACGATATAATTAATATTGGCGCTTATGATAAATTGGAGGAAAGGGCTTGATATATTAATAAGTTACAGCAAGAGTAAAATGTTGTTATAAAGAAATTGTAGAAAATAATAAATTTTCACAACAACTTGTCGAAAAACTCAAAGTATTAAATGTGACAGAAACAAATTAAATGAAATATAAAACCTTTTTAAGACAATAAATTATTACCTTTATTTTCCATAAACTCAATGAAATCCATAATCTCTTTAAAATGCTCGACTTTCATATTTTTAAATTAATCCAATATCTTACCCAATTTTGTATTATTTATTGGCATAGGACCGATGTTTTCTCAGAACACACATTTTTTTGTCTTTTAATCGTAGCATTTTTGTAACTGTTATCTTTCATTGTTTTCCACATTCATTCAAAAAGAAATTAATTACAATCCAACTCGATGATCTTTAGATTAATTCAAACGCATTCGGATAATGATTGATTGGCCAATTGACTGTGTCATAAATTTTACCTTAATTCCTCGAATAATACAAAATTTCAATTTGTTCGAAATCTATTCTTCAAAAACAAAAACAAAATAATATGAAAACCATTTTAATTCTAATTCCATGGCCAACAACGGTTCCTCCTATTTAGCCCAATATAAATTAACCACTTATCATTGAAACTTGATATGCAGCTGATTTGTATACTCGTAAATCCCAAAAATAGAAAATTATAACAATATAGCACTAAAATTCGACACCTGGTTCAAAGATGTAGATGGCTTACAACATAACTACATATTTGTTTATCATTATGGAAATATTGTCACCCGAGTATATTTCCGACATTTCAATGCCTCGATTGGAATTTCTACGTCTTGATGGTGGTCGGCTTGAATCTTGCAAGGCATGATGTCCACTTGGGCTTACACAAATCCCATAAAGACCGCATCATACAGACTCTTGCGTTAAAGTAAAGACTATTTTGTCGAGAGTATCAAACCAACTCGAATAAAAGAACACAATAAGTGTTGATTGCCTTGATTGTATAGGCTTACATGACAAATCGGTTCGATTAGCTGGTGCTTGTAATTCAACGCCTATAAATGGACTATGGAATTGGATTTAATGAAAAACAAGAAAACTTGAAGGTACCATAATGACAAATTGTCTTCTAATTGAAAGATTAGGTTTATCTTGCCACAATGCGTTATAGGTGAGGTATCTGCAGATATGGGCTGTGTCGTCGTCGTCGTGTCGTTGTAAGTGTATATATAAAAATATACAAATACTGATCTTTATCTTGTTCATCAGGACCTCCGAGAAGGGGTGAAGAGAATATGATTTTTTTGTTTTTATAGCACTCCAAAGATGGTTATAAATCGAAGGAAATATCGGGTTTTCCAATAAGGAGTTGATAAATTTGAATTTAATTTAAGAACGTACCCTACATCAATTTATTCAGTTAACTCAAGATTTTCGTTATGGTAGAGAACACGAATGAGAAACGTCTTGAAATTATACTAATTTTCTGCCGAAATTCGAATTCATTGACTGTAACTTCCAAAGCATTAACTTAAATTTGCGGTCATAATGCTGGCACCAGTAGATAAGCAAAATGCAGACTCGCCCCACAGAAAAGAAGGATGATAAAACCAAGGATATGTTCTTCGAGCTCTTGAACAAAGCATATGAGCAGTGTTCTAGCTACGATATTAAAACTGTCCTGGGTGATTTTATTGCCAAGCTAGGAAGGGAAGATACTTTGGTAGAATAATAGGAACAAACAGCCTGCACGGCAACACTTGCAATCACGGATTCATCGATTTTGCTGCGGGGAGAAACGTCACGGTAGCCAGTACATGTTTTTCACACCTCAACATCCACAAAAACTTGGACTTCTCCAGATCAATCTACCATCAACCAGATTGACCATATTGCGATCGACGCTATAAACGCTTCCAGAATCATGGATGTCCAAACTATTCGAGGAGCTAACATAGATTTGGAGCACTACCTCGTTGTAGCCAAGGTAGCACTTCGGGTTTCCAGTCCCAAAGCAAAACAAGGAGATTCTGGGAGAAGATACAACGTCGAACGGCTACAATCGCAGAGGATAGCCAAATCTTTCTCCAACTGAGTTACAATTAACCTCTTTCGAAGTTCTCTGCCGCTAACACAATGTATCGAGAACCAGTGGTAACATTGCCACGAAGCACTCAGAGAAGCTGACTCTGAAGCGCTGGGTTTCAAGCAGCAACCAACAAGATTGTTGAGGAATGTCGGTAGACAAATGCAGCCAAACAACAGGCACGCAAAGCGGCGCTCCATAGAAGGACGAGAGCTGCTCTCTCTATGCTCTATGCGCTCTACGAGCAGAAATATAGAGAGGATTACCGACTTTTCAGAAGGAAAGAGAGAGAGCGTGAGAAGCGTTCGGTCGAAGATATTGAGAGGTTCAAAAGCAGAAATAAAGTTCGAAAGTCTTATGAGTAGGTGAAACGAAATTTACAAGCATAAACCTTGAACTGAAGGCTGAAGGCTGCAAAGACGAAAGTGGATACATCATAGTAGAAATACAGTCAATGTTGAGGATATGGAAGAACCACTTCTGAAGACTGTAAAACGGCGACGACGAACCGAATTCCGCTGGATGATCCATTCAATACAGACGACGAAAGTCAACAATCCCGTCTTTCCAACTTAGACCAAGTAAAGGTTGCCATATCTAAGCTGAAGTCAAACAAAGCCGCTGGAGCAGATGGCTTGAATGCCGAGCTCTTCAAATCAGCTGGATATAATTTGGTTAGGAGCATGCACCAACTTTTCTGTAATATAGTTTCGGAAGAAATCATACCCGATGCTAAAAAAAGAAGGCCTTCTAAGCTGCACCAGCTATATAGGAATCAGTCTACTTAACGTCGCTTACAAAATCTTCTCTGCGTAATAAAACATCTAAGGCCCATCGTCAACAACCTGATTGGTCCTTATTAGTGTGTTTTAGACCAAGAAAGTACACAATCGATCAAATATTCACATTACGGCATTATGGAAAAACCCAAGGCTGCATATGACAATATCTTTAGGGACGAGATGTACAGAGCCATGTCGTCCGTTTGTGTAGGATGACCATGAAAAATCCGCACTGCGAATTTGGTTTTAAACAACTTAACAGAACCTTTTAATATCAAACAAAAAATTAGAAAAGTTGATGCGCTGTCATGCGATTTCTTTAACATCGTCCTTAAAAGAATAGTGCAGAGCTACCACGTCAACAAAAGAGACACTTTCTTTCAAAAGTCTGTCTAATTACTGGTATATACCGATGACATTGACATACTCAAAGAAACTCAACGTGATGTCAATGGGGCTTTCGTGAGTATTGATGAGAGAATTGAAAAATGGGTTTGGCCTTTAATGAGGGCAACACAAAGTACATGTCATCAAGAAAGGACCTACAACACCGACGTTTCGGTCAAATCGTCATTATTGACAGACGTAACTTTGAGGTAGTTAAGGACTTCGTCTACCTAGGCTCCGCTATGAGCCACAAGAGATCAAAGGAAGAACTACTCTTGCTAACCGCTGGCGCTGTTTTCTTGGGCTAAGAAAGCAATTGAGTAGCAAAGCCCTCGCTTGAGCGACTAAAACGTCGCAATTTAAGACTCTAAAAACCCGTCCTGCTATACGGTGCAGAAGCATGGACTATGAAAAAAGTGGATAAAATCACCTTAGGTTTCGAGAGAAAAGTTCTTCGAGTGATTTACGGTCCCGTTTGCATAGAAGGTGAGTGAAGGAGAAGATGGAACGTGGAGCTTTACGGGATGTACAGTGACGTAGACTTAGCCAGAAGGATAAAAGTCCAACGACTGAGATGACTGGGTCATGTAGAGCGCATGGAAATCAATTCTTCGGGCCGGCAAGCCTTTGAACCCATGTTCAAAAAATAGCGGAGTAGTGAAAGACGGCGGATCAAGTAAAAAGTGACCTCATCTAACTTAAAGAGCGGAACTGAGGCTTTATTTCACACAGGACTGTAGCGTAAGCAAGTAAGTGTGTAAGTAGATAACCAATATCAAGTTAAGTGCAAAAGTTTTAGTTATGTTGTGTGATGTTGCCGTGTCAAAAACCCAGCTTATAAAAATTAACCCGGTTAAAAACTAACCCATGATATAAAATAACAGTGGTTATAAAACTAACCCAGGCTAAAAAACAACCCATGTTAAAAAATCCAGGTTATAAAATAGGTTTTGAAAATAGCCAGGGCTCAAAAAAATATAATCCAGTTTAATAAGAAGGTTACAAAACTATCAAAATTTAAAAATAACTCAGGTTAAAAAATAAAACCCGGTTAACAAATAACTTCGAATAGCATACGGACAAAGATTTAAGTTTAGGGTGTTTTTTTTCGGAATATTCATGAGAAAAATATTGTGATATAAAAACCATCTAGTAAATTTTATCTATATACATATATAGATTTAGATTCTGAAGTCTGTGAAACGTCAAAAAAATTCAACATTTTTGATACTTAGAAATCGCAAAAATGAAGTTCAAAATTCTAGGAAATTCCTACGTTGGTTTGGAGTTATAAATTAACGAACCTAATTGTTAGGGATCCATACAAAACTAGAGACTTAAAATTTGGCTAGGTACTTTGTTTTTTACTCAAAAAGTCCTTGGAGTTGTAAGACTCCGTATATTGATCACCTCGATGTACATTATGCAACTTACTTAAAAAAGGCTTTTCTAAAAAGTGAAAAAAGTCATACCTACCTCTAAAAAATGTTTCTTAAACACTTAATCTCTAATCGCAATTACTTCAGAATTGTACGCTCTATTTAGCTACTGTTTTTATTTTTTATTTCACAAAACAGATCCATTTTCTCAAACTACTTATCGCACCGTCCTTCAAAACCATTAAGAGTGATTTCATGCCTCCTCCCACTAAATTGGCAAACAACAATAAAACAAAGTTATCTGAGTCTATACTATACAATATAAGACACACCTTTAAGACGCATGAAAGATGACCCTTCAACCTGTCAGTAACTTTTGCTGATATAGATATTTGCTACTTTACTTAGTAACAGTAGCAGCAATAGCAAAATCAGCAGCCCAGCAAAAGTTCAACAGCATCATTATCATCACACCATCGCACGAACGATCATTATCGCTATAGATACAGGTGAGGTATAGTATACCAGGGTAGTACAATCAATTTAAAACAAAACACGCGCTCCTTTAACGCTCTAAATTTCTATTATGATTTCTGATGCTCGTCGATCACAAAACTTTTGTTTAACCATAAAATGGCACTTCCATTAGACATTTCATGGCACCATCACCATGGATCAGTAAGCGGGCAAGCACAGCAGCAGCCTCAGCCTCAGCAGCAATCCAATAAGCCAGCAGCCGTCAAAAACCATTAACAATTAGTACCTACTTCTGGTTTAGCCAGACAATGCCTGGGGCTAAATTTTGCGATCGTTAGCCCACTCTCTGTGCTGCCTGTGATGGTCATTAAACGCTTTTTATCTTAAAACATAGACGCGGATTTTTGACAGCCCAACGGCCCCGAACCGAACATCTCTAACGAAAACTTTAATATTATATATCTAAAAAAAAAGAAATAATTCTGTAATTAGGAACACCTTTCTCACATATAGAATGGACAATGGGGGGCAAGGAGGTATATATTGTACCCTTTACACCTTACCATAGTCCAAAAAGGAACCACACCATCTAGTAATCTTTTCATATATTCGTAGACTATAGGTAAGTATTTAAACTAGACAACCAGAGTGAGCTCATAAATTCTGAATACCCATTGCTATGGGCAATATTTTTCTAAGACGACGACGAACGACGGGACGGAAGACTCTGCGACTGTTTGATAGAGCTCTCGGTTGCGTCTTAGGTGCCTCGCAGAGAGGGTGATAGATATGATCATGATCCAACATAGGTCTTCCAGTCCAGTGTGGAATGCTCTACAGAGTTGATTATCGTTATGTTTGTGGTCACGCTGCCTTCGCCGACCGCCACCACACCACCAGGAATCCCTTGGACTAATTTACATAAAATTTTTAATGGTTACAAATCTGCATTGGGCATATGGCTTATATGAAGCATCAGGCTTCACTTCATCAGCTACTTCAGAAGCTAAGAAGATGGATGATTGCTGCAAATGATGGTGATGGAGTAAAAATGACATTGAGAATGTGTAGAAGCTCGTGAAGATAGCTTCTGAAGAAGGAAGCATACATTTTCTATGGATCATTTGGCTTAAAAGAATCCAAATAATGTTTAAATGGAGGCAAAACTCCGCGCAACGAGATAAGGTGGGTTAACCTGCCTTCATGTATCTCTAGTGTGAACGGTTCGGAGTTGTGAGAGAACGTTTTATTTTAAGACCCATTAATTTAAACGCTGATGCGGTGCGGTAGTTGAGCGTTTTAACTAGTTCAATGCCACTTAGTATTGCGTTGAGAGAATAGCAATTCATTAGAAGTGTTTAAAATGCCACTTTAGTTATATTTCACGTAAAGAATTATTTCTTAGCTTCCAAACATTGGTAACGGCTTCGCACTTCCTAAAGTAGGTATAAATTAATGTTTCAAAAGAAATACATATTTGACAAGGATAAAAGATACTCCTCCTGCATGATTTATTCAGGGTTTTCAGTTCACAATAAGAGTGTTTATTATTACTTCAAGATTCGAATATTTAAATTTAAAGCACATTTTGTTTTAATTTAAAGTTTAATCAAGATTTAACTTACGAGTATACCTGATATAATATAAGGCAATTCCAAATGATGATGAAAATAAACCCAAAAACATAGAAAACATTGCAAGCAAAAATTATTGCAACTTGTTTATATTTAATAAACAAAACAAATAAATATAATAAGGTCTTCAATATAAGACTTTGTAATCCGCTTTCTAAAAAGAGCTTAAGTGTGTTACTAAAAAATTATTTAAAGGATCCAGAAAACATGGAAAACTTTAAAAGACAAATTAATTTTTTCAAAAGAAATTCAGGAGTAATCATTAATAAATCTTATTTATCGTAAGACTTTTCAAGGTTATTAAAAGTCTTTTCAAAACATGTTATTAGAACTGCTTCCCAAAGAAGAATCCAAAAAGACATACGAGGTGTGTTCAAAAAGTACCCGGAATTTTTAAATTTCGCGGATCTGGGGAGTCTGAAGGTCAAAATTTGTTTTGTATTGTGTTGGTATACAATATACATGTCCCTAAAGTATGATGCAATTTTCAGCTATATTCACTGTTAACTTTGTCTGTGGTAGTTCCTAAGGTTCGACGTGTTTTTATGAGCTCGGCGATTTTTGCTTGTTTATACAATGTTTGACCAAAAAAACAATCTCATGAACATCGCTCAGGAGCTGTTAAATGACGTCAACGACGATCCAAGTTTGCTTGAAAGGGTCATAACTGGTGATGAAACATGGGTGTACGGTTATGATATCGAAACCAAAGCACAATCGTCCATCTGGAAGCATCCAACGTCACCAACGAAAAAAGCACGTCAAGTTCGATCAAATGTGAAGGTTTTGCTTACTGTTTTCTTCGATTATAATGGCATAGTTCATCAAGAGTTCTTACCACAAGGTCGTACGGTTAATAAGGAGTATTACCTTGAAGTTATGCGACGTTTGCGTGAAGCAATCCAAAAAAACACTCAGATTTATGGAAAAACAGTTCATGGCTTTTGCACCACGATAACGCACCTGCTCACTCGTCGTTGCTTGTTCGTAATTTTTTGGCCAAAAACAATACGGTAGTCATTTCCCAACCTCCATATGATATGGCTCCGTGTGACTTTTTCCTGTTTCCAAAGTTGAAGAGACCCATTAAAGGACAGCGTTTTTCCTCGATTGAAGAAATAAAGGCAAAATCGCTGAGAATGCTCAAGGACATATCAAAAAGTGAATATCAAGAGTGCTTCAAAGATTGGAAAAAACGCTGGCATAAGTGTATTATATCTGGGGGGACTACTTTGAAGGGGACCACATAGATGTAAACGAATAAATAAATATTTGTTTGCAAAAACGAGAATTCCGGGTACTTTTTGAACACACCTCGTACACTAAGCTTAAACTGAATCGGAACAAACATTTTCGAAAATGCTTTTATCAATATTTCCAAATATTGGGCGTTTTTATGACATCTGTCGATGATAACTTCTAGCTTAAGATGTTAAAAAAAAATTTTCAAAAAAATATCCAAATATGTGAGTCTTGCATTAACCCTTGTAAATTATTTTATACGTAAAGAAGAATTCAACTGAATAGGTACGACGACAATTCAATCGTTTTTTATGAGCGTTTTCAAGTGCTGGATAGTTTAAATTTTAGTGTTTTAAGTGAAATTCAGTATCTGAACAAAAATGTTACGTAGGTAGATCTATGTACTGTACATGACTAAGCATTGTTTCAAAAACTAAAATCGACTTGCTTAAACAGCAACTGATAAAATTGCTCGTTGTCTTAATGGCTTTTTTTCTTACTTAAAAAATAAGGATTCGTACACATAAAACATAAATGAAGGTAAAAAGAACATCAGCTTGAAGATCTGTCAACAGTTTTAAGAGTTATTAAAATTCAAGTCATCTTAAACGAATTAATCTTAAGAAAAGTCCTCTACTTAACGAACAACGGAAAGTTATGCTTTTAGAGTTTTTCAAAACTAAAATAATCTGAAAAAAGAATGTTATCACGTGGTTTTTTTCAGACGATACAACTATTTAATTTCGGTGGCCCTGATGGGACAACCTTATATTTTCACGATTTGAGAAAATAAAAAGGTGTTAAAAACATCATCACAACTGTAAGGGATGTGTTGTTATATTAAAGGGTGGCAGTTATCATGGAAGAGTTAAGATTGAGGTTGTTACATCAAAAGTTACTGCAGCTGGGTATAGAGGAAACTTGGAAAGACAACATGATAACGCGCCTATTCACTCGGTGGGCATAAAAGCTTGTAAAAAATGGCAACATTTGCACTTTCTTTAATAACTGCCGTACTCATCTAATCTTATTATTAATATTACAAGTTTTTATTGCCTTAAGTATTTAAGTAGTACCCGTGGCATGATGGTTAGTGCGTTGGACTGTCATGCGAGAGGTCTTGGGTTCGATCCCTGCCTATGCCACCTAAAGTTTTTTTCACGGGTACTGCCTCTTGCGAGAAATTGACAAATTCTCCAAGAGTAATTCTTGTCATGAAAAGTGCTTTCTCAAATTTGCCGTTCGGATTCGGCTTTAAACTGTAGGTCCCTTCCATCCCTGACAACAGTACTCGCACACAGGAATGGTTGAGAGTTGTCAGTCACTAGGCCCTAGTTCTCAAACGGACTGTTGCGCCACCCAATTTATTTTTACTTGCGACATATAGGAACTATATGGCAAGTTTTGCATTCGTGCAAAATTTCGAACTCGAGATTTTAATCAAACATGATATTACGATGGTAGAGAAGTCGAAAAAAGTGGGTCCCGCGATTCCGTCCGGTCTGTTTTGTCTGTCTGTCCACGCTCCTACAGCCGAAACCATTGGGTCGATTGAGTTCAAACTTCGAAGTTAAGGTTTTGAGCAGATTCGCGTTAGGCGTTTTTTTCATTTTTTTTTTAAGATCAAAACTAACAGTGGCCCCCATACAATTTTTTTGGTCAAAAAACGAAAATTCGAATTTTCTCAAAAACAAACCGATAGATTTTTTTTTAATTTTCTCTAAAATTTTATTTTTTAACTAAGCTTCTTTTAATAAGAAAAACATATTTTTGTATTGCTCAGGAAAGGTACCGCTCATAGAACCGTTATTTTGTTTTTTAATTTTATCAGCAACTTATGAACTGATTTCAATAATTTTTTTTGTGAATAAGCTCTTATATTGCCTTAACAATATTTGATTATCAAAAGTGCAATTTTTTATTGTTTGGATTTTTAAAAAAATATTGAATTCTTTTTTTTTTTTAATTCTATATCTCAAAAACGGTAGTACCCGTGGCATGATGGTTAGTGCGTTGGACTGTCATGCGAGAGGTCTTGGGTTCGATCCCTGCCTGTGCCACCTTAATTTAAAAAAAAAAAAAAAAATAAACGGGTACTGCCTCTTGCGAGGAATTGACAAATTCTCCAAGAGTAATGCTTGTCATGAAAAAGTGCTTTCTCAAATTAGCCGTTCGGATTCGGCATATAAACTGTAGGTCCCCTCCATCCCTGACAACAGTACTCGCACACAGGAATGGTTGAGAGTTGTAAGTCACTAGGCCCTGGTTCTCTACGGACTGTTGCGCCACCTAATTTTTTTTTTTTTTTATCTCAAAAACGGGTCAACATTTTTTACGAAATTCAAATGTAGAGCGTATATTTACAATCACTAAACAACTGCATACCAAAAATATTTTTAGAACAAAATTGAAAAATTTTATATATAAAAAAAAAACACTCTAACGATTTTTGAAAAAAAAATTTGAAAAATCAAGGGTTTTTTGATTTATAAAATGGCATTGAAATTTTTTGAAGACAAACTTATTTTTCAGGTAAAATTTTGAATCTTAAATTAGTTTATTTTTTAAATTATTTTACTTGTATTAAATGTAACCCCCTCCCATCTCACCAGATCAAATCTTGTGAATGAGCCCGAAAGAGCGCATTATTTTGAAAAAATTTTAATAACTTTCCTATCTTTTATCCAAATTAATGCATTTGGTACATATTTACATATGTATTTTTAAAACTATAACTATTGTAAATACCGACGATAGCCGTGTAGCGCCACTGCATCGGATTAACGAAAATGATATATTTAATCAACAATCTATTTTAAAGTGTCTATCAAGAAGTATTATCTTGGTACCTTTGTATATATGATTTTAAAATATTATTCTTTTACTTGCCTTCGCCTAAATAAAAGAATAAATACTTAGTACAAGTTAAAGAAACGGGCCAGAAAGAGTATATGTATTTTCTATTAGAATCACTTTTTCAACGTACACCTATATATATTGTACTAGCGGCCCGTCCCGGCTTCGCACGGGTAGACATAAATAGGTACAGATATTTAAGTTAAAAGCATGCTAATTAAAACGACCATGACTCACTAAATTAGAAAACATTTTTTTTTCCTATCATTAATACTCTTCGCTGTGGTAAAAAACCCACCCACTCAATTATTACATGTATAACAAAATTAATTTGAAGTCGATACCCCTACACGTAGAGAAATGTCAAAATTTTCAATTTGACAAATCGGACCGATTACAATAACTTCCTATTTGAAGTTAATAAAAAAGATGAAGTTTGTGAAGTAAAACATATCTACGTTTTCTGTGAAGATTGTCCAAAACAGAATTCAGTATACATACGTAAGATTTTAATATTTTCCAAAATTTGTGGCCCTATGTTGGAAAAAACGCGGAAAACTTCTTTATTCTCGTTTTGGGGCTGCTCATCAACGCATATCCCTACAGAAAATAGCCAAGGTGGGTGAAATCGCTCTATCTTGGAGGCCAAATTTATGGTCCGTAGCGTGAAACTACATATGTGTTTACCAAACATTTCCTTCAATAGAGCAATTATGGCACGAGCTTTGTGCTTCACTTCTATATTTACCTCAAATACTAACGTTATCAAACCAAATTTTTAAATCTGGCTTTAATTCTAGAAGGACGATAGAACCAGAATTTAGCTTCTAAACTACTATTGTTGAATCTTTTTGAAATGAATGAACAATACCATACTATTTCTATATTCAAGATGATCATTTTTTAAAGTATATGTAAGCATATCAAAGTCCATTATTATCAATCCCATCCATTTTTAGATTGAAAATCAAATGTTATTTCACCTTAATTCTATCCACAAAACTCTCAGGTATCAGCTGATACAACTATTCTAATGTGGCAGATAAGTGATGAGGATCTTCACTTCCATTAAATATGAAACTTTAGTGACAGTAGGGAATGTGAGCAAGTATACGAGTTTATGGACATTTAATTTTCAATCTCATTACTACCGCTGCTGCCGCCGTGTCGTGCACTGGTGCAGGCAAAAAGTCCATACAAAAAACTAAGGAAGGGACTTTGGAATGTGAACAACTTTGAAGATTCATTGCTACTTTAAAAAACAACAACAAATACCTACAAAAAATATAGAGTTCTTCAGCTTGCAGAATCTTTGCGGGTATCTTCAATTGTTTTTCTTTCGTGTATGAGCGATGAGCCTCAGGAGTAGAGTTTTCGTCTCCCAACGTTCGAGGAGTTCCAATGCAGAAAAACCTACATGATGAAAAATGTTTGGTGAATCACTTGCCACGCATTCCATTCCTTAGAACATCATCATCACACAAAGTCATCTTCTTCTACAGTCAGTGTTTTCACTTAGATCGACAGATAGATCTACCTATAGACTAAGGTATTGACTTTTTGTTAGAGAGAGGTGTTTGTCTCTTAAGTGAAACGGTTACTAAGTACCTACCTACTCAGTACTCATCTTTGTGTGGCACAAGCATCCTTGATGGGTGATGATTGAGAACAACGAGGAGGGATTGAAGACAGGAGGCCTACAAAACACACCCGACAAGATCATAGGTCTAATTGAAAATGTGGTACTGTGTGTGCAGAAAAAAAGATAAGATAAACAAAAGCTGTCCGGTTTTTCTTTATAAGAAGAAAAAAATGACGAAACTCATTTGACTTTAAGCCTTTTCTGAGTGCGGGCCTGGAACTTGATTTAGATCGGGTCTAATACATTTTCTCAAAATGTGAATAGTGAAAAACTGTTATTAGAATTACCACATCCCTAATCGTGTTCTTAGCAAAAATAACAGCTTAACTGTTAATCAGAAAATGGTTATCCTTTTGCATATCAGCCCCACCTAGTTATCCCATACGGTGACCTATTACACCTCCAGAAGTTTGTCGGTTAAAACCGGAATAACTCTTTTTGTTATATTCAAAATATCATACAGGTCAGCCCAACTAATATGACCTCCTTCATGTAGGTATAACCTTCTCCTTGTCTGATGATGATGATGATGATGGGAAGTTGTGAAGATGCCACAATGCATAAGCGATGCGTGCTCAAAGCCGACGACTATACAAAGACTAACATAACCTCGGCCAAGATCAATTTCCTCATGGTGGTTAAATAATTCACATTCCTAGAATCTTGCTGTACGCCTATTTTAGAAATTTCCCTAAGTGTGCTATACACCACCAAAGTCAAAGTCAAAGCCAAAACCAAAGCTAATACCAAACGAATCCAATCCGATCGAACGATGGCTATGTATGACTTTACTTCGACAACGCAATGGCAACGGGAACGGGACGTGTGAAGGTGGTGAAGAAGAGTTAAGTTTAAAACTTTTCCAGTAAAGAATTCCCCATGAACGTGCCATAAATTTCCCGACCGGGACCCCAAAGATTCCCAGATGTGATTTTATTGTACCGCAAATGGGCGGAAGTTTATTCCATCACTAAAAAAAAACAAAAATAGAAAAACGAAAAATCTAATGCGAGTCACCATAATCGAAATATTGGTTTTGTACTTGCATCGGATCCGCTTTATTCTGTTTGCTCTTAGCTTAGGTTTAGAGGTATGACCAGACGTATGGTGGTGGAATGATGATATGGCGGCCTTTGGGATAGCTTGTTGTAAGGCTTTCGGCATTCGTCGTGGTCAGGTGCGAAATAAATTCCTTTGGGATTTGTTGTTGATTATCATTGTTGTTTTGTTTTTGTCCCTGGGATGCATCATGCACATAGGAATAGGCATATGTGAATTTGTGGGGTCGGTGATAGTGAGATGGAATAGAAGATTGGTAAAGTCGTGTTAGCGGCAAAAGATGGAAACTTACATTGAAGAAAGGTTATGGTTATAGCAGGAGTAAGAATTTCTTTCGGTCGACCGCTTGGCTCGCTCACAAAGTATAGATCTTCATTTCGAGGCACAATTAAAATTATTCGCGATATGTGTGCAGTGTGTACATTCACATTGCGTGGAATTATTTTGAATCGAATATTGGTCGACGTTAGCTTTAGAAAAAAGATGTTACTGACCTTTTAAGTTCTGATGGTTTTTACAGAAATGCGTTTTTTTTATATATGTATATAAGGTTCTATTGTTTGATTCACGAAGTTTTTATGCTATTATTGTTATTAAGTGCCAATGGTTTTACCTTTTTCAACATTTTCTACTATTTTAAAATTTTTAGGGATTGTTTGTCATAACAGGTGTTTTTCAATTGGAAAAACTTTTGTAAAAAGTGGTCATATTGGCAACTGTGAAGTGATTTATTTGAAGTGTGGTTTGTTGTTTTAACATGATAGACCTCAAAAGTTGGTCAAATTCATGGAAAATTGGACCACCAAATTAAACTACACCTTAGCCAACAGTGGCGGCCATATGTCAAAAATCATATATTAAAATAATAATGCTAGAAGATTATCTTTCGAATAAAGTAAATTTCATGTCAATTTAAAAAAAAGATCTATATTTTGTTCCATTTCAAAGTTATATACCTCTAAAAACCAACCTTTATAAACGATCGAAAAATGCCTATTTTCGATGCTGTTGTTCAATATTTTTACTCGTATGGTAAAGAATAATGTTGTTAAAAAGAATCAAACGGAAAAGTCTCATAAAGGGTTTTCTGTTTCTTTCTTGCTTCTTCACGGAACATGTTGTTATTTATAAAATGGGTAAAATCTTTTTCAAATGATTTTTGTGTGCTTAATAGAACCAATTAAAGTTTCCAACTTGTGTTGCTATATTTTCTGTTTGTCGGGTCTTTTTGCTAAATTAAAGATTAATCGAAAAAATCAACTCTTATGGATTGTTTTTTTGCTTATAATTTTGCTGTTAATTAATTCGTTAATAAGTTGTAGTTACGGATCAAAATTGTTCAATGTTTTCTATGTTTCTTCTTTGCTAATGTAGCACCCGTGGCATGATCGTTAGTGCGTTGGACTTGCCAGAGGTCTTGGGTTCGATCCCTGCCTATGCCTCTTGCGAGGAATTGAAAAATTCTCCAAGAGTAATTGTTGTCATGAAAAGTGCTTTCTCAAATTAGCCGTTCGGATTCGGCTTAAAATTGTAGGTCCCCTCTATCCAGTACTCGTACATAGGAATGGTTAAGAGTTGTAAGTCACTAGGCCCTAGTTCTCAACGGACTGTTGCGTTACGTAATTTATTTATTTATTAGTTGCATACAAATTATTCTTGAGGTAATATCCTTTTTTGTTCGCAAAATATTCGAAGTGACAATTATTTGTTTTCAGTTTTTGATATAAGTAAACTGTTTGTTAATTTTTTTCCAAAATCAACTAATTCCAAAATCAAAAAAAAAGAGGCTGGGATGCGACCCACACTGATAACTTCCCATCCCTTCTGTCGATTTGTCTTGCTTAAAAGTTTGTCTATATGTATTAATTTTTACCAAGTTTGCGTACTATTTTTTGAAAATTTTATTTTTTTATGAAAAAACGGACTGTTGGATTTTTATAAAAAAAATTACTGAATATCGAAAACAATATTTTCTGTGAAATAAAATAAGTTTGAAGCCAATATTTTTAATTTTTGAAAAGCTTTTTGAGTCGAAAGTAAATTTTTACCAAGTTTTAGTATTGTTTTTTTTTTAAATTTTTATTTTTTGTAAAAAAAACTGTCAATTCGATTTTTCTCAAAATTTGATCGAATGTCGAAAACAATATTTTTTATAAGTAAAAATTAGTTAGAAGCCATTATCTCAAATTTTTGAAAAGATATTTTAGTCAAAAATCAATTTTTACCAACTTTTGTTAATTTTTTTTTAGGTTTTTAAAAGTTTGTACAAAAACTGTGAATTCGATTTTTTTCAAAATTTTACTGAATGTTGACAACAATATTTTTTGAAAGATCAAAGTAGCTTAAAGCCAATATCTCAAATTTTTGAAAAGATATTTGAGTCGAAAATCAATTTTTACCAACTTTTATAATTTTTATTTTTTAGGTTTTTATTTTTTGTAAAAAAAAACTGCTAATTCGATTTTTTTCAAAATGTTTCCTAATGTTGAAAACAATATTTCTTATAAGCTAAAATTAGTTAGAAGCCATTATCTCAAATTTTTGGAAAGATATTTGAGTCGAAATTCAATTTTTACAAACTTTTGTTAATTTTTTGTTCGGTTTTTAATTTTTTGTAAAAAACTGTCAATTCGATTTTTTTCAAAATTTTACTGAATGTTGAAAACAATATTTCTTACAAGATAAAATAAGTTTGAAGCCTTAGTCTCAAGTTTTTGAAAATATATTTGAGTCGAAATTCAATTTTCCCAACTTTGAGTAATTTTTTTTTTGGTTTTTATTTTTTATAAAAAAAAACTGTCAATTAGATTTTTCTCAAAATTTTATCAGATGTCAAAAATATTATTCTTTGTTGCACAAAATTGTTTTGGAGATGAAATCATATTTTGGTCGTAAAATTTTCGAGTTGACAAATTTTTTTTCAGTTTTTTTGATTTATAAAAAAAAACCGTTAATTGGATTTTTTCCAAAAATATACTTGTTTTGTATTACGTTACAATATATGATATAAAATTTAATTCAAGTCTCTAACGTCGTTGGTTCATGAGATATTTAGGGATAACCAAAATTTTCACCTTTTTTTTTAACTGCTATGGTAAAAAAACCACTCACGCAATTTTCTTGAGAGCCCTTTCTGCATCTTTCTGCCTTATTATCTGTGTAACAAAATTTATTTGAAGTCGATATCTCTTCTGGTTCTTGAGCTATGGAAGACAAAAAAAACGTCGCGAACGTACAGACGTAACGTACGTACACACGCACGCACAGACATCTTTCTAAAAATCTTTTATTTCGACTCTAGGGACCTTGAAACGTCGAGAAATGTCAAAATTTTTAATTTGACAAATCGGACCCATTACAATATCTTCCTATGGGAAGTTAAAAATTAATTGAAGTCGTTACAGTTATTGGTTCCTAAGATGTTTAGGGTCAACCAAAATGTTCACTTTTTTTCAAATTGCTGTAGTTAAAAAACCACCCACTAAAGTTTTTTTTGAAATTCCTTTCTGCATCTTTCCATGTTAGTATCTGTAAAATATAAATTATTTGAAGTCAATATCTGTACTGGTTCTTGAGATATGGAAGACGTACAGTTGTACGAAATTCAAACGTATGCACACTCGCACACGCAGACATTTCTTTGAAAATCATTACTATAGATTCTAGGGACCTTGAAACGTCAAGAAATTTCAAAATTTCCAATTCGACAAATTGGACCGATTGCAATAACCTAAGTGAAGTTAATAATAGTTTTCTATTTTTACAAATTTTAAACACTAAACATATTTTTCTAAATTTAATGAATGATATAATAAACTTTGTAAATTGAGGGACAATTAAAACACAATAATTCAATCTCATCCGAATTTCTTAGGGTTTTTTGCTTTTTATTTCCTCAAGTCTTGTAGCTCTTGATCGATAAGGCCATTGACAAGGTAATATTTATTTATATATCATAATAAAAGCTACTACTAAAATAGGTATTCAAAATAAAAAGACAACAATTCTAAATTAGTCAAACATGAAATTTAATGAACAATAAAAATTAATCTTTCCAAATTTTATACTCAAACATAGAAGAATTGTTATCAAATAATAAAAAAAATAGAGAAACTTGTTTCAAATAAAATATAAATAAAATCGAGCACTCCCTAAAAAAGAAAAATCTAAATTTTGTCTGCCTGAATAGGATCTAAAATTATCGAATAGATAATTTATAAATATTAATTTTATAAATATAGAAAACATTGATTATGGCAATATTTTTATTATCACTATTAATAAATTAATTAGTCAAGTTATGGATTATAGAAAGTTATACTAAAATTACTCAGATGTCTCCTTGATCTTTCTTTGGCTAAAAATAATAGGTAATTATTTAATTTATTAATATATTAATAAATAATTTATTATAAACGAATAGCAACAAACATTGATTTGTTTGGTACAATAAAAAATAGAAAAGATTCACAGAACTAATTGAAAGTCTCCTTCTTCTACAAAATTTAATTTAAATAAATAAATTAAAATTTTTACACATTGTTCTATTAAATTACTAAAAAGTAACTGCAATAAATTTAGGAATTACTCCAGAAATCCACACATTAAAATGTCATTTAAGTATAAAATCCCAAAATATTCGTTTTTCATGTTAAAAGACGATTTTTCAATAAAATTCGATCTAAATAAAATTTAATTCGTTCCACTTGATGTCGGTCTATTATTATTTTAATCCAATTCTTATCCTATCTATATTGCCTATTAAATTGTTAAGAAATAGACCTTTTTAACTACTTCGGCCCCCTTTGTAATTTCAATATCAAATGCAATCTGAGATGAATTGAAATTTAGCTTAAGAATGTTGAATAAGAACTAACAGGGAAGAAGAATTTCACGGTTTTATTTTTCTCAAATCTTTTTTATATAAAACTGATACTGATAAATAATAAAATATTCAAAATATATACGAGAGTAAAATCTAATGAATTTGACCATCAGACAATAATAACAAAACATTTTTAACGCCCAATTATTGTGTACGAATGTGAATATAAATAAATTTATATAAAAGAATATTTTATTAAAATTGGTCGATGTAATCTTAAGATTTTATTATTTAATATTTGTGTGTGTTATTTTGTATATGTGAAGCGTGTGATCATAAAATAAAAATAATAAACACACCTGTTTCAAATTGGATAATTTTAATAGGATTTTTTTTTATTGAAGCCACCAAGTTAGATATTTTACCTATAGGTTGAATTTGTTGCCCCTAAAATATCACACTTGATGTTTAAAACAGTAGTGACCTAAATACATTTGATTTTTTTAATTCTTGAGAAATCTCAAACAGGGGCTTAATAATATGGTAAAGATGGAAATTCATAGTTTTATTGCTATTTTAAAAGAAATTAACTACTTATAAATGACTTCAAAATTTAAATTGAAAGTTGAGACAAGGTTCTAAGGAATAGCAATAGGTAGAGCGATTTTTAAGATGTTTCGTATAATGCAACCTAATTAAACATTAAAAGGTTTAAGAACCTATGGGTGACATTAACTAATTTGATAAAATGACTCATTAAGGTATAATTATGGGTTCGAAATGAATAAACTTTTGATTAATCCAAACGACCACCTAGAAAGCAGTTAAAGTAATGAAAATACTTATTACTCCATATTTTAAATTTAAATATTTATAAATAACAAAACAAAAAGTAATCTATGTTGAATTGACAAGGCCTTATAAAGGGTGATTTTTTAAAAGCTATAAGAAAATTTTTCAAAAAAAACACATAAAATTCAGAAAAATGCATGAAATCTTTATTTGAGTCAATAGTAAAATTCATATAATTTATTGTTTGAAGATTATTTCATGCAAAAGTTGACCTTGACTACCACTCAAATGGTCCATCCGCTTAGTCCAATTATGGCATACTCTTTCCAACATTTCGGCCGCTATCTCACGAATAAATGCTTCAATGTTGTCTTCCAATGCGTCAATTGAAGCGGGCTTATCTATATAGACATGAGCCTTGACATAGCCCCACAAAAAATAGTCTAAAGGCGTTAAATCGCACGATCTAGGCGGCCAATTGACCGGTCCCGAACGTGAAATAAAATGTTCACCGAACTCGCTTCTCAATAAGTCCATTGTTGCTCGTGCTGTGTGGCATGTGGCACCGTCTTGTTGAAACCACATGTCATGCAAGTCAAGTTCTTGCATTTTGGGCAAAAAAAGTTGGATATCATCTCACGGTAGCGCTCACCAATCAAAGTTACGTTACGATTCGCATCATCTTTGAAGAAGTACGGTCCAATGATGCCACCAGCCCATAAGCCGCAACAAACTGTGACTTTTTCTGGATGCATTGGTAGCTCTAGCAATTGCAATGCTTCTGCTTATTTACGTACCCATTGAGACAAAAATGAGCTTCGTCGCAGAACACAATTTTTCGGTAAAAAAGTGGATCGGCCAACTTTCCAAGAACCCATTCACCAAAAATTTTACGTTGCAGTAGGTCGTTCGGCTTCAATTCTTGCACCAGATGTGTTTTGTAAGGCATCACACCTAAATCCTTCCGCAAAATTTTCCACATTGTTGAGAAACAGAGGCCCAGTTGCTACGAACGGCGACGAATCGATAATTGGTGGTCATCATTAACACTGGCCGATACAGCTGCGATATTTTCTTCAGTTCGCACTCTACGTAAGCGTGTTGGTGGTTTAATGTCCAACAATGTATATTTGGTGCAAAATTTAGTCACAATAGCCTGAAGAGCCGCTTCAGTGGGTCGATTAAACTGACCATAAAATGGAAGAAGCGCACGATGAACTTTCTTAACAGAGCACGCATTTTGATAATAAAGTTCAATAATTTGCAAGCGTTGTTCGTTTGCAAAACAATTCATTGTCAAATAATAGACCAAACTGAAGATTTTTGACAGTGGAACAAAACACGAAACGTGCGTCAGCTGTTTAAACCAGTGTTGCCAAAAAGATAATAGCTACGAAATAACCTTTTATTATCACTTATGAGTTTACAGGTTTTATATGATCGAAAGTGTCTATCTTAAAGTAGCATGGATATGTCATATTGATGATTTCTTGGGCACTTTAGGTTATGGTATTTTATATTTAAATTAGTGTCAGAATTGAAGAACACAATAGTGATGACAAGAAAAACAATAAAATATGAACTTTGCTAAAGAATGAAAGAAATTATCGATTTTTTTATTGTTGATTTTATTTTTAGCTTTCTTCTTGAATACCACACTGTATAAATCAGTCCGGAATGGACCTGAGAATCAACCAACATGCGTCTCCAGCCACCTCGGTCCCTAGCTAGCTGTCTCCAGTTTCGCAAACCAAGTTGGTTGAGGTCCAATCCCACCTGCATGCGCCATCTGAGTCCTGGTCTTCCTCTCCGACCTGCATGCGCCACCTGAGTTCCGGTTGAGTTTTGCACAATTGTTTCCAGAACGATGTTGTAGAAGTCGCATGACAGTGCATCACCTTGTCTAAAACCTATTTTGATATCAAATTCATCGGTTAGATCTTATCCGACTTTGATAGAGCAGCGTGCATTCTCCATCGTCATTCTGCACAAATGGATAAGTTTGACATACGCGGCTTTAAAATCGATAAAAAGATGGTGGGTATTGATTTGAAGTTCTTGGGTTTTTTCTAAGATCTGCTGTAATGTGAATATTTGATCAATAGTGGACTTTCCTGGTCTAAAGCCATACTGAAAAGGACCTATCAGGTTGTTGTTTAACAGCTTCAGACGTTTGCATAATACGGCAGAAGGATCTTATATGCGATTTTCATTAGACTGATACATCTATAGTTGGCAAAATTAAGAGGGTCTCCTTTCTTGTGTATTGGGCAAACTATGGTGAGATTGCACTCATCGGGAATGCTTTCTTCCGACCCACCAAGTCATCACCTGTGGCTTGTACCCTTGGAATGTGTTTTTTTACCTTTTGGTTAAATGTACGAACCTCATTCCTGTTGTGACATCTCTCTATCTCCTCGATCTCACGTTTCTCATGCCCCTTTTTTTCCATTGGTCCTCTATCCTTTTCTGCTCAAAGAGCTTGCTAGCAGCTCTGGTCCTTCTGTGCAGTGCAGTTTTGTTTCTTAGCTGTGTGTGTTTGCCGCCATTCGTCGTCAAACCAGGGGTTTCGCTGTAGTGGCCGTGTGAAACCCAACACTTCTGAGGTGGCATCTCTGATAGCTGCAAGACAATATTGCCAATGGTTTTCATTGCTTAATGCAGGAAGCATAGGACTTCTTACGAAGTTGCTAGAGACTCGATCGGAAAAGGACTTGTCAGTCTCTTGCGATTGTAGCCGTCTAACGTCGGATCATCTCACAGTACTTTCTTGTTTTGCCTTGGATCGGGATATCCGTACTCGTACCTTGGCTAAAACAAAATACTGGTTCGATTCAATGTTAGCCTCTTGGAATATTCGGACATCCTGAATACTGGAGAAGTGTCGTTCGCCGATCGCAATGTGGTCAATCTGGTTGAAAGTTGATAGATCAGGAGATTTCCATGTCCTTTTCTGGATATCAAGATGTGTGAACTGAGTACTAGCTATCAGAACGTCTCACACTGCAGCGAAATCGATCAGGCTGAATCCGTTGTGTCGTACATGCATGCAACGGGAGAAACAGATTGTCTTCTCTTCCTAGCTTGGTGTTAAAATCTCCTTAGACAATTTTAATGTCATAGCCAGGGCACGGCTCAAATTGTCTTGTTTGCAAGAGCTCGAAGAATATGTCTTTGGTGTTTTCATCTTTCGACTTTGTTGAGGCATGCGTGCATATTAGGCTTATGTTGGCGAAGTTACCCTTAATGTTGATTGTCGTGATGTGCTCACTCAAAATGTTGAAACTCAAGACTTTTTTCCTGAATCCATCCACTGCTTGTTCTCGACAGTAATCGCCGTAGTATGCATCGAAGTCTTTTAATTTGCATTCGTCCGGTCCATCCCATCGCACTTCTTGAATGGTGGTAATATCTGCCTTGCAGCAGTTTAGGGCTTCCGCTAACTGTTCAGCTGCACGTGGTCTATTAATGGACCTAACATTCCACGAATAGATCCGAAGTTCGATGTCCTTATTTCGTTTGCTAGGTTCGTGTTCGCAACTACGACATTTCTACGTGGTCAGAAAGTTACCCCGACGGCACAAGCCCCAACCTTGAGGTCCAGATCCTTAGTATAACTCCAAAGACGGGGTGCCGAATAACCTACTCTTTACAGGCCTTGGCTCCGAATATGTGGTAGAAGCCCTATATGGTTTTCACTAAGTAGTGCAACCTAACTGGAACTGTAGATGCCACGCCACAGTTGATTGCATCTCGGTAATTCCTCCGCTGCCGTCTGAATAAGGAGAGGTACCTTACTGAAAACACCTATCTCCCCTCTCCCATTTATTACCGCAACAACTTTCCATTGGGTTGAAACCCAATCTCTAGTTGAGGTACTCGGCACCCGATTTTCAACGCGGGGAGGTGAGAGTAGGAGTTGATAAATGGAAATGGGTTTTGAGAAAAACCTTTTGATGCTTGTTTCCTCTCGAATGAACATGTCTAATATTTGAAAATCGCTTCCTTTTGGAACTTATTTTAATATGCTGGATATTTACTCCATTTTCTTTTTAATTCACTTTTCAGCCTACCAATACCAACATTTTTAAAATGGTAATATTTTTCAAGTCCGTTATATACAAACATAGTACTCTAAATCTGATAATATATTTTTTTTTTGTAACCAACATCAAAGTTTGGAATAAAATACATAAGGTTTACTCTTCTTTGAATAAAATTTCATATTTCCTATCCATTATAATTTTAATTCAACCCCTATAATATAGTTTCGAAAATCCACAAAATAATTTTCAAATTCTTCTAAACATCACTAACTTAAATTGAAAAATAATATTAACAACATAACTTTCAACCTTAATTCATGTTAACATAATTGTAATTTAATTAAATAAAAAAAAATATATTACAAAAAAATTCAATTACAATAACTTGTAATTGTAATTGAAAACAAAAGTAATGATAAAAAAAAGAGTAACGATTACTTTTTTCAGTAATTATTGAATAAAAATGTATTTCAAAATTATTTTTGTTAACTATGTTTTATGCGATATTACAAAATAGTTTCCAGAAATGCTAAGTTCTTATATTTGTGTTATTTTAAATTAATAAACAAAAAATAACACGAAATTGCAATTTAAAAAGGGTCAATTACTAATTGTTTGTAATTGAAATAGAGGTTAAATTTAATTTTAAAAATTTATTATTATTTTAAAACTATATACATACATACTTTACTTTATAACATTGAAAACAAATAAGATCACTTCTATAACTATTATAGATATAAAGGTGGTGGTTTTTTCAATGGCTGTATGATATTTTAAAATAAATTCGGTTTCTTTTTAAAATTTGTTTTATAAAAAAATAACTTTTTGTTTTGAAAACTCTCTGTTTCTACTCTTTTTTTCTTAAATTTTTTAAGTACAAGGTATGTATCTAAAATTATCTTAATAAAACAAAAGTTTTGAAAATCCACTGTCTTATAATTTTATTAAAATTATTGCATCCAACCGATTTGGATTTCAAATAAAAACCGACAAGGAAATATAAAATTTTACCATGCACTTTTCCTTGTCGTGTATTTGCACATTGCTTCATTAATGTTCGTGAGAAGATGAAACAAATTTTGATTTGGAGAGCTAACGTTTCATCCATTTCATCCACAGTCAAGATCATACAGAGTTCCAGTCTTCCAAGAACTTGGATCAACGTTCCTCCTTGAGTCATCTTCTTATGGCTTTCAGGTGTTAATTGCTTTGCGTGTAATGGCTTAAAATTATTAGGTGAAGGCTAAACAATAAACATACTCAATATAGGAGCATATTCCATGTGTATTGAATGAATTTGTTGCTTAATCAATATAAGGGCATTTTTTTAAATGTTTGATTAGACTAAGACAACATTTTCATATTCACACGATGACCGAAGGATACAATTTTTGAATCATGTCGACAAGAACTCATTCATTGAACAAGGGCATTTATGGATCTTATAATTTTTTTTAAAAAACAAAAACAAAAATAAATTTAAAAAATACAACAAAAAAGTTGTGCAGCTAAAAATCTACAACAAATACGAGTACAATAAATTTGGTAAACATTTCACAGCTGGAGATCTCGCGCTGTCCCTCAACCAAAAACCATGTTAGCTATTTTTATTTTATTTTTTAAGATCTTCTTGTGATGTTTTGATGCTTTAATTGAAAGAACATTTTTATGCCATCTACAAACTAACAAACACTGTAGGGGGGCTTTTGTTTGTTTAACAAATTTAAATTGAAGGTCGTATCAGATGACAAGGCGAAAAGACACATCAGACATACAAAAAGGAAGACTTGATTGAAGCTGAGCAGTTGATGATGACACTGAAATATTTAATTTTTAGATACATTTTATGTGCAATGTTTATTTTTAGAGAAGTTCTTGATTTTATTAATTTAGTATTTACAAATTACTTGTTTATTCAATTAATATTTTAGTTTGCAGAAAAGAGCTTGGATTTCGTGTGTCTTTTCACAAAAACTTTACTTGGTACACTAACATAAAATTATTAAAGTCAAAGATAAATTCACTTTTATACATTTTTCAAAGACAATTGCCTGTTAAACTATCGTCAAGAGGGTAAAACAACATTAAAATTGCATTTTTGGCTCATGTTGAAGTCTTTCAGCTTTGTATTCAAGTGTCTTAAGGTATCCCAAGGAACCATTGAAAATATTGTTTCATCTTAAGATGGCGCATCTAAAAACATAAGTCATTTAGAACAGGTATAATCTGAGAAGATAATCCTTCAAGGTGACAGTTTTAAAATTAAAAACAAAAAAGTAAACATCGAGAGTGCCCTCTGACAAAATTGATGCTACATCGCAGAGAACAGGTGTTTTGATTTTTATCAAAACCAATCTTCGACTTCAACTGCTTTAACATGATCAACCCATTAAGATAAAAATTTAAGATTGAAATTGCATCTCAAATACGTACTATGAATACATAATACTTATTATTATAAAATCGATTGAGCCCCCCAGAAGGTCACAAATCGATGTCATTTAACCATGGAGCTGAGATGATAATTATATACCTTTGAGCATGCATCAGACTGCATCACTGCCATAAAGGTATCTCCCCCGAAGTGAATGTGCGGGATCGAACAAAATTGAATTCTGAATTGATGTTGACAGTGACCTGTGCCTTTTTCATTTAAAACAGGTGTTCCGGAGTTATCTCGTTTTGATTCATTAACATAAGCTTTTTGTCATTTTCATGTTCTTTGTAAATTTGCTGCATATTATTAATTTAGTATAAAATGATCTTCAGTCGAACTAAACTGGAGGCATATGTTCGGAGTAAACATTACATCGCCATTAACTAAAGAATTCCTACTGTGAGTAAATCACTCCATGGGAAATCCACACCAGTTTTGAAAATTTGCGGCACCCCCAACCGCAATAATGCCATTTATTACACCAAATTAAATATTTCGAAAGCGTGCAGACATCTAAGACTAGATTCTAGAGAAAGAGTGGGAGCGATAGAGCAGCAATTAGTAAGTGTCGGCTGGCCACCACCGCCGCCGTATGCAATCATCATGCTGTAGCTCCTTTTATGGAAGATAGGACTAGGACACGCAACCGCAATCCGCAAGATACATAAAGCAGTTCTCTGTAAACTGCAGATAAAAACCGATTTTGCAACAATACCTTACATATGCATGCAGCGAAGAAGGACTGCACCGCATCATATACATACAATAGGTTGCAAATTCAAGAAGTATGCTGCTGATTGCAATTTCTAGGAACATTAATCCTGACACCCAATTGGTATATCTACATTATATGCCTACGAACAGGAGCGTAGACAGCGTGGAAAATTTATTCTGTCAACATGGAAGACAAATCAATTATTCTACATACTCGTATATGCACCTTCCTTGTGGTCCTTGGTTACTGCAGTTGATCGCTTTTGACCATCCAGAGTATGAGCATTGAGTATATGGCAAAGTATACCTCTATAAAACATACCTATATGTAATATAGCTTAATAAGTCGTATCTATATCTATGTACATTTATATAAGTGAGCTCTCAAGCCTTGCATATAAAATATCATGGTTGCATGTGAACGTTTTCTCTCTCATAATGTAAAAATGCATAAGATATTGAATTACGAAGCTCCTCTAGCGAATTGTACAAATTGTTTAATTAAAATATCAACTAAGTCGATTCAATATCCACATGAGGTCTTGATTTGAAAATGTGATGACAAATTGATGCGTTTTATTGCATTTTCCTTATATTTCGAATGCAAGTTGATTTATCTAGTTTAAGAGCACACAAATTATTTTTAAATGAAAAATATTGCACGAACAAATCTATTTGAAATAGGAAGAAATGTAAGCTGCTTTTTTTGTGGAGAAATTGGTCTTGAGATTTGAACATATTTACTACTACATTTAAACATACAAAAGTTCAGAAAGGAACAAAATCTTCTTTTATGTAAAGCCTTTCACTTACTGTGAGAATAAGTTCTGTCGAAAATTCTAAACAAAATTCACAATATTAATAATAATATTTTTTGTAAGATAAAAATAAGTTTGAAGTCAATAACTCTTTCTTTGATCTCAAGATACTTGAGTTGAAAACCATTTCTTATCAGTTTTTAGTTTTTTTTTTGAAAAATAAAGATGTCAATTGGAATTTGCTACAAAATTTGCTAAAAGTTTACAACAACATTTTGCATATGATAAAATGTTCGATTTCAATATTTGTTTTTGTTCCGAGATATTTTTGATGATAACCAATTTTTACCAATTTTTAGTAGTGTTTTTTTTTTTAAGTTTTTATTTCTTGCACAAATATGCATAGTGGATTTTTTTAAGAACATTTCTCTATATTAACAACAATATTTCGTATTGAATTAAATCATTTGTTAATCAATACCTTTAAATGCAAGCTTAAGTTTACATACGAAGCAGTAAGCAGCCTTGAAAATCTACTTTTAGGGGTAATTTAAAGATTAAATTTTTCACCTCTTTTTTCAATTATAGAAGAAATCTCGTTGGGTTCCCCAAATGTAGTTTTATGCGGGAATACCAATATTTTGTCTGATAGAACGCGTTCGCTCAGTTTAAGTCCAGTTAACACTAGAAATTCTACTTGTTTTTCTGATAGGGGTGCAACTTTGCTTGACTTGTTTTTTGTTAGTGATATAGACGATCGTATTTCTGCACCTGCTTTTTTATAGCATGACTTAAAATTTTTAACAATCAAATTTAATTTTGAATATTCTGACAAAAAATATTATACCGTGACATAAAAATTATTAATGGTCAACTTCTTGAAGAGCCTACTAGATTTATTAATTGGAAGATCATATTCTCTATACCCTCCACTAACAATAATTACAATTCCTAACAAAAAATATAGAAATAATTTACGATACTTATGTTCCTTTGAAAATTTAAATTCTTAAACAAAATAATAAATATAAGACTATTAATGCACCAATGGGATATATATAGCATATAGCAACTGGAAGCGATATCGGTTGACTGAATTGCTACGTTTGGCTTGTTCATTGCCAAACAAATTCACAGCTGAAATCCGTTTAGCCAAATTCCAGATTTCGTCTAATCAACTGAGTTCTTCATTGGATGGACCTAAAGTATGGAATCTCCTGGTAGTGGTAAGGTAAGAAATATGCCTGCTAACGATGTTGATGTTAACTTACTTAATAAATCATTTATCTCAGTCCCATCAACCTCGCCTTTGTCGAGTTCATCGGAAAATAAGGAAACATTTAGATCACCCTAGTTTTAGTTTTCTTACTGTGGATGCTGCTGATGTTGATGAAAGTCGTTTATCAGTGAAATCAAATGTTGTCAGCCTGGACAATATAAACCCCATTTTTTTTTTTTATGATTTTGCCAATTTTGCTGCCATACACACCTTAAGAATTAAGCAAAAATCATACCACTTCCTAAAAATGGTAAAGGAACTGAATATAGGCATATCTCAATTCTACCCTATTTGTCTAAAGTCTTTAAGAGAATTTTGTAGATACAAATCAACTATTTTTTCACAGCAAACTCTTTGCTCCCTCCAAAACAATCTGGCTTCCGGAACAAGCTTAGCTGTACAACAGCATTTCTTTGCGTGACTGAAGAAAAAAGACAAGCGCTGGAGAAGAACGATGTAACTTTTTTAGTCTAAAAACCTTATTCAGCAGTTTAATTTTTTTGCAAGTTCCGCTAAGCTTTTATACTCAAAATAAGCAATTCAAATTGGTGACTGTTTGTCCAGTTTTCTACCTACTTCGTCCGGTGTTCCCCAAGGGTCTATATTGGGTCTTCTACTCTTTAGTGTCTATGTCAATGAACTTCCAAGCTTGATCAAAACCTGTTTCTGTTTTGACGACGACTTTCAACTTTACTGCAGGACTCACTGAGCGTGCCGCTTCTATTATCAATGAAGACCTTGACAAAATTTAAAACTGATCTTATTTAAATGGTCTTTTCTTAAACCCTACAAAATAAAAATGCGTATAGTGATTACTAAAAAATTCTTGATCTCTCTTACTTTCCCTCGGTTTTATTATATATATTAAGTAATGTCCAAATTGAATATGTAGAAACTGCTTAAAACAGCCAAATTGTACCAGTTTTTGAAAATTTTGTATTTTTATAAAAATGTTGACCAAATATTAAAAACTATGGTTTTTATGCGATAACATTAACTTGACGTCAGTATTTTAAATTGTTATCTAGATATTTGAGGCAAAAAACAATTTTTCATCTTTTATTAACTTATCATAGGAAGTTATTGTAATGGGTCCGATTTGTCGAATTGAATATTTTGACATTTCTCGACGTTTCAAGGTCCCTAGAGTCGAAATAAAAGATTTTAGAAAGATGTCTGTGCGTGCGTTTGTACGTACGTTCGTACGTTTGCGACGTTTTTTTCGTCGTCCATAGCTCAAGAACCAGTAGAGATATCGACTTCAAATAAATTTTGTTATACAGGTAATAAGGCGAAAAAATGCAGAAAGGGATCTCAAGAAAATTGCGTGGGTGTTTTTTTTTACCATAGCAGTTTAAAAAAAGGTGAACATTTTGGTTAACCTATAAAAAACATTACTCAAAGTTGGTAAAAATTGATTTTCGACTTAAATATCTTTCCGAAAATTTAAGATTATGGCTTTCAATTAATCTTATCTTATAAAAAATATTATTTTCAGCATTCTGTTAAATTTTTAAAAAAATCGAATTGACAGTTTTTTTTACAAAAAATAAAAAGCTAAAAAAAATATTAATAAAAGTTGGTAAAAATTTATGTTCGACTCAAATATCTTTTCAAAACTTTGAGTTATTGACCTTAAACTTATTTTATATTTTAAAAAATATTGTTGTCAACATTCAGTAAAGTTTTGAGAAAAATCGAATTGACAGTTTCTTACCCAAAAGTAAAAACCTATAAAAACATTATTACAAGTTGGTAAAAATTGGCTTTCAACTCAAATATCTTTTCAAGACTTTAAGATATTGACTTTAAAATAATTTGTTGTTATAAACAATATTGTTTTCAATATTAGGTAAAATTTTGAGAAAAATCGCATTGACAGTTTTTTTTTTTACAAAAAATAAAAACCTAAAAAAAACAAGACTAAAACTTAGTAAAAATTTACTTTCGACTCAAATATCTTTTCAAAAATTAAAAATATTGGCCTTAATCTTATTTTATCTCACAGAAAATATTGTTTTCGACGTTCAGTACATTTTTCATAAAAGTCCGACAGTCAGTTTTTTCATAAAAAATTATAATCTACAAAAAATAGTACGCAAAATTGGTAAACATTGATGTTCGGTTTTCGATATCTCGTGAACAATAGAAGATATTGACTTCAAATTAATTTCATTCATCCAATTTGTATTTGTTTATATAAGAAATAATTTGTTTTTAAGAAATGCTACTAAAATTGGTAAAAAATGGTTTTCGACTAAAAATCTCGTTAACAAAAAAATAATTTCGAAAGCAAACTATTTCATTACATATATGCAAAATATTACTGTTAGTTTTTAAATTTTTAAGAATATTTCAAATGAGAACTTTTTTAACAAAACACGAAATTCGACAGACAGGATATGAAGTTATCAGTGTGGGTCGCATCCCGGCCTCTTTTTTTCAATTTATTTGAAGTCCCTATTGCTGACGAAAAAAGATATCCCGAACGTACGAACACACGGACATTTGACTTACATAGATGCTAGGGACCTTGAAACGTCGAGAAATATCAAAATTTTTTATTCGATAAATCGGACCGATAACAATAACCTCCTAAGGTGAATTTAAATTTAAAAAAAAAGACCTAAGCCGAATCAAACTTTTCCAAATGGAGTTCTTTAAGAAATCTTTTATTCTTGTTGAAATCTTGACACCGAAGTCATAAAAATAATTTTTGATACGACCCACACTGATAATTTCTCATTGCTGCAATTTACAGTAATTATTTCTTTGTTTAATACTATATCTTTAATAAAGACTGCCAATTGGATTTTTAAAAATTTGTTGACAACAATGTTTTTAATAAAATAAAATAAGTTTGGAATTAAAAATCATTTTATACCAATTTTTAATTATACTTTTGTATTCTTTTACTTAAAGTGTAGATTGGTTTGTTTTATAATTTTATCAAATACTAGCTTTTTACCCGCGGCTTCGCCCGCAGTGGAGAAATTAAATAAGTTTGAGAGATAAAGGTATAATAATAGAAATGAGTCAATATAATAACTAAATTTTATTGCTTGGCTGAGATCAACAATTTTTAAAAATTACTACAGACAATGAAGTTTCAACACCTTAATATATGATTATTGAAATGCAACAACAAATGTTAAAATATATTTCACCGTAACAAAAACAAATAATTCTGAATTCTAACAATTTAAAAAAATAAAATACAAAGTATTAATTTAAGATATTTTTATAGACAATGTTATAAGTTTTCCCGTCGGGTGCAAATATGTGTAAATTCCGGGCATTAGATACACGTGAACAGGCTACATAAAGTTGACCATGAGAGAAGCATGGGTTTTCTAAATGCACTCCTGCTACCTGTAATGTTTGTCCTTGTGCCTTGTTTATAGTAACAGCAAGGCTAAGCTTGACGGGAAACTGAACCCTTTTAAATTGGAATGGAAGGTCAGTGGGAATAATTGGTATCCGAGGTATTATAACACTATTTCCCTTACCGACACCTGTTAAAATAGTAGCACCAAGTATGTTCTGTCCCAATTTTGTTATCCGAAGTTTTGTTCCATTACATAGCCGAGGAGCATCTAGATTTCGCATAAGCATTACTGGTACATTTAGTTTCAATTGAAGTTTATGTGACAGTACACCCGATAGTTCAAGTGAATTCATATGAAGTACTTAGTTTCGTATCCATAATTGTATCCATTGACAAATATTCCTTTATTTCTCCTTGAACCTCGTTTAAAATGTCAGTGTTGATCCTATTTACAATTTCATTTCTTGGTGCTAATATTGCTCTTGCACACAACCACTGATCACTACACAAATTTTGTTGCAATTCCAGAAAAACATTAGCAATGAGATCCACATCACTTTCTACTAAATTACAAAATTCTCTTGACAGTGATATGTAGCCTTCAGCGTCAACGTCTAAACAACCATCACCAATTTTCAACAACATTTCTGCGTAAAGTCCTGAATCCACGTCATTATGAAGATGCACTCTCATATTCGTTTTCAGGCGGAGTTTTCCAACTGTCGGCCATAAGCTTGATGATTTAATGCACGCTTGAATTTCATCTGCTGGTGTCCCCCTTTGAATCACTGGGAGGGTTTGACGGAAATCACCAGCCAATAAAACTACCATGCCTCCCATTATATCTGTACTATCTCGCAAGTCCTGGAGGGTCCGGTTTAAAGCTTCTATAGCCTTCTTGTGACACATTGTACTTTCATCCCACACTAAAAGCTTTCATTCTCGCAGCATCCTACCTCGTGAACTATTTTTACTAAAATTACAGATGGGCGAATCTTCCTGTGCCAAATTCAATGGTAATTTTAAAACGGAATGTGCGTACGACCGCCCTTTAATAGCGTCGCGGCAATACCTGACGAAGCTACAGCAACTGCTATTTTTTGGTCTTTTCTGACGGACATTAATAATAAGTTAAGCAAAAACGTTTTTCCAGTTCCTCCTGGTGCGTCAAAAAAGAAGAGTCCACCACTGCCGGAAACTATTTTACGTAAAACTTGATGGAAAACATGATTTTGCTCTGGAAGTAATTGAGGGACTAATTCTGCCACTTGATGTTGCAGTGCTATGAAATCATAATCTAGCTCTCGTGCAATTTCATTATCAAAATCATCCACATTGTCTCGTCGAGGGCTGGACATTCCAAAATCATCTAATTTTTTTCCAACCATCGTAAAAACGATATTTTGACAAACAATTTTCTTATTTTTCGTAATTTTTTTTTTTTTAATAAAAAGTATCCTATGTTACTTCTAATACCTTCAAGAGTGTATGTGGAAAGTTTCATGATGATCGGTTAAGTAGTTTTTGCGTGAAAGCGTAACAAACAAACTTACATTCACATTTATAATATTATATAAAAGTAGGGATAAGCAACAAAATTTTGCATGAAAGAAAAAAAGTTTAAAGTAAATTATTTCATTTGTTCTCAAATTATTTTACTCTTAATAATCAATTTTAAGAGTTCTTAGTAGCATTTTTTGTAGCTTTTTATTTTTTGTAAAAACAAAACTGTATTCTTGATTTTTCTGAAACTTACACCACGTGTACAAGTAAGCCAATGATATTATCTGTAAATATGCTTTTGAAGTCGTAGTCTCTGCGATTTCTTGAGATACAGCTGACGTAAGTACACACGGACTCGGACACTCTCGAAAAATCAAGGATTTAGATTCTTCAGAACATAAAATTTCAAAACTTTATGTTTGACCTACAAATAATAAAATAAATGTTATTTTATTTTGATCAAATTTTCTAAACAAAAGTTTTTAGATACACTTTTTAATTCCTCATCTAATAAATTATCTTAAAGCCTTCATTCCAAAATATGTACAAATTCGCTTCAAACGCTTAAGCATAGGTCACACAGAAAAACAAGAACGAAAAACCCACTTTTTTCGCAGTTAAATATATTTTAAAGTTCTCAACATTTTACTTTCAATATATTCTCTTTGAAATTGTATTCGAAATTTATAATATACCACATTATTTACTCATTTAATTTGATTTTGAACAATTTATATCACAAATGTGAAAATTAGGGAAAACCAGAGATGATTTTATTAATTGGTTTGATAAACTATAGAAATATTTATGTCAGAAGCATCTTTAAATAATTCAAAGTTAATATATACGAACAAAAACAACATTTGAATTTAAATGTTAACAAATCTTATCTTAAATTCCATAACATCAAGATCGGAAGAAAAAAACTTAAGCGTGTGTCTAAGGAATTTATATTTCTTAATTTTCATCCCATACATTGTCGGCGTCGTCGTTCGTCGTCGTCATGTCGTCCAAATGCCATCTAATGATTTTATGCGTTTAATATTCATTTATATTTATTTATTCAAACTGCTCTCAATCAAATCGCTGTTATCATACTAATAATCAAATCATATTTGAATATATGGCGCGCAACTGTAGATACACAAAACACCACAATACGCCACACCACATCCCAACTCATCTAATATTAAAATGAATTCTCTGTTAATTAAGGCTACTTTACTTGCCCACATTAACTGCATCTTAATAGGCTAATCTCATGCTAAGCGCGGGTCTTCTGGTCTTGACATCTCACATCAATTACTTGTAATCATGTGGCGCCCATCAAAAACTATACCATCATCAACATCCAAAGTAGACAACTGCTCATCGCATCGTCTGCCTCAATTAGATGTCAACTTGTCTGTCTGACAAGATCAGCACATAGTCTCAGTTAGTCTCTGATGCGTCCAAAGCCTCCGAACCTCCATCATATTCATATCATGGTCATTAATTCAGGTGTAAATGAATGATTTGTAGCAACGATGATGGAGAAATTAAAATGCTGCTTAATTAAAGCAACAGACAGAAGAAGCAGAATCAACAGCAGCAGCAGCAGCCAGCCGAAGAACAAGAAGAAGGAAGAAGCCTGGTTTCTTTATAGTTCCCTGGTGGTTGTTGATTTGTCAACAACACAATCCTTATACCTAGATGCACACTTTCTGTGATGGTAATCCATAAAACTGCACTCGTTTGGACAAATCTGCAAGCAAAAAGGTCCAAGTCCTCTTCTAAGCTAGAGCCACTTTTAAGTGTATCACATGACCATGATCATGGCGAATCATCACAGTCACAGCATGGCGATAATCAAAGGACCAAGACCAAGTCCCAAGCAAAGGAACAAGATTTTTTGTTCATAAGCTCGACTCGTAAGATCGGTAGTTGTGTCAGAGTCATCGTGTCATCATCATCGCCACTAATCCGGTACGAGCAATAGCATCCCATATGATATGGCAATGTTTTGGATTCCAATACGACACCGTTTGATGATGGCAATGGTAGAGACAAGGTGCATAAACGAGTATGTATAATGTATATATATATGTGAAGATGCAGGAGCAGGAGCAGGATTCACGCGTGCAGTAGTCGTATAGAGAGTGCATATACTGCATAGCCTGGCTCAGCATGAAGACGATGTTCGAGCATATTGGGTATCATAACATAATCTGATTAAAAATATGAGAATATAAGATTTGTGAGAAATGGTTCATCTCGGGGTGAATTATGTTTATGGTTTTAATTTTAATTGGTCAGGACATGGGTGCAATTCGCAAATACAACAACAAATATAGCTATGGCAATTTTGATCTTGATTTTACAGCGTGTGGGTACGAATGCGTCATATAGCGTTTTTAGAACCTATAGATGAAGAGTAGCTATCGTTGGTTAAATAAGAAAATTGTAGGCACTCAGTTTGTTTGTCTCTATATATTAATCTAAAATTGATGGAAAAATTGTTCAAGAACTGGTAAAATGCCTTGGGATGTATAAGTCTATGTTAAAGCCTGGTTAATTTGAACCCGAAAATGGTCTTTCAAAAGTTGACTCAAAAGTTATCAGCTTCGTAGAATTTCTCCAAACAATACATTCCGCGACCATAATACCCATGAACCTTAGGTGGTCCCAAACCGATCTTACAAAAGTCGCAATACTCTAAAATGGTGGCCTTGGAGTATTGTGATGAATGTCTTTTGGAACTGCATTTTGTTTAAGTTGAGTTCAAATAGAAAGATGTAAATTATTTTTCACCATAAGTAAGTAAAAATAGTTTTAAAAAATCTCAACAAGTTTCTACTTTTCGAGGCGCCTCATTGCCGATCATTTCTGCACGAAAAAGTAAAAATACATATTCATACATAAAGCAGTACCTCCCCAAACACCACATGATGTCTTTAATGTTTTATTAAATTTATATCAGCAAATAAAAATAAAACACATTGAAAATAATTTCCATCATTAAAAATAAAACAAAACAAAAATAAATAAAAGAAATCAAATGAAATTGAATCACATTTTTGCTTTTTAAATGAAATCGTATCTCTTTTGTCCATAAGGGAAAATTATCGCGTCTTTATTGTTGCTCAGCTCATATACTACATATATACTTCTCTATACTCAGTGTATGGGACTAAAATCTCAGCAGGATAACATTTTTACGATGACAAATACTCGCGTTTATTACGAATACGAATGACGGACGATTATTTTATAAGTTTATTGCACAAAACAAAAATGAAACCCAATAGCAAGAAATTTATATCTGATTGGGAAACAAGTTAAACGTGAAGACGCGACGCGACCGACGACGCACGGTATAAAGGATGCATTTTTAATTGGAGCATATTCCATATAGAACTTACTCATGGCAACATCTTTATATGTCCAACCACTACTTTATACAAAACGATTTATAACAGTTATAAATAATTTAATTTCTCCCATCATAACATTAATTTGACCCTCGCTTGTCTTATCATCGATCTTATAATTTTTTTTCAGGTCATCGTACTACGTCCGTCGCGTCGTCGTTGTCGACGAAGACGATTGAGGACATATACATTATACCATACCCATAATACAGCGATCTCATTTTACGCGTTCTTAATTAGTATAAACAACACACAAAAACCTCTGTTACCGTTTAGAGATACTATAAGATTCCCTCTCTCACAAGAGTTAAAGTTATCTTCTGGCATCATCATCATCATCATCGTCATCATTTGTATCTGCGTTAATTAAATTCTGCGAAATGGCTTTCATTTTCTCGGTTATACGCGGTTTGGGGTAGGTATGGTTATGGTATAGTATGGTATAGTAGTCATTTAAATTAAGGCAACCCATTCAAAAAGCGCCAAACAAAACCAATAAATTATTCTTGTTTTTTGTTTGTGACCGGATCATGCGAAAATTTTAATCCGCTTGCGCTTTTGGACCAATTAGTATCTATAACATCTTTGAAAAGGCCAAAGTAACAAAAAGACCAAACAAACAGACACTATAGCATCATTAGTGCTAACTTAACATGTCCACAGTCATGTTTGAACAATGTTCATTTGTCATTGCTGGCTATAAATTCTTAGAGCCTTATTGTGGTAGATAGTTAGCCTTTGGCGATTTTTATAAACTCTTGTAGGCAAACTATATACGAGTATATAGGCACTCTAAAGTTCATTTGGTTTTTATCTTGGCATATTTTTGGTTTTATTATGGTCTTTAAGTTGTTCTTTTAAAAGTATGAATAAATTAGTTGACAAATAATTCTATTCATAAAAATTATAGTGTGAAATTAGAGCCATTCGAAATAGGCTAACATATTAAAATATTCCGTGATAGGTAAATGAAGCTATATTATATATAAGTCAACGGTATTTAAATATGGAGTATAATAAAATCATTAAGTCAATTTTATTAAATAGGCAATACTTGTTTAGGATGTTATCTTTATCAAGAATTTGTAATAAGTTTCTTAATATAATATCTTTTTAATAAACTGATCTTTTTTGGCCATTCCATGGCATAACAGTTACTGTTATTTGTATTCTTCCTTTGAGTTAATATTTCAGCCTTCAATTTGGTCAAAAATGAATTAGCGTAAAGTTTTTTGAACTTCAAACTTAAGGTATAAACAAATGTTTGTTTTCAAATGAAAGAGTTGAGGTTAAAACTTTGTAATACATCAAATAATTTCTATACGCTTTTATTATTAATATTTAAATTTGAGGATAGTTTTAATGTCATACATACATTTAATGAGGTCATTGCTAATAATTTGTAACAAATATTTATTATTCGTACCAATCGAATCAAACAAAATGAACAAAGATATAATTTGTGTGTAACTATTTTGCCGATTTCTTTTTACCCCCATACATATGTATAATGTATATGTAATGTTTTCACGCAAAGCAAACAAAAAAAACAATGTTTTTCATAACATTACAAATGTACATATGACAATAAAAATAGAAATAAAATCCATGTTTGAAATTGAAATAAATATGTCCACTTAAACATAGAAATGGAAACACACCTTAGAAATGTTAATTGATTGATCGCACTTAAATCGATTTATTTCCATATTGATATTGATTGAAGTAGAGGCGCCACATTATAAGAGCACATAATGCAATGTAGTGCTTCATGAATTTATACATATAAATACTACCTGTGATGTAAATATTATATTGTAAAAGGTGGTGACAGAATTGAATAATGATGATTTGATCATTTTCTTGGAGTGGTCTTTTTTTTTATTAGAATTCTTTACATTCGTATATTAAAACCATAACAACCAGCGACAATATGTTGTCTTTAAATTTGATCTAGTTGTTGTTTTGACATCTTGAATACAATAAGATTGACAGATTTTTTTTAAAGTAGACAATTCTGTGGTAAATGGAATAATGCGTGACTAATTTATTAAATGGACACATACGGTAGGTAAAATAATAAACTTAATAATGAAGAACTGACGCTTACCAAACCTTCCTCGTTTGAAAAATGGTTCCAGTAAAACAAAAGAGTTTAACAGGTACGTAAAGTTTTTTTTTTTGACAAAAATAAGAAATTAAGTTTTATTACAATCATTTCAGGAATAACAGGTACAGCAATATTGCCAATGTAATGCTTTTTTATGCAAGTCAACTACTTTTCGAAAAAAGAGGCTGGGATGCAACCCACACTGATAACCTCCCATCCCGTCTGTCGATTTGTCTTGCTTAAAAGTTTGTTTATATGTATCAATTTTTACCAAATTTGCGTACTATTTTTTGTAGATTTTATTTTTTTTATAAAAAAACGGACTGTTGGATTTTTATAAAAAATTACTGAATATTGAAAACAATATTTTCTGTGAAATAAAATAAGTTTAAAGCCAATATTTGTCGAAAGTAAATTTTTACCAAGTATTGTATTAGTATTGTTTTTTTTAGGTTTTTATTTTTTATAAAAAAAACTGTCAATTCGATTTTTCTCAAAATTTTACCGAATGTTGAAAAAAATATTTCTTATAAGATAAAATTAGTTTGAAGCCAATGTCCCAAATTTTTGAAAAGATATTTACGTCAAAAAACTATTTTTACCAACTTCTATACATTTTTTTTTTAGATTTTTATTTTTTGTTAAAAAACTGTCAACTCGATTTTTCTCAAAATTTTTTCAAATGTTGAAAACAATATTATTTATAAGATAAAATTAGTTAGAAGCCATTATCTCAAATTTTTGAAAAGATATTTGTGTCGAAAATCAATTTTTACCAACTTTTTTTAATTTTTTTTTCGGTTTTTAATTTTTTGTTAAAAAACTGTCAATTCGATTTTTTTCAAAATTTTACTCAATTGACAACAATATTTTTTTGAAAGAAAAAAGTAGTTCGAAGCCAATATCTCAAAATTTTGAAAAGATATTTGAGTTGAAAATCAATGTTTACCAACTTTTTTTTTATTAGTTTTTTATATTTTGTAAAAAACTGTCAATTCGATTTTTCTCAACATTTTTCAAAATGTTGAAAACAATATTAAAAAAAAAACGGTCAATTCGATTTTTTTTTAAATTTTACTCAATGTTGACAACAATATATTTTTTGAAAGGTAAAAGTAGTTCAAAGCCAATATCTCAAAGTTTTGAAAAGATATTCGAGTCGAAAATCAATTTTTACCATCTTTTATTAATTTTTTTTTTATTTTTTTATTTTTTGTAAAAAACCTGTCAATTCGATTTTTCTCAAAATTCTCAAAATTTTCTGAAAATAATATTTCTTATAAGATAAAATAAGTTTGAAGCCATAATCTCAAGTTTTTGAAAAGATATTTGAGTTGAAATTCAATTTTTACCAACTTTGAGTAATGTTTTTTTTTAGGTTTTTATTTTTTATAAAAAAAACTGTCAATTCCATTTTTCTCAAAATTTTATCAGATGTCAAAAACATTATTCTTCGTTGCACAAAATTGTTTTGGAGATGAAATCATATTTTAGTCGTAAAATTTTCGAGGTAAAGAATTTTTTTTTACAGTTTTTTTGATTTATAAAAAAACCGTTGATTGGATTTTTTTCCAAAAATATACTTGTTTTGTATCACGTTGAAATGTCGTGAAATGTCAAAATTTTCAATTTGACAAATCGGACGCATTACAATAACTTCCTATGGGAAGTTAATAATAAAATGACAAAATCGGATGAAAACACCTTGGGTCGTTTCGAGAAAAAAGTTTTTCTCGTGATCTACGGTCCCGTATGCATTGAAGGTGAGTGGAGGAGAAGATGGAACGACTAGCTGTACGGGCTGTACTGGGGGAATGACTACTTTGAATTCATAAAGTACATATTTACACAATCCTCCAACTTTTGTCTTTCTATGATTACAAATCTATTCAATTATTTATAACAAATATTTTTTAAACGGAAGAGTTGAGATAAAAACCTTCTTATAAATCTTCAACATTTTTTAAGTTCAATTTGAATCTTTAAATTATAAAGACCTAAGTAAACGCAAGTTTTTTTTTTCTTTACATTTTGTTTGGCTTCTGTCACCATTTCTCAACTCTTGCTGAAAAATTTGACAAATCCAATAAAAATTATTATTCGAAAACAATATAAATAATTTCTTTACTCAAAACAGAGACTCTGAGGTCTAATCAAAAACTTCCCAGCAATATGAGAATTTAAAATGCCTACATATTTCCTCACCAAATAAAAAAAAAAAACAACTATAACTTTCGCGTCCTCATATCCCAACACCAATAGTCCAGAATGTAAGCATAATTTTTGTCTCGATTTCGCCACACGGGGGAATTTCTCACTCGTGCTGCTAGACATCATTAATGGCCAGGATCAAGGTGTCCTGCTGTGAATTTAAGCTGAATTCGACATTCCCATCTGACTGAATGAAGAAAAGGGGTACTTTCGAGTCGAATAGTGTGCACACTTCCACACTATGCAACACTGCCATCATCAGTGTGCGATCGTTGTCGTTGTCACAGTCGATGTCGATGTCGAAGTTGGTTCTCTGCGCCGCCGCCGCCGCCCGGCCGGCCGTTTTCAATATTCACTCTTTGGACCTTGCGTTAAACGTTTAGTTTCAGTTCTCAAACGAGAACGACTGCGCGGATGGGAATTGGTTTACCTACAGATTTATATATATGGTGCGGTAAAGTGTGTGTGATTTGTGCCCACACTTCGGCTTGTCGATGACATCCTGACCCTGCCCAGAGAATGCTGCCCTCTCATTTGGATTGGATGGTGTTCGCTAGGCTTGTTGACTCTTGAATCACGGTCGACAAACAGTCGGACGCTGCAAATGCAAAAAAGGACGGACAGACGAACGAACGGAAGAACGAACCGATCTGGTTGTCGTTTTGTTTTCATTTTGGTCGTTCTTCGTTCTTCACGATCATCTCTCTCGCGATGGCATTCACACAATTCACCTTCTTTCGGTGTAATTTCTTCGTATAGTTACATAGCTCGTCGCGTCGCGTTGCGATCGTCGCGCTGGTTGGTCTGGAACACGAGTATAAACATAAGCTTTGTTGCCCCCCAACAGATCAACGCGATCAGAGTTAAGACGACGAGCGATGACTACGACGACCGCGACGACTACGAGGACGACGCGACGAGGTGGTAAAGCCAAAACGATCTGCTCCCTAGGCATTTGTTATGGGTAGTTTTTTAGAATGAAACATGAGCTACGTCCTCAGAACAAGATCTCCTTGTTGGGATAACTGATTTCAATCGAGGACAGTAACAAATTTGTGATGATCTCTAAGGTTCGTGAAATTATTGAGTTGATTTGGACTTTTGAACTGAACATTTGATTAACGTTCTGAGGTTCTATACACTTTTTTGCAATGCTGCATCACCATGGAATGAACTTGAACAACAACGAATGATTGTTATAAATTATTTATTATTAGTATAGTGCTATAGATATCTTATCAAAAATAAATACAGGGTGAACTTAAGAGCACTGAATACAATAACTATGAATATACTCGTATAGTGTGTTGTTTGTCAGATATGGGGTGAAAAGTTGTAAGTATAAGATCATAACTTTTAAGGGCTCACAAATTTATTAAGAAAGAAAGTTTCAGCGAATTGTCGAACAGCTTAACGTCAGAAATTTAGATTTTGGGTGTTTTTTGACAAATTGGGATGTGTAAACTCAAAATTTGCTCAAAAATAATATTAAGGCTAAGAAATTTTTGTATACCACAAAATTTTCAATAAGTTCAGATTCAATGACTAGAAAACTATAGAAGCAGTAGAAGCATAGATTCAGATTAAAAATTGATCCGAATTCAACTAGAAGTTTTCATAACATCGGATCTAAATCGAACTTCTTCCAAGTTATACATGGGATGTGATCAAGTATTGAAGTCATGCTGATCAAGTTTAGCTCTGGGAAAGATTCAACAAGTATTCCATCGCACTTAATAGTCGATTTCACATTGTTTTGTTGGTTTCTTTTTGAAAATCACAAAGAGCATTATTCGTGTCGTGTTATAGCACCTTTCAACCAACAACGAACGTTCCCATCAAGGCCAATTATTCACATAACCCATTCAATCATCGGACTTTTCTTTTTATTTTTGGTTTCCTATCGATCTCATCACTAATATTATACACAAATCTAGGCGATTGCAAATTACCCAGGAAAATCCACAAAGCAAATCATAAGGAAATCTTTGAAAATAAAAAAAAAACAACAACAAGCTCTATGAAACCTTTTGAAACCTCGCTCTCTGATGTTTCTGGACACTTATTTGTGTATGATGTGTGTGACCTGCTGATTGGCCGTGCAAATCTTAAATTGTGAAATTGCGACTTTCATCTCCGGTCCGGATCGAACTCTTCGATCGCATCATCTTTGAAACTTTAGTAACAAAAACCCAACAATGTCCAAACCAACATGCTTGCACCGATTGAGCTGCCAATTGGCAGTGACGGAATCCATCATTCGGCCTCCTGACCGCCAACCTCGCGATATGTGTATGTTTCGAATAGGTATACATAATGCACATAACTATTGCTGTGACCGCAGCGGACTAGCCTTTCGATTTGGCTGATTATGGTCAGGGCGGCTAGTGTGTTTCGATGCCGGCGTGAAACATTGATCGGATTTGATCGATGTGATCTATTGATGCCCTCAGAGATCATCAGGCGACGAAGAAAATATACATACATAGCCTTTTGAATATTTCTTGCACAGTGTCAGGTTATAGAGCACGGCCAGCATCGTATCAAAGGTGATGAAGGTGCTTTCGATGGACATCATTGATTGGAGGTCTACCTATCTTTTTATGTGTGCAATAGAGTTCACGGGCAGGCCAAAATATGCGACGATCGATGTAAAATTATGAAGTTCCCATGGTTGGAAATTTATACGCGCCAAGGAAACTTATAGATTTGTTTTGATTTTCTTTTTGTAATTTGTTATATTATGATCTTAATAAACATTTCCGTAAAGGGGTATACTTATAGATTTTGAAGACTTAAGTGTGGAAAATTTTCAACGATGAGAACCATTGTTGCATAATCGAATCTAGTTATAGAAGAAATCGATTAGAAATTGACTTTACAAAAAGCTAAAATTTAAGATTAGTCACAAAAATAACCTGTAAAAAGCTTGGTTATTTAAGGAAGGGTTGTTTAAACTCTTTCTATTTTGTCATAAGAATGTGTTTGTAATGTCCTTTTGCTGTTCTTTCAAAAATGAAAGACACATTTCTTTGGTTACTAAACTCTATATAACAAGCATTTTTTATTCTCTCTTTCATGCAATTTCATACAACCAAAATTCTGTTCAAAATTCTAATTTACGAAATATTGTTTTGAATTTATTATATAAATACTTGAGTAGCATTAATATTTTAAAGAACAAGCTTTTACTGAGTTCTATAAAAAATATTGTTCTTCATTTTGTAATGTTTAGCCAGAATTTTGAAAACAAATGTTTTGAAATTCAATAATTAAAAACAGAAAACCTTACAGTTTTTTCCGACTTTGTTATGAGAGATTTTTACGATATCTCGGCTATATTTTTGAGATTTTGTAAAGGTGTCTGCTAACCTTTTTATCCAACACTTCTCATTTCTAAAATTCTGGTTGCTTTGTGTTTTTAATTTGATTATGATTATGCTTTGAACTAAAGATCAAGTACAAAATATCCCAATTCTTATTTTTTGAACAAAACATTACACTACGGTTTTGGGCATCAAAATATTAATTAGTTTTGTTTTATGGTCTACAAATGTAACTTTATAATTTAATTAGAAAAGAAAATGTCCGCAAAAATAAATGAAAAATAAGACTTATTCAGATCATATGCCTATTGTTCTTAATTTAACAAGTGAGTCAGTAACGCGAGAAATAAAATAAATCTTCAACTTTTAAAACGACTCTGCTGGAGAAATGATGCAACAACCTTGTAACAAAGAACCTTGGACGCCTATTTGTTAAACAATGACCTGTCAATCCAAAACACAGAAATACGAGTACATGCATTGTGGTCATTAAATTACCCTCAATTAAGACGCTGGTATAATGGAGTGAATGCGCATATAAGAAGTTATGTTCGGAAAAGAAGCAATCATATGAAAATGAAAACGCGATTAAACTAGGCCAAACGAAAAGTTCTAAAGACTTCTGGAATATTGCGAAGGAGAATAATGGAAAACTAAATATAAAATAAGTACAGGAATTTCTACCGAAATCCTTGCCACTCATTTTAATCGCCTATACTCTCCAGTGTGTATTGACTAGCATTCAATACCGCGGTTAGATGTTGATATAAAGATTGAAGAAATACAGGATTTACCCTCTGTTTTTCATACATTTAAAAACCATCATCAATTAAATCTTTTCGATTGCCAACATAACCTCTTTATTTATATTTCCAATTCACAAAAAAGGCTCTCTAGATGCTCCTAAAAAATATATAAGCGTTTTATTTATGAATGTAATAGCGAAAATATTCTGTGGCGTACTGGTGGACATGCTTGGTCGAATGAAATAATATTTAATCTGAATTACAATCAGGGTTTAGACATTTTTTTTAACGATTGATCAAATGTTTACACTTTCATCTATAGTTAAGGCATTTCAAGCCAGGAACAAAAAATTCTATTCATTCTTCGTTGACTTCAAAACTGCTTTAAACCTATTCAACATAAATGCACTTGTTTATAAGATGCTACAGATCGGGCTGTCTACAAAATTCATAAAAGTTATTTGAGAAATGTACACAGGCACGAAGGCAGCTGTTTGGGATGAAAAAGACTTTTCGGAATGGTTTAGTACCAGTACAGGAGTAAAACAAATATGTCCGCTTAGTGCTCTTCTGCTCTATTTGTTTATAAACAACATTACAGATGATCTCCCTGGAAAAATACAAATTGCCAACATAACTATCAACGTGTTATTTTACGCCGGTGTCGGAGTCGCCAGAAGGATTGCGATTATTGATTAACCGATTATCGACCTATTGCATGAAATTGGGACTTAATGTAAACACTGATGAATCCAAAATAATGGTCTTCGCTAGAAAAGAAAATTGAGCTACAATGATACTAAACTAGAAACCACAAAGGAGATAAAATAACTAGGCTTTAACTGACACCAACATTAGATTACAGACAACACCTATGTAAGAGAGCCAAAATTGCGCAAAGCTTGGTAAATCTAACATGGAAAAATACCTTTTCGAACAAACGTATAATTTTTTCAACTAAATTTAAAATTTTTGATTCAATAGTAAACTCAATGCTTCTCAAGTTTATGAAGACATTGACAAATTTTATAGGAACTTCCTAAAGAAATTTTTTAAACGGACCTGAAATACGCCCAGCTATGCAATTTATCTAGGAACCGGGCTACCAAAACTATTAACAAATACATACGTTTAAAATTCAAGCTGATTACATAATCAAAATCTGCAGGAACTTTTCAAACACAAGACTTTTGAAAAAAATGCTCTTATATGAGTTGCGAAACAAGGACTGGTGGTTTACAGGATGGCAGTCTATAGGAAATGCTTGTGAAAAGAAATTAGATGTTGGGTTAAATAACATAAACCATTTTAAAGACAAATTATACTTCGTTATACGAAAAAATTAATTAATAAATCAACTTGACACGAACTGGAAGCAAAGGTTTGAGATTCTAAAGGGTGGCAGAAAATATTTTCAGGATTCGCTAAGCTATGAATAAATATATATCTCTAATACATATTATGTAATTTAAAATCAAAATAAGATAGTCCCCACTTCTTCATTATATGTCCAATATTCAAACCACAAAGACGTTATTTTTTCGGCAAAATTACTCTTACCCTATAGAAGAAACTATCTACATCCTAAACGAGCACGACTGCAAAACTTTAAGTAAGTATCTGAAAGTAATTGACAAAGTATAGGTTATTATTAATTACAGAATATTCTAAATTTTAAGTTTGTTCATATAATGTTAAACTAAAAAAAAGTTATTAAACGTTCACAAATGTTTTCAAACTTTTTTAATATTTCAAGTAATGTATTCGATTGTTAAGACCGGAATGTTAATAAATGAATTACTTACTTTATTCTAAAAATCTTTTATTTCGATTCTAGGGACCTTTAAACGTCGAGAAATGTCAAAATTTTCAATTTGACAAATCGGACCCATTACAATAACTTCCTATGGGAAGTTAAAAATTATCTCCCAGGGTGAGGGGGAATCGTGGTATAGATTTGAACTTATGCCAAAAACAGCAGAAAATATAATAAAATAGATTTTTGTGTCGTAGAAATGTATTAATCAGCTCTGCATGCGGCATTCTGCATGATTGTGAGCCTGCACATGTATTTTGGCCATAGATTTTTAACATGAACATGGTTTTATCGATCGAATGATTAAAAGTGGATTTAGTTCTGATAACTATCACTTGAAATATGTTGACAAGAACTTAAAAACATGTACGAGAAACAAATATTTTGCATTTAACATTTAACCATTTGTTTGTCATCAAGCTGTAGAAACAGCTTGATGACTTCATCGATTTGGAGAAAAAATAAATATCCTTAAGACACTAAATATTGAGTAATTAAATGCAGTATTTATGAGGGTTATGTCAATAAAATATACTTTTCTCTTTTCTAGAGGATATTAAAATATAAGCAAATATGAAAAGAGACATGAAATCTTGCTTGAAAGGCAATGTTTTTTATTAAAGTTTATTTTTCTCCAACAGAACTTCCGTATAGAACATATAAATACGATTTAAACTCAATAACAGTCAAAAATTACATCCCGGAGCCCCTGAGTCGCCATCCATCTTCCTCCCAACACGTTAGTCTACTCTTTCCTTCTTCCCAACAACATATGGCAATAGTCGGAGGATAGATGTACTATTATCCGACTATAGCAACCCAAATATCATTTTCTACCTTTCTTCCAACAAACCCCCCCCCCCCCCCCCACACAAATATCATCATCTTTTTTTAATCGCCAATAATTCAAACTTTTCATGTGTCAGCAATACCAGATAGATTTACTATATTTTATTTTTATTCGTTCTAATAATGTCTAACTGCTACTTTTTCAAAATGGTTATCCATTTGGCGGTTTTAAAAGTAAACGTAAATAAAACACATATAAAATGGTAATCTAAGGCTGGCTGGGTTTCAATATATTTGAAGTTTGCTTTTGTAAGCCAACACTTTTTAGGGTATTTGCTTTTGAATTGAATTGATATAATAATGGCTTATCTATTTTGGGGTTTCAAATGTACATATAGTGCTGGAATTCGACATCTATCTAACTAAGTTGTCTAACCAATTTTTTTTTCAGTTGAAAGTCTGAAATTTACGAAAATGGATCACTTAACTATCGCACAACGTATAAAAATTGTTAAGACCTTACAAAAATGGTGATTCTGCCACACCCAAATATCGTGCTTTGAGAAGATAATGGTTTACATAATTGTAAAATTACGCAATTAATTGGCAAAATTGTGAAGAAATTTGAAGAGACTGGATTTGTTACTGATATTGTAAGGCTTGAACAACGGCGATTTTTCAAACAAAATTTTCTTCAGCGATGAAGCAAATCTCACTCGGTGGATATGTTAATAAACAAAATTGTAATATTTGGGGTTTTGAGAATCCTCAAGTAATTGAAGAGAAGCCGTTACATTCACAAAAAGTCACTGTTTGGTGCGCTCTTTGGTCCGTGGGTGTGATTGGACCTTACTTCTTTGAAAACGAAAATTGAACGACTTTTTTTTGCCTCCTATTGAAGAATATAACTTGGAGAATTTGTGGTTTCAACAAGACGGTGCCACATGCCACACAACTCGAGCGAATATGGCTTTACTGCAACAGACATTTTCTGGCCGCGTAATTTCTTGTCGTGGCGATATCAACAGGCCACCAAGGTCATGACACCGCTGAACTTTTTTTTGAGGAGCTGCATTATAATTATAATTCCAAAACGACACAAACAAAACAGCAAAATTGGGTTTGGTGGAGTTCTTTTTATAATTAGCGGGCACTAAAAGGGTTTTGTATACCTTTAATATGCCAAAGACATAGTGTTAGTTATAAGTTGAGTTGACTAGTGTTGCGAATGGGGTTGCTTGTTCAGTTAACTTTGTACAAATTGCTAAATTACAAGCAAAGGATTACACCAATTTTTTTAAATAACATTTAAAAACAAAACTCTTTTAAATTCGAATATCCTCAAAACCACACAACACAAATGTTATATTTCACTCCTGTTTTTATATACTGAGCTGTAAAATTCCTCTTAAATCCAAACACAGTCAAAATACCTCAGGAGATATACAAGGAAACTGTTCTAACACACATACTTTTAAGTATTTTGCAATCTTCGAAAATAGAGTAAACATTGGGTCTGTTTCAATAATTTGTATTTTTATCGAACCAGTGATACGATTTGACCAAAAAAAATATTAATATCATTGAAAACCAAAATAATTTTAAATTGTTTTACTTGACCGTTGTATCACGGTAACAAATTCTTCATAACTTATTTGTCCATCACCATCCAAATCAGCTCCACGTAGCATTTCGGCAACTTCTTCATCCGTTAGTTTCTCACCCAAATTTATCATACCATGACGTAATTCGGCGGCCGATATGTAACCATCGCCATCCTTATCGAATACACGAAAAATGTATTTCATTTTCTTTGCCATCATTGTCAGAAATTCACCAAAGTCAATACTTCCATTGCCATCAGCATCGACTTTATTGATCATATCCTGCAATTCAGCTTCAGACGGGTTTTGGCCCAAGGATCGCATAACAGTTCCTAGGTCTTTAGTTGTAATCCTTCCGTCGCCATCTATGTCGAACAAAGCGAACACCTCTTTAAATTCCGCTATTTGCTCTTCGTTCAATTGTTCGACCATATTTCTATTTTGTTATGTTTTGAATTGTTTTCAATGTTTAGAATTTTATAGCTCCAAAAAATGACAGAATAATTTTGTAACGTATGTAGTCAATAAATTTTATTTAAATTTAAAAAAGTTCAAGTGAGTAGGTGAGTTGTAATTATCTTATGTGAGCAAGGTAATTTTATGGTACGCAAAATTAGCATCATAAATAAGGTACAAGTTTACCCTAACTAGCAGTCAAGCTGCTATTGTATCTTATTCCAAATTTCGTCTTGAGATGGAAATAATTAGGAAGTCAATGGAATTGCTATATTTTCTCAATGAAAACTATGTGTCTTGTGAGAAATTACTAACATCAATTCAAATAGGAATCCAAGATACACCTATAGTCCTGCCTACAAAGACTCTGTTTCCGTTTCCACCCAAAACCCATTCCTTGTTTATATCGATAGCAACAAGTTCTGCCATAATCACTTTGGAAATAACACTGGATAGCTAGCCGCATGGATTTCGAAAATCCAATGATGCTTTGGTGTAGTTTGAAATAATAGGAATCAATTAAACTCAAAATCGTGAACGGACAAAATTCATTATTTGAAAATAAACGTAGGTACTTTAAAAATTTTTCATAAACATATAAAATTTACTAGCAAACGTATTATTTTGGTCATACATTTTTGAAACCTCATTAAAATACGAAAATGACATTTATATTATTGAACTTCGTGTTTAAATCTCAATTCTAGAGCATACAAAGTAAATTCACTACAAAAAGTAGATTTATTTAATTTTTTAAGATCTTAAAAGTTTTTGTATTCACCAGAAAATCAATTTTGAAAGAAATAAAATGCACGGCTGGGTCGCTATAACTTGCTAATGTCTTCCAAAAAGTCTGTTTAAAAATATTTATTATATCTTAAGATTTTAAAATGTATGTATCTCCAAAATAAGTTTTTTTTTCAAAAATTTAAATGCCATCTTATTTCTCATAAAAACCTAGATTTACTTAATTTTTTTTTGGAAAATCATCATATTTTTCATATTAAAAAAATGAATAAAACCATAATTTCCCAGTTTGAACTCAATGGAGACAAGGCTTTGAGATGTAGGGGCCAGGACAGACAGACGGACGGAATCGAACGAAGAACCTACTTTTTTCGACTTTTCTACCATCGTAATGTCATGTTTGATTAAAAGCTCGAGTTCGAAATTTTTTACGAATTACGAATTTTTTAGACTTTATTGATGGCGAGTTTTAGGAATATAAAGCCAACTTAATATCAAATTGACGATCTCGAATTCAAGGTTTCTTTTTAAGAACCTAAATATTTGCTCTTTTTCTACGAAATAAATTTTATGAAAATAATTTAAAGCATTACTAAAGTTTTATCAAATTCTAAATTGCTTGAACAAAAAATTAGTTGTTTTTGACAGCAAACCACTTTTTGGTAAATGCCGTTAAATTTCTAAGAAATCTTTAGATGAAATCTTTAATTATACAACTTAATCGTATAAGCTTTATGGCTCATATGACCCCCCGACAGGCCCGTCGAGAGGGGGGAAACCCCCCGGGCCCGGGATTTTCTAGGGGCCCGTAAAATTAAAAGCAATGAGGAGAGTGTTTTTTTTTTCAATATAGGTAGTCTAAATTCATCATCAACATACCTATTCCCACTTATTTTTAGGGGCCCGAAAATTTAAAATCATTCATGCTTTCGCAATCGGGCCCCTGTTTGCATGTTATCTACCAATCTTTTAGTCACAAGCTTGCCGATATGGGCCCCTGATTATTATTATTGGCGTATACATTTTTGTTTATATTTAATGAAAAATTGGGCAACTCTGAACTATTGAAAGAAAGTTATAATAAATTGTATCGCTTTTCTTACTTAATTTAACGTAAATTTCAAATTTATTTTATTTTGAAAATTTTTTAAAATCAAAATAAGGGGCCCGGCAACTTAAAACAAAACACAAATATTTATTTCGGTTTCTGTTTTTATAAAGTTTCTTTTCTTCTATTTTTGTTTCTGCTGGGAACGAAATTTTTGATTCGGTTTCGGGGGACCGGAAAATCCCACGCAAACGTTTTTCAATTGTGGTTTCCGTAATATTAATTAATTAATATTTTGAATAAATTGTTTACTGAAGATTTGAAGGATATCAAGTCACTTCAAAGTGTGTTTATTAAACCAGCCATACAAAAATAGCAAGGAATTTTATATAGAACATTGGACACCATTTTCTTCCTTGGCGAAAGAGGACTAGGACTACGAGGCGATAGCAATCTTATTGGAGAGCCAAATAATGGACATTTTTTGGGCATTTTGGAATTAATTAGTCATAATGACCCCTTACGTCAGGAGCACTTGGAAAAAGTAAGAATTTCACAACAAGAGCACACACGTTTCCAAGTCCACTACCTTTCCGTTGAGATTCAAAATGAGTTCATTAAAATTTGTGCCCAAGATGTGAATTCAGCTATTTTGAAGGGAAAGAAAATGCCAAATAATTCGCTATAATTGTCGATGCAACACCCGATTCAAGTGATGTCGAACAAAACAAATTTATTTTGCGATATCTGCGCTTTGAAGAAAATGTGTTCACCATCCAAGAACGGTTTTTGGAATTTTTCGATTGCAACAAAAAAAACTGGCACCGCAATAGCCGATTTGATCTGCGAAACATTGGCAAAGAACGGAACCCCTTTAGAAGACTGTTGTGCACAAGGCTATGACAATGGAAGCAATATGAAAGGACAGTATAATGGTGCACAAAGTCATATTTTAAACAAAGCTCCGAATGCCGTGTATTCACCATGTGCAGCTCACAGCCTTAACTTGCGTGTAGTCGATTAAGCGGGATGTTGTACTGCGGCAATCACATTTTTTGGTGTTGTTCAAAAGTGTTTCAACTTGTTTAGCAGCAGTGCTTAACGTTGGGAAATTCTTAAGAAAAATGTGCCCGGATCCCTTCACAAACTTTCCGATACAAGATGGTCAGCTAGAATTGGGGCAGTAAAACCATTTGCAAATCATCTGAAAAACCTTAGAACATCATTAGAAGCCTTAAGTGATATTAATTTAACTGCTGAAGCTCGAAGAGATGTAAATGGAGTTTTAAAATATATGCACAAATTTAAATGCGTCCTGATGTCTTTGATTTGGTGCAAGGTTCTTAGCGCTATAAATGAAAGAAGTTTCCTTCTTCGAGCCAAAAACAGTATTATTGACGTTGAAATTCGAGATCTCGACAACTTGATCTTCGATTTGAACATTATTCGAAACGGATGAGTTCAATTTTTATCTGAATGCAAAGCAGTTGCTACTGGATTGGGGGATGTTCCAGAATCGTTCCCATCGAACTGAAAAAGGGAATTAAAGAGACATTTTGAAGAAAACCGAGGAGCTGGAAAGCAAATTGAAACAGACGAAGAAATAAATTTCAAGAGAAACACCTTTTACGTCATAGTTGATTAAATTATATGTGGAATTTCTCGTCGGTTCGATACGATGAAAAATTTGAATGCTACATTTTCATTTTTATGACAGTTTTCAACAATGGACGAACTTGAGATTAAAAACTCTGCTACAAGGTTCATCCAAAAGTATAACTCGCATGTGTCTCAAGCGTAATTCATCTGAAACACATTTATGTATGAAGCCAATTTTGAAGCAGAACTTCCGCCAATGAGTTTGCTCAATGCTATTTATTCCCAGAACTTGGAGACGATTTTCCCCAACATTTGTGTTGCTCTCCGTGTGTTTTCCACCATACCTGTAACCGTAGCTAGTGCCGAACGTTCATTTAGCGTCCTTGCCAGAACAAAGAATTTTCATCATTCGTGCTCATCACAAGATCGTGTTTCTGGACTTGCTACACTATGCATCGAAGCACCTTTGGCAAGGGAACTGAATTTCGACGCAATTATTTACTCGTATAAGTTGATTTGCTGCTCAGAAAGCTAGGAAAGCTCGTTTACCAAAAGAAAATATTTCATTGAATGCAAACTCACTCTAATAAAACATTGTAATAATATTTTAATATAAAGAAAAACAATAAAGAGTGTTTAATGTAAAACTTTTAAAATACTTAGTTTTTTTTTAAAGACAAATTTCAAATACTTTTACTTCGCTCTATTTTATTTTCATAGTAGGTAATAGATCTTCATACTATTTTTTTTAATAGTTAATCGACCGTATTATCAGTTACTTACATGTCGTTGGCAATATCGAATTGAATGTATGATTCTGTTCGGATTCTGATCTAATCGCATGTAGAATTATTTTCTATCCATCCTCCATTTCAACTAAACTGGACGATACCCGTAAGATTGATTTGATGATTAACACTTTTTTCGGTTCATTTTGCAAACAAAAAATGATTATTTCCGTTAATTCCAACCAATTTCATGCTATTCGTAATTGAAATTAGAACGTACCATATCAGTAGGCATGAACTTTAAAAAAAAATGCTAAATATGGGCGGGCCCGAGATTTTTCCGTCCCGGGCCCGGAATTCCTCTCGACGGCCCTGGCCCCCGATTCCGATTCATATTATGTTCTTGGTCCAGTCCCAGTTAAAAGTAGTACTTTTAGCAAACAAAGTTTAAGAAATTAAGTTTTCATATATGTATAAAAAATAAATAATTAAAAATATTTATAATGTAAGTCGTATCCATTAACGCAATACGATAGTATTGAATTCATGGGAGTTTATACGAAAAAAAAAAAAAAGCTGTGATGCGACCCACACTGATAACTTCCCATCCCGTCTGTCGATTTGTCTTGCTTAAAAGTTTGTAGGTTTTCGTGTTGGGTTAAAAAAGTTGTTAGTTGAATTATTCTTAAAAATTTTAAAATTACCAACAATATTTTTCATATAAAGAAATAGTTTAGTTTGAAAATCTAGTTTTATTAAATAGATTTTTAGTCGAAAACAAATGTTTAATAATTTAAGTAGCATTTCGTGTAGTACCCGTGGCATGATGGTTAGTGCGTTGGACTGTCATGCCAGAGGTCTTGGGTTCGATCCCTGCCTATGCCATCTAAAGTTTTTTTCAAGGGTACAGCCTCTTGTGAGGAATTGACAAATTCTCCAAGAGTAATTCTTGTCATGAAAAGTGCTTTCTTAAATTAGCCGTTCGGATTCAGCTTAAAAATGTAGGCCCCCTCCAGCCCTGACAACAGTAATCGCTTACAGGAATGGTTGAGAGTTGTAAGTCACTAGGCCCTAGTTCTCAACGGACTGTTGCGCCACCCAATTTATTTATTTAGTAGCATTTCTTAAATTTTTACAAATTGGATGAATGAAATTAATTTGAGAGATATAAAGAATTTTTACCAAATTTGCGTACTATTTTTTGTAGATTTTAATTTTTTATGAAAAAACGGACTGTTGGATTTTTATAAAAAATCTACTGAATATCGAAAACAATATTTTCTGGGAAATAAAAAGAGTTTGAAGACAATATATTTAATTTTTGAGTCGTAAGTAAATTTTTACCAAGTTTTAGTATTATTTTTTTGTAAGGTTTTTATTTTTTGTAAAAAACCTGTCAATTATATTTTTCTCAAAATTTTACTGAATGTTGACAACAGTATTTTTTAAAAGCTAAAAGTAGTTTAAAGCTAATATCTCAAAGTTTTGAAAAGATATTTGAGTCGAAAATCAATTTTTATCAACTTTTATTAATTTTTTTGTTTAAGTTTTTACTTGTTGTAAGAAAACTGTCAATTCGATTTTTCTCAAAATTTTTCCAAATGTTGAAAACAATATTTTTTAAAAGATAAAAGTAGTTTAAAGCAAATATCTCAAAGTTTTGAAAAGATATTTGAGTCGAAAATCAATTTTTACCAACTTTTATTAATTTTTTTGTTTAGGTTTTTACGTGTTGTAAGAAAACTGTCAATTCGATTTTTCTCAAAATGTTTCCGGATGTTGAAAACAATATTTTTTATAAAATAAAATTAATTGGAAGCCATAATCTCAAATTTTTGAAAAGATATTGGAGTCGAAAATCAATTTTTACCAACTTAGAGTAATGTTTTTTTTTAAGTTTTTATTTTTTGTAAAAAAACTGTCAATTCGATTTTTCTCAAAATTTTACCGAATGTTGACAACAATATTTTTTAAAAGATAAAAGTAGTTTAAAGCAAATATCTCAAAGTTTTGAAAAGATATTTGAGTCGAAAATCAATTTTTACCAACTTTTATTAATTTTTTTGTTTAGGTTTTTACGTGTTGTAAGAAAACTGTCAATTCGATTTTTCTCAAAATGTTTCCGAATGTTGAAAACAATATTTTTTATAAAATAAAATTAATTGGAAGCCATAATCTCAAATTTTTGAAAAGATATTGGAGTCGAAAATCAATTTTTACCAACTTTTGTTAAATTTTCTTTTAAGTTTTTATTTTTTGTAAAAAAACTGTCAATTCGATTTTTCTGAAAATTTTACTCAAAGTTGACAACAATATTTTTTAAAAGATAAAAGTAGTTTAAAGCCAATATCTCAAAGTTTTGAAAAGATATTTGAGTCAAAACTCAATTTTTACCAACTTTTATTAATTTTTTTGTTTAGGTTTTTATTTTTTGTAAAAAAACTGTCAATTCGATTTTTCTCAACATTTTTCAGAATGTTGAAAACAATATTTCTTATAAGTTAAAATAAGTTGGAAGCTTTAATCTCGAAGTTTTGAAAAGATATTTGAGTCGAAATTCAATTTTTACCAACTTTGAGTAATGTTTTTTTTAGGTTTTTATTTTTTATAAAAAAACTGTCAATTCGATTTTTCTCAAAATTTTACCAGATGTTGAAAACGTTATTTTTCGTTGCACAAAATTAGTTTGGTGATAAAATCATTTTGTATTCGTAAAATTTTCGAGGTGACAAATTTTTTTTTTCAGTTTTTTTGATTTATAAAAAAACCCTTAATTTGATTTTTTTCAAAAAATATATTTGTTTGGTATCACGTTAAAATATATTATATAAAATTTAATTCAAGTCTCTAGCGTCATTGGTTCATGAGATATTTTTAAAGTATGTTTAAAATACTAGCTAACCCGGCCACGCGTTGCTGTGGCTAAAGTTTTGTTGTAAATTATTTAAGGGAAACGGTAGGAGAACATCAGGCATGGGCACCACCATGCTTTTTTACATAGATGCCATTTGTAAGAAAAAACATGACGACCTTCATGACTGATTTTCTACTACAAATGAGTATATGACAAAGTTTTTATTAAATAACATGTGACAGTTTAACTTATAAATGATGTAGCTAGGGCAGATAGTTTAAAATCTTCTATCAATAATATTTATTATTTTGAATTATGTATACTTTTGATTTAAATTTATTTTAGCACTAATCGGTGCACAACATTTTTGGTTAACCTGTCTTTGGAATTTGGAATTTCCAAATCTAAACCACAAATGGAAATTGTTTGGCCTTGAGACTTATTTATAGACATGGCAAAAGCTAAATGAATTGAAAACTTTTACCTTCTGAACGGTAGTGTAGAATCTAATTGTATCATTGAAATACTTGGAAACAGGACCACTTTTAAATTTCCAGTTAAAATGGTTACTTCAAGAATATTTTCGGTGATGTTTTTGATGACCAAACGTGCACCCTTGCATAATTGAGGCGAGTTCAATTTACGCAGGAGAATAATAGATGGACCAATCTTTAATCGAAGATTATGTGGTGGCATTCTTAGTAACACGTGGCTGGCTATGCTAATACCAAAAATTGAAAAAGAGGCTGGGATGCGACCCACACTGATAACTTCCCATCCCGTCTATCGATTTGTCTTGCTTAAAAGTTTGTCTAAATGTATCAATTCTTACCAAATTTGCGTTCTATTTTTTGTAGATTTTATTTTTTTATGAAAAAACGGACTGTTGGACTTTTATTGAAAAAATTACTGAATATCAAAAACAATATTTTCTGTGAAATAAAATAAGTTTGAAGCCAATATTTTTAATTTTTGAAAAGCTATTTTAGTCGAAAATAAATTTTTACCAAGTTTTAGTATTGTTTTTTGTTAGGTTTTTATTTTTGTAAAAAAAAACTGTCAATCCAACATTCCTAAAAATTTTACCGAATGTTGAAAACAATATTATTTATAAGATAAAATTAGTTTGAAGCCAATATCTCAAAGTTTTGAAAAGATATTTGAGCCGAAAATCAATTTTTACCAACTTTTATTAATTTTTTGTTTAGGTTTTTATTTTTTGTAAAAAAACTGTCGATTCGATTTTTTTCAAAATTTTTCCAAAAGTTGAAAACAATATTTCTTATAAGATAAAATTAGTTGGAAGCCATAATCTCAAATTTTTGAAAAGATATTTGAGTCGAAAGCCAATTTTTACCAACTTTTGTTAAATTTTTTTTCAGTTTTTAATTTTTTGTAAGAAAACTGTCAATTCGATTTATCTCAAAATTTTACTGAATGTTGAAGACAATATTTTTTAAAAGATAAATGTAGTTTAAAGCCAATATTTCAAAGTCTTGAAAAGATATTTGAGTCAAAAATCAATTTTTACCAACTTTTATCATTTTTTTTTTTAGGTTTTTATTTTTTGTAAAAAAACCTTCAATTCGATTTTTATCAAAATTTTTCCGAATGTTGAAAACGTTATTCTTCGTTGCACAAAATTATTTTGGAGATGAAATCATATTTTAGTCGTAAAATTTTCGAAGTGGCAATTTTTTTTTTTCAGTTTTTTTGATTTATAAAAAAAACTGTTAATTGGATTTTTTTCCAAAAATATAATTGTTCTGTATCACGTTACAATATATAATATAAAATTTAATTCAAGTCTGTAGCGTCATTGGTTCATGAGATATTTAGGGTTAACCAAAATGTTCACCTTTTTTTTAAACTGCTATGGTAAAAAAACCACCCACGCAATTTTCTTGAGAGCCCTTTCTGCATCTTTCTGCCTTATTATCTGTATAACAAAATTTATTTGAAGTGGATATCTCTTCTGGTTCTTGAGCTATGGACGACGAAAAAAACGTCGCGAACGTACGGACATACGGACGTACGGACGTGCGGACGTACGTACACACGCACGCACAGACATCTTTCTAAAAATCTTCTATTTTGACTCTAGGGACCTTGAAACGTCGAGAAATGTCAAAATTTTCAATTTGACAAATCGGACCCATTACAATAACTTGCTATGGGAAGTTAAAAAGTAAAATTCACTGCATTTCGTTTACTACAAAATAAATTTAACCTTTACTTTAGCTTCAGCAACATGTGGTGGTTATGCAATAAATTGTAATTTATTTGAAATGTTTTATAAGTTTGACATAGCGCTATCGATTGAATTCTTATTCAATTCAGTCAACAGATGCCGCCATCTGTCATAATTGTGACTGTCAATTAATAGACAAATAACTTGATCATAAATTGAGATGTAAGCTATCCTATCTTTTAAGTTGGATCAAACTGCACACGGTGTACAAATTTGATTTAAATCGGTTAATTAGTTTAGGAGTCCATCGCGGACAAAGATCGTGACAAGATAATGGGTGATTTTTTTGAGGTTAGGATTTTCATGCATTAGTATTTGACAGATCACGCGGGATTTCAGACATGGTGTCAAAGAGAAAGATGCTCAGTATGCTTTGACATTTCATCATGAATAGACTTACTAACGAGCAACGCTTGCAAATCATTGAATTTTATTACCAAAATCAGTGTTCGGTTCGAAATGTGTTTTATCGACAAATTTTGTTCAGCGATGAGGCTCATTTCTGGTTGAATGGCTACGTAAATAAGCAAAATTGCCGGATTTGGAGTGAAGAGCAACCAGAAGCCGTTCAAGAACTGCCCATGCATCCCGAAAAATGCACTGTTTGGTGTGGTTTGTACGCTGGTGGAATCATTGGACCGTATTTTTTCAAAGATGCTGTTGGACGCAACGTTACGGTGAATGGCGATCGCTATCGTTCAATGCTAACAAACTTTTTGTTGCCAAAAATGGAAGAACTGAACTTGGTTGACATGTGGTTTCAACAAGATGGCGCTACATGCCACACAGCTCGCGATTCTATGGCCATTTTGAGGGAAAACTTCGGAGAACAATTCATCTCAAGGAATGGACCGGTAAGTTGGCCACCAAGATCATGCGATTTGACGCCTTTAGACTATTTTTTGTGGGGCTACGTCAAGTCTAAAGTCTACACAAATAAGCCAGCAACTATTCCAGCTTTGGAAGACAACATTTCCGAAGAAATTCGGGCTATTCCGGCCGAAATGCTCGAAAAAGTTACCCAAAATTGGACTTTCCGAATGGACCACCTAAGACGCAGCCGCGGTCAATATTTAAATGAAATTATCTTCAAAAAGTAAATGTCATGGACCAATCTAACGTTTCAAATAAAGAATCGATGAGATTTTGCAAATTTTATGCGTTTTTTTTTTTAAAGTTCTCAAGCTCTTAAAAAATCACCCGTTAGAAACTTTAAGTATTTGAACCTACATCTTTTTTCTTTAGGCTATTCTATGTTTTTTAGGTACCTCATTAAACTAAAGTGTTTCTTAATAAAATTGTATCAGTATAGAATTTTGTACATGATTTCCCACTTAAAAAAAACAACATTTACCGATCGAAAAATTTTAAAAGTAGTTAATTTACCTTTAATTCGCTTTCAACTCAAACAATTTTCATTTTGTTTTACTATGTTTCATGTTCAATATAATACTAAGCAACTATAAGTCAACTATCTTCAGTTCTTTATTGGCTAAGTTTTTGTTAAAATTAGCAAAATATCGCAAAAAAACGTAGAACGTAAAATTAAAAGTTGTCACTACTTATTAATGTCTAGATGACGGAAAAATATCAACCTACTAACTTTTCTATCGGTCAATGTTTCTTCGAACTAACTCTTCTATCGGTCAAAGTTTCTTCTAAGTTGACAATCACCTATTTTAACATCAATAGGAGGGCATAAAGTCTTCTTCCGAATTACAACTTTACTTCTTCTATTTTTACCTTTGTCATACCTATAGCTTCAAAAGTTCCATACTCTTTTTAACTTGCATTCAAATTCTAAATTGAGTTTATTATTTAATATCGAAATAAGATGCCCTAAGCAAAAATTATTTCATTGACCAATAAACATTGAGCTTCATTTGATATGTGGTCATGTTTGTTTTCTTTTTTTATCTCCATAGTCTACATTAGCATTTTATTCGTTAGCGTAAATAATTGCACATAAAGCACCGTGGCGGTCGGCCGGCGGCGGCGCGGCGGTGGATGGTGGTCGGCAGCAGCGAGTGCTAAATACCAGCACAGACTTGAGATTTGACCGCAAATCGAACGAGAACTACTCTGCGATGAACATTATGCTACCACCGTACTGCATTGAACTATTAAAAATGCTTCTCCTGACGCGACGCGACAACACGACTGCACGACGACGACCACCACCACCACCGGTATCGCCAAAGATGGCTTTCGTTGAGAAATCGAAAGGCGGTCGTATCGTATATCATTCGATGGATTTTAATGTCGTCTTATTGACACAGCATGCCACCACTGCTAGCCAAGTAAAGTAACTATAACTCGGTAAACTTGTGGTATCAGTCCGCCAAATCGACGTGCCACAGCCACAGCGACACAAAACTACCATCGCCAGTGCAGCGGCTGGTGGCGGCGGGCGATATCCCCTCTTTTATAATTCCAATTCCTGCTAGTATAGCCCAAAGTCGTTGCGCGATTAATTGTTATTATCGCCACCTCCATTGCTAGTTTTTCACCTCTTTCTGCCACCGCCAAACACTATCATCATTGTAATGACCATTACTAGCGCCATAATTTTCAAATTGATTACAATACGAAAAACTGAAGAAAAACCCATAGGTAAGTAGGTACATAGCTTTATGTACTTATATGCGAATGGAACATAATTTCAAACAAAATTATATCCTAGAAACGACTAATCGTATTTTGGATTAGTAAATGGGATTAGAAATTAATGTTCTTCTATCTCTCTTTCTCTCTTGTTGTTGGTTGTAAAAATGTTAATATTTCGATTCATCAGGTGCAATGATACTTGTCTATGGATTAACATTTAACCATAAATCTAGCACTTAAGATTTAATACTCGATGGATTTGAAAATATGAAACTGGTAACATTAATTTGAGTGAATAGTAAAAAGACGTGTTTCGAAATTTTGTATTCATGATCTTTTTATGTCACATCATATTAAAGAAATCTTATATTTGATTAGATGTTGACAAACTTGGTATTTGTGTTATCTTAAAAGTTACTTTTATCTAAAATAGTTTTTTTTACTATTGTATTTTCGATGACAAGGTTTTTATCTTAAGTTTTTATCTAAATATTTGTTTGTGTAGGATTCAAGTATTATTGATGCACACAATTATTTTACATTCTTTCGAATCACACTGCCCACGATTCAATATTTGTTTCAATTGGCCTTTTGACACAAAATTATATAAACAAAAAAAAACATTTTACTATTAAAAAATTTTCAAAATGATAGCTTTTACAAAATGTTAATCCTTTGCTGGAATTTTGTAAAGTAGTGATGAGTTAAAAACTGCGCATCTGAACTTTTTTTTAACAGTGGCAGTTGGTGCAAAAGAAGCAAAACAAAACAAACAAACCTAAATCTGGGGAACAGACCTTTGAATTTTAAAAATCAGCTGTCATTTGAATTTAGCAAATTACTAGCAATGTTAAGTTTTAAAAAATAATAAAAACCTCAAGTCGTTTAAAGTAAGTAAAACCATATCTGAAATTACTTACAAAATTTTCGACAAGTTGAATAAAACAAATGTCAAAAAAGATATAATTCGTCAGAAATTTTATTTTATGACTGCAGGAGCATGGAGCGAAATACTTAAAGATAAAGTAAAGCCGGTTTGTGATTTTTTTAAATTTACAGGCACTCAAGGCGTTATTAAAACCCTTTACATGTTTACGTTAAAACACAGTGCGAGTTTTAGGAAAATAGGGGAGGATTTTAAAGGAGATATCGGTGCACATTGGTCTTTAAATTTTGAATATTAAAATGGGAGGGAAAAAACAGGTTCGGTAAGTATTCCACATACTCGATGTGTGGTTAAAAAACGAATTTCTATACTTAACAGTACGTCCGAAATTGAGCTCAAAAGTAAACTGGTGATCATTTCTGAAAGTTCGAGTATTACGTCGAAACTGTTTAAGGGGGGGGGGGGTAGGGGAATGGAACTAGCTATTTCGACAGAACATTGGTTGTTAAAATATCTGTAAAACAACAAAAGGCATGAAACATTGCGGCAGCCTTCGAGTGGTGTAATTGTTTCGGTTAAAGTTCTATCGTCTATCATTTTCAAAGCTCTTTTTTTGGATCCTATCTAAAAGACTTAAACTTGTTTTAGAGGCACCTGCCCAAATATGCGAGTTATATTCAAGTTTTGGACGAATGAAGGGTTTGTAAATTACAGCCAGATCAGAAGGGGTGAACAATTTCTTGCACCGTCGGAGCAGCATTTTTGTGCAATATCGAATATGTGATGATTATATAAGATGTGATCTATGATACATAAACCAGGTACTGAAAGTTGATTAGATTTCTAGATGCAAGTGTCACTCATGGATAGTGGCATCTAGGTTTACGGGGTTACGCAGGACAGCATTGAGTTTTTGAAGCATTGAATTCTTAACGGTTAATAAATCCCCATTAGGCAGTGCTGTGGAGATCAGAATTTAATGAGCTTAACTTACGCTGCCGTTGAAGTGCCACATCCGAAGGAAAAGGATGTGAATCTAAAAACGAATATGAAAATCTGAGGTTACTGTCATCAGTAAAACAGTTTAATGAATTAGAAGCGGCATATAAAAGATCGTTATTGAATATTAAGAAGAGAATCGGAAACAAAACGGAGCCCTGGGGGACACCAGAATTTATTTTATGAATTTGAATTTGAAACCATCCAATACAACTTGTATTGAACGGTTGGTAAGTTAGTTTCTAATCCCACGAAGAAGAGATTCGTCAATACCAAAAGCACGCATTTTCGTTAAGAGAGCTTTGTGCCAAACTTTATCAAATGCTCTTATAAAAGCAAGTGCTCCAAAGTTTCTCCAAAACGATGTAAAGATTTGTTTCACTGTTTGGTTAGATAAACCATGAAACCACCGCCGTAGGAGATACTGCTACAAAAGCAAGACTGCCGGTCATTAATTAGCTTTTGTTCTTCAAAATATTTCCTAAGGTGGTAATTGACCTTGGAAAGATAATGGACGTGAGTGCTATTGGACGATAGTTTGGTGGATATTAGGATTGTATGTCAAGGCCTTTCAGTACTCTTGCACTGCACGAGTGCGAAAGAAGATTAGTCCCATAAAATCGTTTACGCTCTCGAGAACAGGAGGACTCATGACTAATTGAACCTTTAGTTCAATTTTAGGAGACAATAACAATAAGATGCTAAAATCGTTAAGGATTATCAAATTTACTTGAGCAGTTACGTACTAAAATGGCAGTGAATTCTTACTTAATAGTTTAAAATTATGTTTCATAAGTTGACTGAGATAAATACCGAAAAACAGATGAATGTTGTTTCCACTGTAAATGTAGTTAAATTATTAAATTCAATGGACGCGAGTCTGATGATTTGTTTTTTGGTCCATTACCAAAATAAATAGCTTACCTTTTATCAATCACATATTAAGCCTATCACTAAGGTTTCTCAAAGTGACTTGGTCTTGTGATTTATAAGTCTGGTCAAGAGACTACAGAAGTATTGACCTCCTCTCTCTATTGTAAAACAGAGATGAGACGATACTATCTAAAATAACTTCGACACTAGACTGAATATTTTGGACCGACATTCGACCAGACTTTTACCACCCGTCAGTTTCTTTTACAGTGCAACTTTCTTAAGAAAAAAAAACCCTTCTGGAAAACATTTTTTTCAACCTCGAGTATATATTTGTTGAACAATAATTAGCTCTAAGAAACACCATTTTAGTGAAATTCAGCTGAGTGGAAAACCCCGGTCCTATTTCCAGTTAAATTTTTAATTGAAGATACTAAAATTTTTCAAAAAGTTCTAAAATTTGTCGAAAGCTTTAATTTGACCATTATTTCTTAGATACACAAAGTTTTCATAACGAAAATGATTTTCGAATTTCTGATTACGTCCAAAAGATAAATAAATCACATTCCGCCTCCGCTTAATGGAACTTTGAAATATGCTAAGGTGCATCTTTTTTAACAGTTCTCTTAAGGGGGCTTTACTGTAAATGCTTGTTTAATTACTTTTTGATATAGTCAAAAGAATAGAATGATTCAAAATTGACTGAAAAAATTTCGGCTGGAACATCAAAGTTTCAAGGTTTAAGTCTTCCTCCAAAATTATAGTACGAGACGAAACTTTAGCAAAAGTCTCGTCGGGTCTGGAATTCGGCTTAAGCTTCTTATAATTTTAATATGAATACTCTTGGTCCCCAAGTAAGGAAAATCGATTCCTTGGGGCAGTAACAATAACGGATTTTCAATAAGACGTTTCCTTTTGAAGGCCAGCTGTCATATTTTGACACTTGACAAGTAAAATCTATACACAATAAATAAAAGTGAAAAGATAAATGAATCAACAACGCATTGAAACATAATATAACTTTAATATAAACTAAATATTCAGAATCCTTCTTAAAACTTAAGATCAATATTATATACACCTTAGAGCAAACCTATCACATTAATTCACTAGAAACAAGCTTCTGAAAAAAAAGAGATAAAACGAGATCTAATTTCAAAAAGCTAAATACCATTTAATGTAAGGCTAATTGTCGTATAGCTCGTAGAATGGAAGGTATATAAAAGTTCTCACCGTTGACACTTGTGACTTTTTGATTACACGTTTTACGCAACTTGTTCTATTTGGAAAATCAGCAAAAGAAAGAGAGCGGGGAGATCGAATCCCACCATCAGACGACATTCGTTGGCTGAAACAAAAACAAAAACAAAAATGAAACGTAACGAAAAACATAAAACCAAACCCGTGTAGTGAGGTCTCAAAATACCGTGGCAAAACATATAACCCAAACCCAGAGTCTCTCTGATACTACTGGTGGCATGTTGAGGAGGTGAATCCATACCCGTGGTAAACATTGTAGTCGCGACCATCCTAATTACCCGATAAATTACGTTTCGTATACGTCAACACACGCTGGCGTGCGATAAAAATCTGCTCATAGGAGCAATTGTGGAAAATCAATAAAATCGGAGAAGGAGCAACCGATAACATGCGGACCTCATGTTACTGTTACTGGCGATATCGTAACACGGAGACGCATGACGGTTGTAATTGCTGGTTTAGCTGCTGTGTGCGTTGTTCAGGATTTGGATTTGGATTGGGATTGGGATAGGATACATATATAGTAGACACCACATAAAGACGACCAAGTCTGCAACCATTCCAACTCTTAAAGACGCACTGACTCTTGGTAACCACAACCATCAGCTCAGCTTCTTTCAGCTTTATATATACGCTTACGGACGCGACAGGAGCGACGGAAGCTGAAGCACGACAAATGCAACAAAACGAAACGATTGAGGATGATCTTTCGAATTGGAAGATTCTGACTTTAATTTGTTCATAACATTGAAAGATTCTTTCGTTTATTTTAGGATTAAACTACATACCTACGAGTATATACCATCACTTCTGCTATACTATACTATACTGTACCGTACTTAAAGTAAAGGATCGTTACTTGAACTTTCGTTCTTATCAAGTTGTTGTCATCGCATCATCGCATATCATGGTATAAACCTAGGTAAGCTAGGAAGATGTCGTAAAGTTGTGAAAATATGTCTAGATGCAACTTGTGGTGCTGCTGCTAGTACCTGCTTGCTTGCCAGAGGCTTCGCATATACATAAGTATACATAAATAGAGCCTCTCAAAACCGGGTAATTTGCTCTTTCAGTCACTATTAAGTACGACTAATTAGCGTGCGGGTTAGTTGAATATTTTATGCATCGGGTATAATTATCATGTTGGAATCCGCGTTTATAGATAGATAGGCATAGTTGCAGTTTTGACTATACAAGAGTTGTGATGGAAAATGTACATATATATAAATGGAGATTTATTGCAACTTGTCAAATAGAAACGTGCGATCAAAAAGACTCTCATCAATCTTAATCAAAGAAAAATATTATTATTAAATAAGTTGAGGAGATATTAAAAACACGCTTATGCATCCGTTAGTCATACATATATGCACTGTCGATTAAGAAGAAGCTTGAATTGCTAATATGTAGAAAATTGAAAGAATTTGAAGGATTGAAGATGCGGAATAGCTTGACGCAGATTGAGATTTCCAAATAAAGAGTGGACTTTATGGAAGCTGGATTTAAATCAGAAGAAGCAACCAAACAGCTTCCTTTATGCTGAAGCATACTGAAAGGTATCTTAGATCATTTATATGAAAAATCACTCCCCGTTAATAACGGACAACGAAACTGACCTCAAGGTGGTTAACTTTTTACCATAAATGGATAAGCAATGTGATATAAGGCCAAATACCTAAATTTGTTGTTATTTCTAGACGGCGGCGCTAAAATCCTGTATGAACTAGAGCCATTCCCAAAAATTTCTCCCTAGCTCGGTCCCTAGCTATAGGCGTTTTAAGTAACGCATTCTATGTTGGTTGAGGTCACTTTCCACTTTTGCGCTCCAATGCAGCCTACCTCAATTGCACTGACCTGTAGGCGTGGATTCGAAGACTTTCCGGGCCGCAGCATTGGTTTATTTGCGCTCTACGTGCCAGCCATTTCAGTGGTTCGACTTTTATCCTTCATGCTTCTGCACTGTATATCAAGACGGTGATGATAAGGGTCTTATATAGAGACACTTTGGTTGCTCGAGAGAGGGTTTTACTACTCAATAGCCCAAAGAAACAGCAGTTAAGCAAAAGTAATTTTTCGTTTGATTTCAGCGCTGTTGATGATTTCTGCATTCATAGCAGAGCCTAGTTAGACAAAGTCCTTAACTATCAAAGTTACGTCTGTGTTATACGTCTTTTCTTGATTACAGAATGTACTTTATCTTGCCCTCATTAATAGCTAAACTCATTTTTGACGCCCCTGTTTCAATACTGACAAAGGCCTCATTGACATCACGCTGATTTTCTCCAATTATCCCAATTTCATCACCATATGCCAGTAACCAAACAGAATTTCGAAAGAAAGTGCCTCTAATGTTGAAATGGAAGCTCTGCACTATTCTTTCAGATACGATGTTAAAGAAATCGCATGACAGCCTGGTCTAAAGCCTTTTTTGACATCAAAAGGTTTGGTTAAGTGGTTTTCAATCTTTATAAAGCATTGCGAAGTCTCCATGGTCAGACAAACGAGTTTGGCAGGGATGACAAAACTAGACATGGCTTTATACAGTTCGTCCCTGTAGATGCTTTCATATGAAAACTTGTGGACTTTACTGATCTAAAACCACACTGATAAGGACTTATCAAGTTGTTGACGATGGGCTTTAGTATACGTTCACATGTTACGACAGAGAAGATTTTGTATGCGGTGTTAAGGAGACTGATTAATCTATAGTTGGTGCAGTTTAGAGGGTCTCCTTTTTTCAGAATCGGGGAAACAATACTGAGGTTCCAAGCATCGGTCATGCTTTCTTTCTTCCGACCATAATAATATCCAGTTGATTTAAAAAGTTTGGCATTCAAGCTTTATGGTCCAGGGGCGCGCGCTGTTAGCCTTTAGCTTAGATATGGCAAACTTAACTAAGTCGGGAAATCGGGAATGTTGGCTTGCGTTGTCTATATTGACTGACATCGGAATTCGATTCGTCGTCGCCGTTATACAGTCTGCATAAATGGCCTTTCCATATCCTCGGTATTGTATGCGGTTTTGCTATGTTGTTCTACTAGCGTCTTTGCAGCTTTCGGTTCGAGGCTTATGCGTGTTTGTATTTCGTTTCACCTGCTCATAAAGCTTTCGAACTTCATTTCTGCTTCTGAACCACTTTACATCTTCTATCGCACGCTTCTCATGCTCTCTCTTTTTTCCTCCTGAGAAAACGGGGTTCCTTTCGCCTCTTCTGATCATATAGAGCTCGTGAAAAATTAAATCGGGAGAGATTTGATTTCATGTGCGGCTGAAAAAAGGACCTCCTTAATTGAGGGTTCGTCTGAAATTGAGCTCAAGGGTATATCTGAAAAATTTAATATTACTGTTGAATTGTTTAGAGGGAAAGTGGAGGAGTGGTAGTGGGTATAGTGCAACTGACTATTTTAACAGAAAATAGTTTATAAAAGTATCGGTGCGATATTCATGCGATCATTTCCAAAACTCTTTTCTTTAAATTCTATTTAAAAGCTTTACGCTTTTTAAAGGTGCGCTTTTTCAAATGTGTGAATTAAGTTTAGTTTTTGGAAAAATTAAGACTTTGTGATTCACATCTAGATCAGACGAAACAAATTCTTGCACCGTTGTCGGACTTATTCCATATAACTAGCAGTATATCTTACCCGGTTAAGAACTCCACATTAGACAATGTCATCGTGATCTTTTTTTAACGAGATAATGTCCTACATTTGAAGTTCCACAACCAAAATGCAGGGGTGCTTATTTAAAGTCAAATACGAAAAGCTGATAAGAAGCTGCTTAAAACCTTCTAAAACGAATTCTATTGAACGGTTAAAAAGACAATTTCTAATCCAACAAAGAAGACGAAGAGATTCATCTATTCTGAAAGTCTGCACTTTCGATAAGTGAGCTTGATGTCGAACTCTATACAATTAAAGTTGAAAATATAACGGGTTGACTTTTTGAACTATGCTTAATTCAGTTGATCAGTAATTATTATTAGGTATTATAATGATATTTTTGAACAATTTCTCATAATGTCGTAAATTTAGATTTACCGACTTTCAGAAGCTTTTTATTTTCTATTTTCTTAACCGTTTTTCTGAATCAAATCTAAACTATTTAATAAAAAGATTATAGATTATAGAGGTTTCGTAGCGAATTAGCGAGATTAACGATTAAACTTTCTTTATCATCAAGTTCTAATTTTACGAACAAGAACAAAAGAAAAATCGGCTTCGGTACCATCTCAAAAAAAACTGAACAAAATTGATGATCGATCGATTGATTTATGTCAGTGTTTCTGCTACTGATGATGCTTCTTCTTCAAACAATATTCCCCAGGGGTTGTATTTTTAGAAATAATTTTCTCATCCTCCAGGTTGAATGCATCTCTAATGATTCGGCTACCAGAAACCAAGCTAGACAACCACAGCAGACCAACGAAACGGAGGACGGGAAGTCATGCAAAATGCTGGAATAACTAACTCTCTCGCCTCTATATATTTTCCCATCGACATAATATAATCGCGTCTCTGATGATCCGCTGGGCTATAATACCACATTCACGCCTGGACATAGTATAGACAGTAGACACGGATGGACATGGAGTAACGGTCGTCGGTCGCGGTCGGTGGTGTGCGCAATGTTGGCTAAATGTAACCCCAAGCAATACGTTTTAAATCATTCATACCGCACGATGCAGATTAGATTTAGAAAAAGAAGAAGACGACCGACGACGAAATGACGGTGATGGCATTCAAACACTCTCTGTGCCATCACGCCATCCTCCATCAATGTTCGGATACTTCCGGCTAAACCAAAGCGGATGTGGTGGAATATGGAATTATGATTTCTTTTTTAAAACTGAAAACGAAATTTTTGTGATTTTAATTGAAGCAACATTCGACGGACACTTGAGAAAGGTAACCGTGTTTCCCCACAGAACTGATGTATCATCATCAATAACACAGATTCTGACTTGGCGTTAGCGATGATGATGATGGCGTGGCCAAAACTCAAGATCTGTGTAAACTTATCTTCAGAACTCGCTGTTTGTCGTGATCAATTGAGAGCAATTTATTATGAAATGAGGGTGAATTATATATCGACTTTTCCATTAAGCGATATTTACCAAACGCCGCCGCTCCGCGCAGCTCCGCTCTACACCGACCTCTTACAGTTCCATTGCATCAGCCCTCCCTCGCCCTCACCCTCGACCTCGATATATCATTCAAGACTATCCGATCGATACTCACGCCAGGCATTTCCAGTTCTATTTTCCGCAATCTCGATGCATTGTAGATGGCAGCACGGTCGGCATGATGATGATGGTGACGGCAGCGGTGGCGGTGGTTCATGTCGTTTGCGTGCGATATTTCTGGCTGTTAAACATGGGAATTAAGGTATCTACAATGCACTGAATATGTTCACCCGAGAGTTCAAGCATTGTCGTCAGGTTTCGTGCATTCATGGATAGCTGAGAAGCGAGCGCATCATCTTTGGACCAGATTTATTTCATCGGCTTTTAAGTGAACGGATAAATAGAGAACTATATACACACTCCCCCCTTGCTGGCGTTTGCCTCTCATGCTTCCTCTTGATGGTCGTATTTATATAATTTAAAAATAATAGTGGCATGGATCATTGGCATTCGTTAAATTGAATTTAATGCGGCACGTTAATAAAATATCAGCTCAAAAGTGATTGCTGCTGCCTCCTTATGGCAAGGCACCCAGACTCCAGAGCCATAGAGCAACGGAGACGGAGAGTCAGAGCCTTTACAGTTCAGACCCAGATGAGATGGCGATGGTCTCTATGGGCTTATGATTTATTTACAGGGGCTGCGGTTAATGGGCAGCACGAAGTTCTTTAATCATAAATAAAGCAAGTACACATCAGTTCGCAGTACAGCTCACAGTTCGAGGAGGTATTGAAATGATGAATAGATGTTGAATAAGTAAATAATATACCTATCGAGCACATTTTTTAAGTTGAAGGTTATTTTGGAATGTACATATATACATATAAGAGAATAGAGAAGTTGAAATTTGATTTGATGTCGTAATAATGTTTCTGAAAGTTATACGATAGCAAGAAACAAGAAAACAATACCGACCCTAACAAACGTCTTTGGCAATGGACTAAAGTGGACACAATATTGATAACATTATATGGTTTAAATAAGTTCAAATATAATTATCCATTTGAAATGAGAAATCCATCTTATTTCCGGTTTATTCCGTGCTAACGTTGCCCTAAAAAAATCCTAGGATCAACTGTGCTTTGCTTTGATTTTTTCGAGCCCAGCTTACTTTAATTTTGTTTGTATTGGTTACTATGGCGTTTGTTTCAGCTGTAGATGTGCCCGATATACCTACTTGGCATTACTCGTGCGTCTGTTAATTTGAAACCCCATGATTGACTGCGATGTGGGAGGCAAGTTATATTTTTTCTTGGTTGAGCGTAGGTTGCTCTGTTTTTTTTATATTGGTTACTCCTAACGTGTACTACTGTAACTTTTAAAATGTGTCAATTTTGATATCTGTAACTTTTAACATCTATCAGTTTTGACATCTGTCACTTTTGACAACTGTCACTTTTGACAACTGTCACTTTTGTGACAGTTAGTCACTTGACAGTTAGTCACTTTTAACATTTTTCACTTTTGACATTTTTCACTTTTGACATCTGTCACTTTTGACATTGGTCATTTTGACATCTGTCACTTTTGGCATATGCCACTTTTGACACCTGTCACATTTAACATTTGTCATTTTTGAAATCTGTCACTTTTGACATCTGTCACTTTTGACATTGGTCATTTTGACATCTGTCACTTTTCACATTTATCACTTTTGTCGTCTGTCACTTTCGCATTTTCTACTTTTGAAATCTTTGACTTTTAATATTTGTCAAAAGATCATGACTTGAGCGTTCTTTGAAAGCAATTTACAAAACCTTTTTTGAACGCAGCTTGCTATGTATTTTTTTTGGTGACTATGGTGTTTGTGTCGCTGGTGTACTCACTTGTCATTTCTGTGCGCCTGTTACTTTTAAGCCCCACGATCCACTGTGTTTCGTTACTATGTTATTTGTTTCGGTTACTATGGCTTTAAATTGGTTACTATGGAGCTAGGTCTATTTTTTGAACTGTTGCTCCTGGTATACCTACTTGTCATTTCTGTGCGCCTGTTACTTAAAAACCCCACGATCCACTGTGTTTCGTTACTATGTTATTTGTTTCGGTTACTATGCTTTTTAATTGGTTACTATGGAGTTAGGTCTATTTGTTGAACTGTAGTTGCTCCTGGTATACCTACTTGTCATTTCTGTGCGCCTGTTACTTTTAAACCCCACGATCCACTGTGTTTCGTTACTATGTTATTTGTGTCGGTTAATATGCTTTTAAATTGGTTACTATGGAGCTAGGTTTATTTGTTGAACTGTAGTTGCTACCGGTATACCTACTACTTGTCATTTCTGTGCGCCTGTTACTTTTAAACCCCACGATCCACTGTGTTTTTCCTTACTATGTTATTTGTTTCGGTTACTATGGCTTTTTAATTGGTTACTATGGAGCTAGGTCTATTTGTTGAACTGTAGTTGCTCCTGGTATACCTACTTGTCATTTCTGTGCGCCTGTTACTTAAAAACCCCACGATCTACTGTGTTTCGTTACTATGTTATTTGTTTCGGTTACTATGCTTTTTAATTGGTTACTATGGAGTTAGGTTTATTTGTTGTTGTAGTTGCTGCTGGTATACCTACTTGTCATTTCTGTGCGCCTGTTACTTTAAAACCCCACGATCCACTGTGTTTCGTTACTATGTTATTTGTTTCGGTTACTATGCTTTTTAATTGGTTACTATGGAGTTAGGTTTATTTGTTGAACTGTAGTTGCTACCGGTATACCTACTTGTCATTTGAGTGCGCCTGTTACTTTTAAACCCCACGATCCACTGTGTTTCGTTACTATGTTATTTGTTTCGGTTACTATGGCTTTTAAATTGGTTACTATGGAGTTAGGTTTATTTGTTGAACTGTAGTTGCTACCGGTTACCTACTTGTCATTTCTGTGCGCCTGTTACTTTAAAACCCCACGATCCACTGTGTTTTGGTTACTATGTTATTTGTTTCGGTTACTATGCTTTTTAATTGGTTACTATGGAGCTAGGTCTATTTGTTGAACTGTAGTTGCTCCTGGTATACCTACTTGTCATTTCTGTGCGCCTGTTACTTTAAAACCCCACTATCCACTGTGTTTCGTTACTATGTTATTTGTTTTGGTTACTATGGCTTTTAAATTGGTTACTATGGAGTTAGTTTTATTTTTTGAATTGTAGTTGCTGCCGGTATACCTACTTGTCATTTCTGTGCGCCTGTTACTTTAAAACCCCACTATCCACTGTGTTTCGTTACTATGTTATTTGTTTCGGTTACTATGGCTTTTAAATTGGTTACTATGGAGCTAGGTCTATTTGTTGAACTGTAGTTGCTCCTGTCATTTCTGTGCACCTGTTACTTAAAAACCCCAAGATCCACTGTGTTTCGTTTCTATGTTATTTGTTTCGGTTACTATGCTTTCTAATTGCTTACTATGTATGGGAGTTAGGTTTATTTGTTGAACTGTTGTAGTTGCTGCCGGTATACCTACTTGTCATTTCTGTGCGCCTGTTACTTAAAAACCCCACGATCCACTGTGTTTCGTTACTATGTTATTTGTTTCGGTTACTATGGTTTTAAATTGGTTGCTATGGAGCTAGGTTTATTTATTGAACTGTAGTTGCTGCCGGTATACCTACTTGTCATTGCTGTGCGCCTGTTACTTTTAAACCCCACGATCCACTGTGTTTCGTTACTATGTTATTTGTTTCGGTTACTATGGCTTTTAAATTGGTTACTATGGAGTTAGGTTTATTTTTTGAATTGTAGTTGCTGCCGGTATACCTACTTGTCATTTCTGTGCGCCTGTTACTTTAAAACCCCACGATCCACTGTGTTTCGTTACTATGTTATTTTTTTCGGTTACTTTGCTTTTTAATTGGTTACTATGGAGTTAGGTTTATTTGTTGAACTGTTGTAGTTGCTGCCGGTATACCTGCTTGTCATTTCTGTGCGCCTGTTACTTAAAAACCCCACGATCCACTGTTTTTCGTTACTATGTTATTTGTTTCGGTTACTATGCTTTTAAATTGGTTACTATGGAGCTAGGTTTATTTATTGAACTGTAGTTGCTGCCGGTATACCTACTTGTCATTTCTGTGCGCCTGTTTCTTCAAAACCCCACGATCCACTGTGTTTCGTTACTATGCTATTTGTTTCGGTTACTATGCTTTTAAATTGGTTACTATGGAGCTAGGTTTTTTGTTTCGGTTACTATGCTCTTAAATTGGTTATTATGGAGCTAGGTTTATGTGTTGAACTGTAGTTGCTGCCGGTATACCTACTTGTCATTTCGGTGCGCCTGTAAGTTTAAAACCCCGTTGGTGTTAATTTAAGTCTGAATCCTGCTGGTACTATATATTAATAATAACTCATATTGTCTTCCTTCCACGCATGAAACTAGTTATACAAATAGAAATCTCAGACCTCAGCTAAAAACGCACACATTCGGAATTTAATTCTCTGTTTCATCCAATAATCAAATATTTTCACTGGCCACCAACACGCATATTCTATATTCAAGTCTTGCCTGTTCATTGCATCTTGTGGATACCTCCTAACTTACTTAAGAGGTATATTGATTCTGGATTTGATAAGTGCTAGCTCATCTTTTTCATATATTCATATTTCTAGGTGTGACCACAAACCAGGTACGAACTCATCATCATCAGTGAATTTTCATTGCACCGCTCGTCTCCTCCTTCAATCCATTCATATACTGAAATTGCCTCATAACATAGCATAAATAATTAAAATTGAAAATTTCTTTGCTTATGTTTATGTGTGTATATGAAGGCTCTCAGTCTCGTTGGGCTTGCTGGCATAGAGAATTGTATGAATATCCACCTCCATCTATCGGGGGACGCAACAAAGTCCCTGATTTACCATCGTCGTCTATTTTCGCATTCCATAATTGTGAACATATCTCCAATTATGAGGTTGATTGCCGGTACTGAGATGGCTTAAAAGAGTAGATATCTACTCACTTTAAGCTCTTGTGTGTGTCGATGATGAGGAAATTCATCTACAACTACAAAAAAGAAAAACCTTTAACCACTCATAATCCACCATGCCGCAATGACCAGCAATAGACTGTGGGGCTTTGTGGACAAGGAGCGCATCTTTTGCGATGTAGGCCAAAACTGCAATAAGCCAACCAGCGCAACGAACTAACAAAACTGCAACACTCGATCATAAATCTTTTTAATGCTTCCTTGCAATGTTCAAAATTTTGTTGCTCACATAGCTCAAATAGCCAGAGCTTCTTATTTTGCCCCATCATCATGGTTACATATTATTGTTTGTATGGATATAGACTTGAGGTCATAAACAGACTTCCAGCCATAGTATAAGAGCGGCACCTGAGTGGCATCAGCCATCAACAGCAGCACCAAACATACCACCATCATCGAACAAGAGAGGCTCCTTAACCTAAAGAAAGCGAAAAGGCTAATTTAAAACAATTAAGTTGAACGAACTATCTTTATTAGCAAATGAATATGAGTCTATACTCAATGATACCAGATGGAAAGACTTCCAACCTAGCCCTCGCTCTATCTTTGATATGCGGTATGTGAGCTCTGATTTAGTGAAAACCTATAAAACTCCAGGACTGATGTTAAAAAACCAGCCCATATCGAAATGAAACCCAATTTTCTAGTCGCTTTGTGTTACAGCTGCTGCTGTTGCTTGTGAGCTCCTTTTTTAACTTCCTCACGGCTCCTTTTGTAAAAATGTTATAATTATTTCTGCTCATAAATTAAACCGTCAAGAAATCTGTAAGATTGCCAATCTATCACTCATCAAGCTTGAAATGAGGGTATAAATCTGGGTGAACGAAATGGTTGGCGTCGTCTTCGTCGTCGTCGTTGGTTGTCGTCGCGTCCGTCGCTTTGTGAACGTCATCATCTTTGGTTTGTTGTCTAAGAAATATGTACAACCAAATGAAACTTAACATTCATGCACGTGTAACCTTATGTTTGGTAGTGTATATTCGAATTCATTTCGCCTTCCTGTAAATTATTTTCTATTTTAAATCGAAAAACACTAACTTTGTATTCGAAATAGAAAATACATTAATTCACCATGCTTAATCTATTTGAAAAGCTACTTTTGCTTTATATTAGCCTTAAGATAGCCTCATAATGAAGGTTAAAAGAGGGAAATAAACAATTAACAGGAGCATTAATTTAAATCGTCTTTTAAGGGAATATATGAAGACTATAGTAAGTTCATAATAAAGAAACGATAAGTCTTCTTTTTGAACAAAAAGTAATTTACTTAATTCTTAATAATAACACTAAACCGTTACTTAATTTTTATTCTCGGATACATTTCAATTTATTGCATAAAGTTCTTTGAGAACCTTCAGTTTAAAGAAAAATATCACCAAAATAAGGTTTTAGTATCAGCTCTTTCGTTTAGTTAGAATTCATTTACGGAAATATGAACAATAATTCATGAGAAAAGTGTTTTGTGGTTTTTCTTGGACTTAGACAAACAATTATTTATTAAGCTTTGTTATTCATTTTGGTCCTTGCTCTTCCACCCATTTATGGTCATCTAGAATTATGTTGATTATTCATAACTCAAAAACATAAATTCGGAAAAATGAATGTCTTAAAAAATTAAATAATTTTAAAACGTTGTATTCTTTTGATGGTATTACCTAACATTTAGTGAGGAAAACTTAGCTTTTGATTAAGAAGCTGCCATAGAACTGTTGTTTTTACTTCTGCACACAGGTTAGGTTAGTTTAGATTAAAGTGGCTGTCTGTGATGGAGTAGGACACATTGAGGCCACCACAAGAATTTTGAAGCTTTGTCCTTAGCTCATTGAAACCAGTTTGAGTCCCTTACGGAACTTGAAAGACTGATTATGTTAATATGATTGAGATCGTTAGGTAATTCCTGCTTTTTTGAGCTAAGGCAGGACTTATACAGAGGAGGTCAAGAACTATTTCCTCCTCTTTCTCATCTATACAGCTTTTTCAAAAGTCATTTGAGAAAACGCCTAACCGAGTTACGTGCTTTGCTTTTCTATTAGACAGTGCCCGGGTATGACACCGATCATCGAGCTTATATGTGATCTGCTTAGAGATATCAAGCACCATGATCGCTTAAATCTAGTGTTCTCGTGGTGATGTTTTCCACCTGATGTTTGCCTTCTTCATAGCGTCTTGCATTAGCAATAGGTTTCATGTAGCGATTGGTATGTCATCATTAGCCAAACGTAGTAGAATGGCACATTTCTGGCGAGTTCATCTGCCTTACAATTTCCTGGAATTTCTCTATGGCCCGGCAAAGGTGGTTTTTAAATTGTTGTAACATCGCCATTAGAGATGATTGACAATTATGGACTCTTATAGAGTTTGTAGAGACAGAGTCCAGAGATTTGATAGCGCCAGCGGCCCGATTATCTGAGGAAATACGGATATCAAATTTTGATATCATGTTTTTTAAGCCAATACAAGCTTTCTTTTACAGTCAAAAGTTCCCGCTGAAACACGCTGCAAATTGGGAAGGCGGAATGAGAGACTTAATTTCAGTCGTTCATAGCACACTTCCGACAACCTCTCTATTTTTTCTTGATCTATCTGTGTAAAAGTTAATTGGCTAGTCTACCTTTGAATTGACTCTAAATACTTAAGATTTACGGAGAGGCCAATGTTGTTGTTCACCCACTGTGATGAAGCTGGGAGGAGAATAGGAGAGCTAGCAGCTATTTGTTTGCTAAGTATATCAAGAGGTGTTAGAGTAGGGTATCCAGTGCCGCAGATGGGGTCATGCGAAGCGACCCGCTTATAACGGGTGATTTTTTAAGAGCTTGAAAACTTTAAAAAAAAAAAAACGCATAAAATTTGCAAAATCTCATCGATTCTTTATTTGAAACGTTAGATTGGTCCATGACATTTACTTTTTGAAGATAATTTTATTTTAATGTTGACCGCGGCTGCGTCTTAGGTGGTCCATTCGGAAAGTCCAATTTTGGGTAACTTTTTCGAGCATTTCGGCCGGAATAGCCCGAATTTCAATGTTGTCTTCCAAAGCTGGAATAGTTGCTGGCTTATTTGAGTAGACTTTAGACTTGACGTAGCCCCACAAAAAATAGTCTAAAGGCGTCAAATCGCATGATCTTGGTGGCCAACTTACCGGTCCATTCCTTGAGATGAATTGTTCTCCGAAGTTTTCCCTCAAAATGGCCATAGAATCGCGAGCTGTGTGGCATGTAGCGCCATCTTGTTGAAACCACATGTCAACCAAGTTCAGTTCTTCCATTTTTGGCAACAAAAAGTTTGTTAGCATTGAACGATAGCGATCGCCATTCACCGTAACGTTGCGTCCAACAGCATCTTTGAAAAAATACGGTCCAATGATTCCACCAGCGTACAAACCACACCAAACAGTGCATTTTTCGGGATGCATGGGCAGTTCTTGAACGGTTTCTGGTTGCTCTTCACTCCAAATGCGGCAATTTTGCTTATTTACGTAGCCATTCAACCAGAAATGAGCCTCATCGCTGAACAAAATTTGTCGATAAAAAAGCGGATTTTCTGCCAACTTTTCTAGGGCCCATTCACTGAAAATTCGACGTTGTGGCAGATCGTTCGGCTTCAGTTCTTGCACGAGCTGTATTTTATACGGTTTTACACCAAGATCTTTGCGTAAAATCTTCCATGTGGTCGAATAACACAAACCCAATTGCTGCGAACGGCGACGAATCGACATTTCACGGTCTTCAGCAACACTCTCAGAAACAGACGCAATATTCTCTTCTGTACGCACTGTACGCATTCGTTTCGTGTGGTTAGTTTAATGTCCAATAAAGTAAACTGAGTGCGAAACTTGGTCACAATCGCATTAATTGTTTGCTCACTTGGTCGATTATGTAGACCATAAATCGGACGTAAAGCGCGAAACACATTTCGAACCGAACACTGATTTTGGTAATAAAATTCAATGATTTGCAAGCGTTGCTCGTTAGTAAGTCTATTCATGATGAAATGTCAAAGCATACTGAGCATCTTTTTCTTTGATACCATGTCTGAAATCCCGCGTGATCTGTCAAATACTAATGCATGAAAATCCTAACCTCAAAAAAATCACCCATTACAAAGGCAAGCTGAACATTCGACTTTATTTAGTTTGTTGTGGTTTATAGGTTTCTCTAAAGCAATCCACCATTCTGCCACACCGTACAATAAAATCGGTCTGATTACCGATGTGCATAACCAATACTTAATTGGGGGTTGTAAGTCCTATTTATTACCAATAGCTTTTTGGGAAGAACTTCAAATCGATACTTACCATCTCTTCATCGATTTTAAAGCCGCGTATGACAGCATCTATAGGGAAGAGCTCTACAGAGCAATGCCTAGTTTTGGCATCCCTGTCAAACTTATCCGTTTATGCAGAATGACGATGGAGAATGCACGCTGCTTTATCAAGGTCAGAAAAGATCTTACCGATGCATTTGATGTCAAAAAAGGTTTTAGACAAGGTGATGCACTGTCATGTGACTTCTTCAATATTGTTCTGGAAAGAATTGTGCAAAACTCAACCGTCAACTCTAGAGGCACAATCTTCCAAAGGTCCATCCAAATACTCTGATACGCCGATGGTATTGACATAATTGTAAGATCAAAGCGTGATGTCAGTGGAGCGTTTTTGAGCATTGCGACGGAAGCGAAGAAGATGGATTTAGTGGTCAATGAGGTCTAGACCAAGCATATGATGTCATCAAAAAAAGACATTGAACAACGACGTCTTGGACAAAACGTCACCATGGACAGCTATAACTTTGAGGTAGCTGAGGACTTTGTCTAACCAGGGACCGCTATAAACTCAGACAACGACACCAGCGCTGAAATCAAACGAAGAATAACTCTTGCAAATCGCTGCTTCTTTGGACTAAGAAGGCAATTGAGAAGTAAAGTCCTCTCTCGATCATCTAAAATCACCATCTATAAGACACTCATCAACCCGGTTCTCATTTATGGCGCTGAATCCTGGACCCTGTCAAAGAAAGATGAGAACGTCTTAGGATGCTTCGAGAGAAAAATTCTTCGGGTGATTTTTGGTCCCGTACGTATAGATGGAGAATGGAGGAGAAGATTTAACGACGAACTGTACGGGCTGTACAGCGACACTGACCTAGTTAGCAGAATAAAAGTCCAACGGCTTAGATGGCTGGGTCATGTAGAGCGAATGGACATCAACGCTCCAGCCCGGAAGGTCTTCGAATCCAATCCCGAGGGACGGCGCAGTAGAGGAAGACCGCGACTCAGGTGGCGCACGAAGGTGGGTCAAGACCTCAACCAACTTGGCGTGCGAAACTGGAGACAGCTAGCTATTGACAGAGCTGGCTGGAGACGCATGTTGGTTGACGCCCAGGTCCAACCCGGACTGTAGTGCCACCTTAAGTAAGTAAGTTTTTGGCAAGAGAAGATAGCTAAAGTAGTTTCTTTCACTCTTTCTTTTTTATTACGGTTTCAATTTAGTTTTTTGTCTAAAATAAGACCCATATACTTAGCCTCATCTGATAACTTTAATTGGATACCTTTAATATAAGGAGGGTTAAAATTAAGAGTTGTGCCTTTCCTCGAAAATAGGATTAAATCGGTTTTGTGTGGGTTAACACCCAGTCCACACCGATCAGCCCAAAGTATTAGTTTTTTTTATCCGTTTTGTAGGAGTTCTTTTAGGGTGCTAAGGTGATTTCTTGAGACCGCAATAACTCTGAAACCCTCCGCATCCAGACCAGTAAGGATTTTATTTACCACCATGTTCCAGAGGAGAGGAGATAGAACACCACTTTGCGGTGTCCCTCTACTACCAAATCTTTAAGCAGAACATTTGCCCAGGTTTGAGTTAATTAATTTGCTAGGCAGCATGAAATTAATTAACCACCCAAGCGAACCCTCTACGTTCAGAGATGTTGGTGTAGTTGAGTCCAAGTTGTTAAAAGCACCTTCGATTTCAAGGAAGCCAGACATGGTTAACTCTCTGATGAAGGGAGTATTCTATGGGGTGTAGGTGTACTAATGAGTATAACACCGTTTCCACTGATTTGCCTTTACAGTTGGTTGAGATATAGACAGAATTCTTGAATCATTACTTGTCATTAAATGGATGTCATACAATCTAAGGTCTTAAGACGGAATGATGATAGACTTATAGGTCATAGATCTTATGACTTGACATTATTGATTTGGGTATAAAAACAACTTTTGCATAAAAATTTCTTCACACTTTTGTATCAAATACGTTTTTAATTTTGAAATTCAATTTCTTCAAAACATGAAAATAAGATAAACATTTTAAGATTTTTTAATTTGCTATGGTCACTTAAATTTTTGTGCTTTTTAAATTTATGAATCACTTCGTTCTTTAAAATTAACTTTGTTTTTTCAATAAAATAACTTATTTTGTTGGAGGACAGTTAAAAACGACAAAACATGTGTGATCAAAATTCGATAAACATCTGGTTATGAGAATACCGAAATTTTCATTCTCTTTTTAAGACAACTATTTTATTGTGTCCAATTCAATTTCTTTAGTCAAGTAAGTATTTAAGAACAAAAACCAGAGAAGATGTAGACCTTGTAGACAGCACCTTAAATAATCTTTGTTAAAAAATATACATATATTAAAAATTAATTGTATCTTTATGTTTTCAATATTTATATGTACTCAATTTAAACCATTGAACTTTTTAGTTAATTTTTTTGTATTAAAAACCCAAATTCCAAAACACTTTTATGCCAGTGACTTCTTTTTCTGATTGCTAATTTTCAAAAAAATTTAATAGAAATCATAGAAAGCCAGATTCTCAAATACAATCATACAGTTTGGATTTTCCTCCTTTAGCCATTCCCTTGAGGAGACACACACATTTTTAATAATTAGTAAAACAAAACATTTTATAATTATTGTATTTTTCTGATGTGAAGTATTTAAAAAATCATTTAATGAACATTTAAAAAAATATCACTAATTTAGACAGGTTTTCTTCATTTTTTAATTGAATAAATATAGAGTCACACGCAAAGATAATAATAGTTTAAATACTGTGAATAATTTTGATATCATAACCTATTTAATCAATATTTATATTTTTGTAGGACTTCCCATATTATATAGTACGTATAACCTTCCTAGTTCCCACAGTATTATTATTATTTAACAAAAACACTTCATAGTTTGATAAATTTATAGTTTGAACCATTAAATCGATCACTCGAGGGCGTATACTTAACCAAAAGAAATTATATACCATCATCTGCTATTTTCCCATCATGAGCGAGCATTGAGATGGGAAAATGGGGGTATTTGTACCCTTTTATATAGAAAAAGTTTACGTAACAGTTCTGTTTCATTGATTAGGTAACTAAAGTGAATACACGACATTTCAATATTATATATGTACATACATATCCCTTGTCCACTTTATATATCATGTCATTTTAAATTTTGAACTTTGGAACTCCCCTTCGATACAATTTTTTTCGTGCGCCTCTGAATAATACGAATGACTTAAAATTGCGGCATAGTGAGTAGTGGCACAGGGCCAATTTCGCCAACTTCCAAATTAGGAACATCGGCTATCTCACTTTGTAACAGTCCAATATGTTCGTTTCGATTACGAACGACAGCATTAGCCCACTAGGCTATAAAGTAGATATATGGCAAACGTTGATTGACCAAAGAAATAAAAACTTCTTCTTATTTTTCTTGATGTCTGGGAATTCAAATTTTCAAAGACTTAGACTGACTGCCATAATAATATAATACTATGTGGCCTATACCTGCCTTTTGGTTGCTTGATGATGATCGGATCACTCTTTGCTACCACAGAGTTGTACATAATTGCTTTTGCTTCTGGCCAATGTAATAAATTACATCTCATGATACGCTTGTTGGCTATTATGGTCCATTATACTTTGAATTGATTGTCAAAAGTGCGATTAGGTTGGAGGTTTTTTTTTTTTGTAGGTCTTTCTGTATTCAGGATGATTCGCCTAGCTGTTAGCTTGATTTGCGTTATGGGTATACATATGTAGGTAAAGTGCCAACATATAAAACTGTGTCGATATGATTAATGTTATCGGGGGAAGTCTTCGGAGTCTTCATAAGCTTTCACGTTGGCATTATTTTGTCGGCTATGAAAAGAAATATGAGTAATGGCAATCAAAAATGGTATTCAATGTGTGCCACTGAATGATTTTCGCATATACATACATTAACCATGTGTCCAAACATACAAAAGTTGAATTATGGGTAGAATATGGTTTCGATTGGAATTTAATTGGCAAGTGTTAGGTTTTTGAGTTCTAATTGCCAGTTTATGCGGCATGATCAAATTTTGAAGTTTAACAAATATGATTTTTTAATTGATGATCGAAAATTAAACATAGGTACAGAAAACAATCAAAGATATTTATTTATGGTTTAAAAAGAGTTCTCACGATCTTTTTTGTGAAATCAGGTGATTTAGGTTATTTGATTATTTTTGTGAGAATTTTTAGTGTGGGATTTTCTGCGAGCGTTTTTTTTTGCATTGGTACTTTACTCAAATAAAACGCACGGCTCTATCGCATGAACATAGGTAGTTTTATAATTTAAATTGACTTTAAAGTTTTTCGTTTAGGACGTTAAAAAAACAAAGAAAATATTTATTATAGCATGACCAGCGTGCGGTCAAAGATAAGATATTGAGAGGTTCAAAAGCAGAATTGAAGTTCGAAAGTTTTATGAGCAGGTAAACCGAAATTCACAAGTACATAAACCTCGACCCGAAGTCTACAAGGACTAAAGTGAAAACATCATAGTTAAATCGCAGTCAATGCTGAGGATGTGAAGGACCACTTTTGCTGACTGTATAACGGTGATGACAAACCGAATTCCTCTATCAGGCAGGATGATCCATTCACTATAGACTACGAAAGTCAACAATCCTGTTTTCCCGACTAAGACAAAGTAAAGATTTCCATATCTAAGCTGAAGTCTTACATAGCTGCTGGAGCAGATGGTTTGAATGCCAAGGTCTTTAAAGCAGCTGGAGATAATTTGGTTAGGAGCATCCACCAACTTATCTGTAAGATATGGTCTGAAGAAATCATACCTCATAAATGGAACTTCAGTATTGTTTGCTCGATACTGAAAAAAGGAGACCCTATAAACTGCACCAACTCAAGAGGAATCAGTCTCCTTAATATCGCTTACAAAATCTTCCCTGCCGTAATATGTGAACATCTAAAGCCCATCGTCAACAACCTTATATTTCCTTATCACATTACGGCAGATCTTGGAAAAAACCCAAGAACATCATATCGACATCCACCATATGTCTTCATCGATTTCAAGGCCGCATATGATAGCATCTAAAGGGATGAGCTTTAATGAGCCATGTCTAGTTCTGACATCCCTTAAAAGCTCATTCGTTTGTGCAGCATGACCATGGAGAATTCCAGCTGCTCCATAAAGGTTGAAAACAACTTAACCGAACCTTTCGATGTCAAAGAAGGCCTTAGACAAGGTGATGGGCTGTCATGTTATATTTTTAACATCGTTCTTAAAAGAATAGTGCAGAGCTCCCACCTCAAAAATAGAGGCACTATTTTTCAAAATTCTGTTCAATTACTGGCATATGGTCATGACATTGACATCATCTGAAAAACTTAGCGTGATTTCAATGAGGCTTTTGCAAGTATTGAGGCAGAAGCGGAAAAAACGGTTAAACGGATAGTGAGGGCAACACAAATTACATAATGTCATCAAGAAAGGACCCCGATGTCTCTGTCAAAACGTCACCATCGACAGACATAGCTTTGAGGTAGTTAAGGACTTTGTCTCTGTATGTTCCAGTATGAATGCAGAAAACAACACCAGCGCTGAGATCAAACGAAGAATTACTCTTGCAAACTCTGTTCCTTTGGGCTCAGAAAGCAACTGAGTAGTAAATCGCTCTCTCAAGCGAACAAAGTATTGGTATATAAGACCCTTATCATGATGAAAGCACCTTTGGTCGTTTCGAGAGAAAAGTTCTTCGCGTGATCTACGGTCCCGTATGCATAGAAGGTGAGTTTAGGAGAAGATGGAATGATGAGCGGTACGGACTGTACAGCGACGTAGACTTAACCAGAAGGACAAAAGTCGAACGACTAAGATGACTGATTTACGTAGAACGCATGGAAATTAATGCTCCGGCCTGGGAAGGCTTTAAATCCACGCCCACAGGACAGCACAATAGATTAAGATCTAGATCTAGATGGAAAGTGACCTCACCCAAGTTGGAGTGAACTGGGGACATCTACCTAGTGGCCGAGCTAGATGGAGAAGTTTGTTGGTCGAAGCTTAAGTCACACAGGACTGTAGCGCCACCTCAAGTAAGTAAGTAAAAAAATGTTAAAATATCACCTCAGCCATAATCAAACTGTATAAAATATCACTAAGCATGGTTTTACTACTGTTATATTCTGGTTCTTGTTGATGTCAAAGCTATGACACTATTTTGTAGGCCTGTGAAAATTCTTAAAATACTCATAGCTCCATCACTGGCTGGTAAATACTCCTACTAGCTTACATCCTGCAAGAACCTATTTCACATAGTCATCTTTGCGATCGATCATTATTTTAAGATTGCCACGAGTGATCAATATCACGCAATTCACCTTTAACAGAGCCCTTTTATGAGATCTTCTTCATCCTTCATCCATCGTCGTCGTCGTCGCAACGAAGACGCATCATGATTCTTATCTTAATTCTTGTTCTTCTGATGTACGATTATTATCTCAGCATCAATAACTTTATTAAATCATAGGATAACTAAATCAAGGATATATAATACACTCGTGATGAGGACTTTTCGACGACATGATGCATAAAACACTCTCTATTTCTCACATTTATTTGTAATTCATTACCTTGCTGCCCACAATATTTCATAATAGTCCAACGACGAACGTTGCGTTTATTATACCTATGATTCGATTGGGAGAACAACGGCGACGATGTGCGACGACGTCGCGGTCGTCGTCGTCGCACAGTGGCCCGTTTATGCAAAACTGCTTGCAATATTCATTTTTCGAGTGGGTCTATAATGCAAAACTTTTTAGTTCACTGGACTCACAAATATTTGGAGCTTGAGTAATCGAAAAAATTATTCAATTTGGGTTATTGGTGTGCCTTATAGAGCAGGCCAAAGTTGAACATTTTTTATGATGATCATTTTTTTTTTATTTTTTTATTTTTTTTCTTAACTTTGAATGAAAAAACTAGAAAAAGGGCTTCCAAACGCTTTTCGTTTTTATTTTTATGATATGCTTTGCCATTATTTAGATCGGTAGTTAAAACAACAAAAAAAAATAAAAAAAATTTTAATTGTTTAATTAAATATTTTTGGAAACACTACTTTTTGCACACTTTTTCGACTTCAAGTTGGATAGAAAAAAAAGGTTCAACGAGTGGTGCTAAGATCTCAACTGATTCAGAATCCTTATATATTCCTTTACATAAATCCAAAAGATCAACTGCGTCATTTTGCATCGAACTGAGCTAGGGAGATTTGAAGTGATGAAGTCAGTCATTTTTTTCCCCTCTTTTTTTATGGAAATTTTTTTTTTTATGGTTTTCTTTGTTTTGTGTGTGGTGGATTTACAAAAGATGATTTTATTTTAAAAAGGTAAATCATTTTTATTTTTTGTTTATTACATAAGATTTTCAAGAGTTTTAGAACTAATTTTTTTAATCCTGTTATAAAATTTTAAATAATGCATTTGTTTTCGGGTACGATTGAATTTTGATCAGGTACTTTTATTGATAAGGATTAAGATTAAGAATTTATTGATAAGATTTAAGGATAAAACAATTTTGGAATATGTTAGTATACAGGTAGACAGACGGGTAGTTTTATTGGGGTGTCTTTAAGTATAATTAATATAAGGATTAAAGCGACTTGAGTGCAGGTATTTACTCTAAGGTATAAAAAGATGAAACATTTGACTAAAATAATCATTTAGAATTCAAACGAGCGTTCGAGCAGTTGCTTTTATTCTTCAAAACAATTTAAAATGGATATACCGAATAAGGATTTGTTTGAACTTTTTGTCAATGTTACCACTTGCAATGAGTTTATATCTGCCGTGGAAATTGAATACCAACTACCAGATGCAAATGCAATCAAACAGATATTAAAACAATTCTATTACAACCTTGATAGAAAATGGATAGCAGCCAAAAGATCGAGAAATAACTTTAAAAAGAATGCAGAATGGCTTTCCTTATCTCTGCATATCAATACCGGACAAACAGAAGAAGCGGGTGATCTCCCAACTACATCCAGAGGAAGACCAAGAAAGACAGTCAATGAGTGCGCAACATTTACTAAAAAACAAAAAATAATCAAAGCTACAAAGGAGATATGTACAGAACATCTCTCTGAAGCTTTGAGTATAAGATACAATAAGGCCCATGAAAAGGGGAAGAGTGATATAATTCAGGCAATATCTTCTGCAAGTCCACTTCGTGTCAAAAGAGTCAAGGAAAGCATTCACACTCCCCAACACAATCCCATAAAATACACCAATGAGAACGCATTAGCTTTGTTTATGGATTTGGGACTCTCAAAAGAAAAATATAAAATCCTGAGAACTTCGTTAAGACATCACAACATAGATGTCTTGCCATCCTACAATATGATTACAGTTGCGAAAAAAGAAGCAGTTCCCGACAACTGCGAAGTCACGGAAATATTAGCTAGAGTGAAACTTCAAAGCATGATGGATCATACAGCAATGCGGCTAATAGAAAGCAAAACGGAGAGTCAAATAATTGCACTTCCAAGAAGTCTAACGTTACAGAGTAAATGGGGCTGCGATGGATCATCTGGACAAAGTGCCTACAAGCAAAAAATAAATACAACAGATGGTGAAACAGACGCGCACATGTTCATGGCATCAGTTGTCCCACTTCGACTCAATAGTACAAATGGTGAACATTGGAGGAACCCTCGCCCATCATCAGTTCATTTCTGTCGGCCCATTATGTTCCAATATGTTAAAGAGACTAGTGACATCATAAATACCACAGTCAATAATATTAAAAGTCAAATAGCAGATATTCAACCAACAATATATAAAGTTAATGAAGAAACAACTATAACTGTGAATCACGAGTTCTTTTTAACTATGATAGACGGAAGAGTATTAAACGAATTAACGGAAACAAAGTCTACGCGGTCATGTCCGATATGCAAAAGGACACAAAAGAATTTCAATAAAGATGAATCAATTGAGGACGAACATAATTACGAATATGGAATCTCTCCACTGCACGCTAGAATCAGATGCATGGAATTTATTTTGAAGCTTGCGTATACTCTTCGACAAGAAAGAGAAGGTACTGATGAATCGGTTGGGACCAAGGAGGCGGAAAAAAGAAGAAAACAAGAGATCCAAAGGCGTTTTCGCGATGAGCTTGGCCTTGATGTGGATAAACCAAAGCAAGGGTTTGGAAACACTAATGACGGAAACACTGCAAGAAGATTTTTTGAACAGTCAGATGCAACCGCTCGAATAACTGGAGTCAATGGAGAAGTTATAATGAGGCTCAAAGTAATATTGAACGTTTTAAATTGCAGAGAAGTAGTGAATGCAGTTAAATTTGGGGAGTATACAAAAAAAACGGCAGAGCTTTTAAAACAAAAGTATCCTGAAAAATTACTCACACCTACACTACACAAAATATTGGTTCATAGTCAAAATATCATTGAATATCAATCACTACCACTTGGAGAACTGTCAGAAGAAGCCCAGGAATGCAAAAATAAAGACTACAAGAAATATCGATATCAGAATACGTGTAAAGTTTCAAGGATTCGGCAGAATGAGGACCTATTTAACATGCTTGCAACCTCTTCGGATCCACTTATTTCTTCCCTAAGGCATGTGAGAAGCCAAAAAGATCTGAAAGAACGATACTCTCCAGAAATGATGAGTTTATTACACATTTCCCCGGACTTAGATGATAGTTTTCAAGAAATTTAGTGTTTATATATTAATTTGTTTTGTCTTTATTTCTTTTTACACTGACTTTTGATATATGTATAACCAAAATACATTATGTACTCTTGAATACTAGAAAATAAAAAAAAAATTCCTTAAAATTAAAAAAAAAAATACTTTTTTCCCCACTGTTTCACTCGAATTGGTTCTTTTTCTCTTTGCTCCACTGTTTCCATTCACTAAATTACTTAAAAAATTGATTTTGATGATTGCATATTAAAATACCGCTACGTTTATCACCTTTGTTAAAACTTTTAATTTTAACACAAATTTCTGAAACACCCTGTAAACAGTTTTTTTTGCTCTACTGTTTCAATTCACTCAGATTACTTAAAAAAAATGATTTTGACGATTGCATATTAAAATACCGCTATATGTTTATGACCTTTTTTAAAACTTCTTATTTTAACACATATTTCTGAAACACCCTGTACACAGTTTTTTTTTTGCTCTACTGTTTCAATTCACTCAGATTACTTAAAAAAAATGATTTTGACGATTGCATATTAAAATACCGCTATGTTTATGACCTTTGCTAAAACTTCTTATTTTAACACAAATTTCTGAAACACCCTGTGAACAGTTTTTTTTGAAAGTCACAATTTTTATAGCCTTAGAAATTTCCTTCAAGATAAAAAAAAAATTAAAGCAATATCTTTATTCGTTTAGGAGATATGATTTTTGCAACCAAAAAAGTCAAAACGGGCCACTGTGCGTCGGTCGAACGACCAGCACAGCGGCCGGTCGGCCGGCTAGCAGACGAGCCTCCAATATGGAAATTTTCCCAGCCCACTAGGACCAATAACTCAAACTAAAACGCCTTTTACTGTCCAATTTTCGACACGTAGTCATTCATATAGCTAGGTTGGCTATAGATGGGCTTAGTTGCCGCATCGTCTCATCTTCTTCGTCGCCGTTGCCTTCGTCGCACCACCATACCACACAATGTGCACTCTTCCTCACTGCGGGTTGTGGCGTGGTGGCGGCTGAAAATTGCTACGTTGGAGACAGCCAGCAGGATGTGGACAGATCAATCGACTTGGGCAATGTTTACACGTAATACGACAAATAAATTACACCGATCAAACATTCATCGTCATATCGGTTCGTATGCATCTTCTGGTTTGGGAAGATGATTATGTTGATGATGATGATGATGAAGATGATTATGATGCTGTTTATAGTTGATGGTAATTATTATGATGATGGTGCGTTAAAGAAGCTGAACGGTGATGTCAGATACGAAGAAAATTAAAACAAAAAAGGGTAAATGTTATTTTATACTATTACTATTAATGACTCTAACTTATAAATCTTATAACTTAAAAGTTAAAAAAAGAATTAATTTTGTGCTGCCGGTCAAGAAATCCTGCGAACTCGTAAAATCGATAAATTTAGATCTTCAGCGACTATTTTGCTTGCAACTGAGCGTGCATTACGATGATGCACGTACACAGGCCCGTGTATTACCCGTGGCATGATGGTTATAGTACCTTGGACTGTTATGCCAGATGTCTTGGGTTCAATCCCTGCCTGTGCCATTTAAAGTTCTCAAACTGGAATGATTTTAGAGAAAGGCTTTTAAGTTTTATAAATTTAAGATCTCCCATGGATACAATCGAGCAAATTGACCATGAAGTGGAACAATTTATTGCTGATGTGCAATAGGCAAAATGAAATAAAATATCCTTTAGAGATAAGTGAGTTGATAATAGATAAAAGAAGAGCTCGAAGAAAATGACAAAATACTAGATTTCCAGATGATAAAACAACGTTTAACCGTATAATCAACAATCTTAAAAAACAAATTTACAAATTCAAAAATGATTCACTCAGTACATTCCTAAGGAATTTAACGACTGATGCTTCAACCGATTTTTCGCTATGGAAAGCAGCCAAGCTCCTGAAAAGACCGCAGTTACAAAACTCGCCCTTGAAATCTCAAGATGGGAAATGGATCGGTTACCCGAAAGAAAAAGCTAACCTTTTCGCTGAACATCTTGCGAATGTTTTTAAGCCATACTCATCAAACGCGGCTGAAAATAGCTTACAGTTTGTTGATAAGATAGATGAAAGTGAAATACCAATTGTAAGACTTAAAGAAATAAAAAGTATGTGTTTACATCAACTATCAAATAAAAAATCAGCAGGTTACGATCTAATTACTGCTCAGGTTATGAAAGAAATGCCATTGAAAGCCTTAATAAAACTCCAATATATAATGAATGCATGCCTTAAGCACCGGTATGTCCCGCACCATTGGAAAATTGCTGAAGTAATTGTCATACCAAAGCAAGGTAAACCACCTACAGAAGTGACGTCTTACAGACCAATATCGCTTATACCAATTATGGCTAAAGTTTTTGAAAAACTGCTTCTGAAGAGACTTAGCAAAATCATAGAAGAAAAAAAGTTAATCCCAAACCATCAGTTTGGCTTTAGAAATAAACATTCCACGATAGACCAAGTTCATAGAATATCGGATGTAATAGAAAAAGAATTAGAAGAAAAACAAGTATGTTCAGCTATTTTCTTAGATGTTGCTTGAGTACAAACTGTAAAGGGATCTTCCCAGGCAGTACTTTGAAATATTAAAATCGTACATCTCAGACCAATTGTTTAGAGTAAGGTACGATCAAGAATACTCGGAATTAAAGAAAATAGAAGCCGGTGTATCACAAGGAAGTGTCCTAGGTCCTGCCCTGTATTTACTATACCCAAGGGATATTCCAGTTGGTAATCACACCATAATGGCTACTTTTTCAGATGATACCGCAATTTTGGTACCCGAAAAATGTGTCTCTAAGGTAGCAGTAAAACTACAAAATGCCATCGACACAGTGAGAGCTTGGACCGAAAAATGACGTATCAAGCTCAATGAAACAAAATCTTCACATATAAACTTTACAAATAAAAAGATAAACAATATTCCAATATTCATTAATAATCAAGCTGTACCTTACGCCAATACGGCCAAATACCTTGGAATGACTTTGGATGCAAAGCTAAAGTGGAAAGGGCACATCAAAAAGAAAAGAGAAGAACTTAACTTGAAATATAGAAAAATGTACTGGTTACTTGGTAACAACTCTGATTTATCAATCCAAAACAAAATAATGCTGTATAATCAAGTACTAAAGCCTGTTTGGACCTATGGAATCCAATTATGGGGCTGTACAAAGAAAACAAATACCGAAATCATCCAAAAATTCAAAAACAAAGTCCTTCGTGGAATAGTTAATGCACCTTGGTACATAAGAAATGCCGATCTACATCGTGACTTACAAATAGAAATGGTTACAGAAGTTGTTAAAAAATACGCTCTATCGCACAACCAGAGACTGCAAAGTCATACTAGTTCTGAAGTGGAGTCCGTCTTGAATATAAGAAACCATGTTCGGAGATTAAGAAGAACCAAGCCTTATGAGCTTATGGCTTAAAAAAACATGGGAAAGTATTAAAAGTTTAAACTTCCCCCAAAGTGATTGTACAAAGTTAAGAAAGAAAAATCAGAAGTCGATCCTTCAAGATTGGTCCTGATGAAGAGGTGGTTTTAGTGGTTAAGAGTCCCACACTACTTGGTGTCGAATACTGCCAAGTGTCTTTTGAAGATTTTCTCCTGTCAAAAAAAAAAAAAAAAAAATCTTAAGTTTTTTCAGGGGTACTGCCTCTTGCTAGGAAGAGCTGGAAAACGCCGTATTGAAAAAAAAAAATAGTATGTACTTACTTACTTAGGTCCTCAGACCTGTAAGGGGCATAGGGCCTCTACTACACCTACGCGCCATCGTGTGCGATTTCTGGAGATATGTTTCAGCTCCCTCCAACTCTTGCCTAGTGACGCTGCTTCCTCCTCGAATGTCCTGCACCATGTGCTTCTTGATCGTCCAGCTCTTCTTCCTTCCTGTGTAAGCGGTTTAAATTGCATTGATTGGCCTGCATTGCAGTCGTTACCTTTTCAAAGTGTATGTCCAATCCATTGCCATTTACGCCTTCGTATAATAGAGTCCACATGTTCCTAACCTGTCCTTCTATGAAGGAGATCATCCAGAAAATCCTTAGGATGTTGTTGAAGATATCTATTCACGAAAGTTTGCAGCTTCCTTGTCATGGCTGAAGTAACCTTGCACGTGCTGTACACATAAAGACGCACAAATTCGACATTTGTGCGAAACAGTCGTAGCTTTGTTCTTAAGCTGATAGAGTTATTCCTCCAAATTTTCGACAACATGCCGGACACCGTTTTTGCTTTGCCGATGCGGCAGATGATGTTTTGATGGAGACGATACTTCCACGGTATTGAAAGCTCTCCACTTTCTTCACCGGTTGGGAGGAAATATTTATTTAAGATCATTTTTGTTTTGCCGAAATTAATTTTTAGCCCCACGATTTCTACTTCTCTCTCCACACTTGTTGTCATTTGATGGAAATCCATGATCCTATGAGAAAGTAAGCAAGCATATTCCTCATAATCCAAGTACTTTAAATAGAATATCAAAGTCCATTGGATCCCTCCGCTACCTGACAAAGCTGGGCGCAGTACATCGCTTTTCACCAGCAAAAACAGTATTGGTGACAGAATACAGCCCTGTCTGATACCGCTACGGATTTAAAAATCATCTGAAAACCTAACATCGTATTGTAGTCGGTGTCTGTCGCAAAAATGTAAACTGGAATCTGTTCGTTAGTGTTGCCCTGCCAATAGGGTCTGGAAAACCAACATTTTGATTTACTAAGCGCGAAACTAAATATTTATATACAATATCTGTTGGGTAGGATTAAAGGGCCCCAGTAATGCTGACACTAGCTAGTCTTTGAACCTTCCTTAGTTTCTCGATGTTATATTTCTTGTTAAGCGCAGTCCACTGCACGAAAAGACAAATAAGACGTATAACGGCTATGTACGTTTTCAAAACCATCTTCGATTGAAGCCCCTACTTTTCATTTATAACAGTTGAGTTTAACAGGTGGAAAATTAAAGCGCTACTAAGTTGAAACTGCGAAAATATGTACCCTATATTAAAGTGCTCTAAGTCAATTTCTTTTCCCTTTTTGGAGACATTTTACTGGTGTTACAAAACCAACTTATATGTTTATGTCTTTATTTTTATAATTCATACACTTTATTGTTTACACACCCATCATCAACATTGACGATTAAATTAAAATTGAAAAACGGAAAAGAAATAAAATTTAAAGAAACGGACCTAAAGATGGTTTCAATGATATTTAACCAGTAAACAATGATGACAGCAGCTATAATGACAAGACATTCTGTGAAACTTTATGCAGCTTCTGTTCTTCTACTTTACAGACACCTCACAGCTTATATAGACAATCAGATTAAAGTGGGAGCAAAAATTGCCTGGGAACCATAAACTCTATAAAAGTTACCACCATCCAAAGCCATATGTCAAGGCGCAAAAGTGCGTGGATGGTTAACCACTATATATTCTTTAGATGAAACGATTCATATTAAATTTATCGTTCCTATATAATCTTGAGAGTATGTGTTTTTCTAAAGTTTGATTCGATATTTCCCAGTAAATTATAATTATTATGGATATGGGATACAAGAAAATTTTTGGGTTGGGACTTTAAATGCCTTACCCTTGTTTGGGTGCGGGCGGTGGCGAAGCTTTATTACGTGCTTGCTGCCACAGTCATAACGTTTTGATCTATTTAAAATCAAGCAATTATCGTTTGCGAGGTCGGTTGTTTATTTGTCAAACAGTGGCTGTGAAAAGTTAACATTCATATTCATAAAATATTTATTCTTAGAAAACATCTGTGTTCGTTTTGACTCCCAGACCTTTGAAGAGACTGGAAAAAAAGAAATCTATCTTGCAAAAGAGTGTCTTAAAATCAAGCAAGGATTTCATTTGTGTTATAAAGTCTTGGTAACATTCAAAAGGAGAAAAGAACAATTTGACATTTTAGTGTTCGTTAAAATGAAGAGTGGTAATATTTTTTTTCACACCACTGTCCTTTGATAGCTTTTCATTTTTGTATTTGATTTTCTCAAATGAGTCACTATTCTAACTTCACTCAAATGAAGTGAATTATTGGATCAATTAAAACGCCCAATATGGAAAAAAGTCTACATGAATCGATTCAGGAAACAAGGTGGAAAAAAACTAAATAATTTCCTCACCTGATATTATGAACACATTCACACTGTATTCGTGCAACAATCAATAGTTATGAACAAACGTACACAAGATGTGTTTTTTTTTTTCTTCAGATACATTAGAAGGAAGTTCAACTTCATTTGAAGACCTACATCCAATCAACATCAGAAATTATTGCTAAGCAATTACAGGGTTAATGTGGGCTCACATTCGTTTAAAATAGCTCTAAGTATATTCCATTTAATATATAGATAGATACTCGTAGGTATGAAATGAACGAACGATGAACGCATCGCTAGATGATGGACCCACCAAACCGACTCATATCGAAGACTTTAGACGGACGCAACAAGCCACGCATGATTTTAATATTCATATACGGATATAGTCGTATGTCAGTCAGTATAAGTTGAAATGCATTTTCATAATTCACATGATCAGTCATATTCCGTGTATCATAGTTACAGTTTGACTCTAAGGAATATATAAGAGAGAAAAATATCTATTTATGCAAAAGATACATCTATGTATGTGCATTACTATTGATTTTGATTATAGTGGATAAGTCAGACTGATGCTAGGATTGTTCATCAACATCAGATATGTGTTTTCTGTAAATAAATCATAAGAACAAAAAATAAAAATTGTGAAATATTGGTGCTTCTTTTATATCAAACAGTGCAATTGATTAGGTTTACTTGCCCTTTAGGGAAATTATAAATGATTTAGCATGGAATTTTTTGATTATTTATGATATGAATCATCAACCGAAAAAGGGAGGCTTAGAAATATTGCTAATGAAGTCAAAAATGCTTACTGAGGTCCGAGTTTAAATCACTTCAATATTTTTCAAAATTAGGTCTGACCAATCATTTGTTGTTCAAATATTTAGCTGTACCTTTTATCAGTTGTGATTATGCCCTAGATAATTTGTCTTTGAAGCTTGTGGAATCCATTATTAAAAAAAAGGTTTGATGGATTGCACTGTGCTAGAAAATTTTAATGATTTAGTTATCTTTAATTTTTTGATTTTAACCCATGTGAGAGAAAAACATATTTAGTTTTAAAGTTTTTCAATATCAGCCTGTTTCAAACCAATAAAAACTAATAAGAAACAATCAATTTTTATTGCAAATTCTAGAAAATGTGGCAGACAGTTAAGTGTAAATTTGAATATTTTATTTTTTTATTTAATCTTTATGATGACATTTAGTTTTTTGTAAAATTATTAACACGATTTCAATTTTGATTTCTGATTGTACAGATATAACTACTAGTTCGCGAATAAATGCTTAAATATGAACAAGACCCTATTTTCACTTTGCAACCTTACAATTTTACTTTGCAAATTACGTTTCACCAAACGCAAATTTTTGCAAAGAGGAACACTTTTCAATTCAATAATTTCCTCTTTACAAAATTTGTTGCACAAAACTCAAATTTGCAAATTTCAAAATCTTTAAAAATAAAATAAAATAAATACTAAATACTAAATACTAAGAACTTTTGATGTTTTGCAAAGTATTAGTACTTTCTGTTTCTCAAAACAATAAACATTACAAATTATATAAAGAATTTTTAAAAGCCTTTGAGTAATATGCAAAGAGAAATTTTCATTTGCAAATATGAGTTTGTTTTAAAAAGTTGTCGAAATCTTATAAAAAAAAAGAGGCTGGGATGCGACCCACACTGATAACTTCCCATCCCGTCTGTCGATTTGTCTTAATTAAAAGTTTGTCTATATAGATCAATTTTTACCAAATTTGAGTACTATTTTTTGTAGATTTTATTTTTTTATTAAAAAAACGGACTGTTGCATTTTTATAAACAAATTACTGAATAGCGAAAACAATATTTTCTGTGAAATAAAATAAGATTGAAGCCAATATTTTTAATTTTTAAAAAGATACTTGAGTCGAAAGTAAATTTTTACCAAGTTTTAGTATTGTTTTTTTTAGGTTTTTATTTTTTGTAAAAAAAAATGTCAATTCGATTTTTCTCAAAATTTTAGCGAATGTTAAAAACAATATTTCTTATAAGATAAAATTAGTTTGAAGCCAATGTCTCAAATTTTTGAAAAGATATTTACGTCGAAAAACAATTTTTACCAACTTTTATAATTTTTTTTTTAGATTTTTATTTTTTGTAAGAAAACTGTCAATTCGATTTTTTTCAAAATTTGTCTTAATGTTGAAAACAATATTTCTTATAAGTTTGATAGATAGGTATTTTATTTTATTGCCAAAGAGGAAGTTACAGAGCTTACAATATTTTTAAGTCATTGCACAGCACAGAGATATGATATCAAATTGTATCTTACTACTGAAAAATAATAATTAGTTTCTAAACAGGACGTGTATATCTTAATATTATAAGTTTGAAGGAAAACATTGCAAAGAAAAAACCTTTTTTTTAGGTTTTATTTTTTGTAAAAAAAATGTCAAAAAACAACATTTCCTATAAGATAAAATAAGTTTGAAGCCTTAATCTCAAATTTTTGAAAAGATGTTTGAGTCGAAATTCAATTTTTACCAACTTTGAGTAATGATATTTTAGGTTTTTATTTTTTATAAAAAACTACATATAACTGTTAATTCGATTTTTCTCAAAATTTTACCAGATGTCAAAAACATTATTCTTCGTTGGACAAAATTGTTTTGGTGATAAAATCATTTTTTACTCGTAAAATTTTCGAGGTGACAAATTTTTTTTTTCAGTTTTTTTGATTTATAAAAAAACAGTTAATTGGATTTTTTTAAAAAAATATACTTGTTTGGTATCACGTTACAATATATTATATAAAATTTAATTCAAGTCTCTAGCGTTTTTGGTTCGTAAGATATTTAGGGTTAACCAAAATTTGCACCTTTTTTTTAAACTGCTATGGTAAAAAAACCACCCACGCAATTTTCTTGAGAGCCCTTTCTGCATCTTTCTGCTTTATTATATGTATAACACAATTTATTTGAAGTCGATATCTCTACTGGTTCTTGAGCTATGGACAAGGTCGCGAACGTACGGACGTACGAACGTACGTACACACGCACACACAGACATCTTTCTAAAAATCATTTATTTCGACTCTACATACGACGTTTACATACGATACATATGTTACTTAATTGTTAGTTAATTAAAGTAATTCATTTTTTGACTAACACTGTGATATTAAATACATAAGATCGGAATATCAAAAGGGGGAAAATAAAAATATTTGAGAAACATTTTTTTTTTTTTCAATTAGAAAATCATTTTTTTTAATATTTCTGAAAATATATTTGAATACTTATATAAAACGTGTGTGCGGTTTCACAAAAAGAAAATGTTAAGACAACTCATTCTTAAAACCCATATAGTTAAAGTAATTTTTAGTTTGAAGTCTTTTATGATGAAAATTTGCAGTATGAAAAAGCACTCTACACGGAAAGAAGTGGCATTTATGACAATGCTAGTATGGCCTGGAGTCCCATACTAAAAAAGTATCGGTGATATTCCTACATTGTATTTCTACAACTCTTATAAGTATGGGATTATGTACTATACTGTATGGTACCATAATCTTTGCCTGTAACACCATAGCATAGTACCATAGTATGTTTGACGAGACAGCGCCCATAGTACGTTTGACGAGACAGCATTGCCTTCAGTCACATACTGTATCGGAGATGTCGCAATGCTACTAGTTTTTCCCGCGATAATTTATGGCGTGATTATCGAAACCCTTATTGGATTGCTGTCAATAGTGTAATTATAAGGGACATAACAATAATGTTTTGCCTTTTCTGCTAGGAGCATTGTACAATGTACATGCCGCCAATCAGTATGGGCCTGACTCCCATACTGGCATTGGCGTATCGTCTATAACTATTGTCGACGTTACTATTCTCAGTATGGCCAAATTAACTATGCTTACAACATTTTATCCAATGGAAATCTTCTAAGCCATACAGTATTGCGTTCACACCCATACTGACATTGTAATATTCGCAATGTATTTCTTTCCGTGTAACCGCTGTAAAAACTCTCATAAAATCTTAGTTAAAAAAAGTGAATTTTTCACACAACTTGCTTAACAAATTCCGTTTCACAAAATCCCGCATCACGAAATCCCAAATCACTTAATCCCGAATCACAGAATCCTGAGTTACCAAATCAAACCATTTTGATAGTAAACCACAGTAATGGCGAAATTAATAATTAATGCCCAAATGAGTTTGCAAAACTAAATAATTCCATGAAGTTCTAAAAAGAACTGACAAATATTTCCTTAAATACATTCCATTTGGTAAAATATTAATAAAATATGAGTAAGTTGGTAAGTTTTCCACAATCAAAAGAAACAAAGAGGAACCAACAGTACCGCAGGCCATTGTTAAAGTGTTAGATATTAAATATATATTTTAAAAAATAGTTTTAAATAAATAAGTAATTGTTTTAACGTGGTTTTGTTTACTATATTAAATGATTTGAATGGTGAAAGAATTAGTAACAGATTATATGCTTTCAACACGCATCATATAGCTTTTCTATGTTCACTTCCGCTCCTTTTAGTCTTTACCCTAAGGTTAGGTTAGGTTATAGTGGCTGTCCAAGATGGAAACGGACATACTTAGGCCAGTTTAATGGCCCATTGTGATACCACATGAATCTTGAGGCTTCCTCCTAAGCTCAATGGAACCAGTTTGAGTCCCTTACGAAACGTGAGAGGCTGATTATGATGATATGATTTAGATCGTTAAAGAAGAATTCTTCTAGGTAATTCTTGCGTTTTCAAGCCAGAGCAGGGCATGTACAGAGAAGATGAAGAATTGTTTCCTCCTCTTCCTCGTTCATACAGCTTCTGGAAAAGTCATTTGAGAATACGCCTAATCTCGTGGCGTGCTTTCCTATTAGACAGTGTCCGGTTATGACACCTATTACCTTGAACGTTTTAAATCCAGTGTTGGCCAGATGTTTTTTGTGACTTGACACGTGATTATGTTGTTCTGCCTGCCCTCCTCACAGCGTCTTGCATTAGCAACAGTTTACAAGTAGCGATTGGTATGCCAGTACGTGCCAAACGTGGTAGGATGGGCTGCACTGTACCGTCTACCCTTGTATATTATATTAATTATCATAGAGAAACTTTCGTAAATTGAATTTTTTTTATTTGAATTGAAATATTACATTCCCAAGAGAGCTGGCGAAACTCTACTGTTTATGAAGTGCTGTGTCTATTGACAAATACTCCCTCATTTGTCTTGCTACTTCATTCAAAACCATATCGTTTCTTGTTGCTAGAATAATCCTTTGACATGAAAAATTATCGCCATATATTTTATTTTGTAAATCAGTTTAAACAATTGCTTGGCATCCAGTATTGAAAAATTAGGTAGTAAGATAGTCTTTAACCAACCCACTTAATAAAAGAAAAAACGCCTAATGGTAGACAATAGTGATTGGTCCAAAATCACTTAGTTCTACAAGCAAGAATATATCGAATATCTAATTAAAAGTCTTACAATTAAATCTGCTCGAATGAGTTGGGAATGAGATATTTTACAGCGTTTAAATTTAGTTTAAAACACTCTCCAAGTTCTCAAGTACACAAAAAATTATGTCGTAATATTGCTCTGTTGAGACGTAAAGGACGGTCAAACAAGCAAACAAACTGACGTTCCCATTTATAATTATTAGAATAGGACTGTGGACTCTAATTCATATGGACACATTTTTCTGTTTTTTTTTTATACGAAATTTCATTCTCTTTCGTACATCTGTATTTGACTTGCGAAAATCTATGTCGTTTTTTTTCAGAAATTATACAGCATTTTCTGTTGATCCCAAAAAATTGTACCAATTATCTCACCTCTAATAACAAAAACACAATCGTTTAAACCAAATTTTATGATGTTAATTTAGTATAGACAAATTTCAAAACTACAATGTAAACTATGTGTAAAAGCTTTTTGAAGAATCTTAATTTAATATAATACTTGATTTTCAGTTATTAAATTCCAATTAAAATCAAATTTATTATATTTCCTTAAACATCATAACCTTGCTATACAATTTTTGTGTACATTAGGTACATAAGGTTATGCCTTACCTTCAAAACAAAATTATGTGCAACAAATCGCCATCATCTAATCGATATATTTTTAACGTTCAATCCAAGAGATAGGTGATGGACCCTTGCGCTCTGCCGATTTAACGTTTATTGGTTTGTTGTAAATAAATCCACGCAGAATATTGTGAGCTTGATGGGGTTGGCATCGATTCGATACAACTCATATAAAATCTATGACTTGGTTGCACGCTTTATAATATTCTCCACTATACCTACACATATAAAGTTATAACATTTAACCAAACATATTTCTTACCCTCGTGCAATTGGCAACTCTTTTGGTCAAGAGCCGAGCCGTAAAGAAGAAAATTATGTGTGCGGTCAGATGACCTACGACCTTATCTTTTAGTTGTGTTGTCGGCTTTAACACACAGATGGAGTGAGAGTGCATCATCATCATAAAGGCGCCCATAACTTCATAGTTGAAACTTTACTTATATCTTTACTTACCGCTGCATCACTCCATCGCCTCGAAGTATGGTCATATTCTGCACTGAATTATTGTGCAATTTTGCAAGTGCACAAGGTGCATGTTTGTTGGTTAGCTGGTTGGTGCTTTTGCTGCTCCACCAATGATGTTGCTAAATAATGCGGCAAAGATTAATTTTCATTTGATAATGTGCGCTTAAATAAAATGGATTTTTGATTATTTGACACACCCAGATTGGGTAAGTCTGAACGAATTATGCCCACGCATATACCCTCAATCAATACTTAGTCTACAACATACAGTCGCGGTCTTGGTATATTAAGGTTGTAATATAAATTAGTTTTTCATGTTAAATGATTTTAATTAAAAGGCATTCAATTAAGACATTTATGGCAAAAATTGAGTATCTCAAAAGATACCCAAGGTTAATTTGTAAAAGTAATCCAGAAATGATATGTTAAGGATACATTAGAGTTTTTGGATGGAAACGACTTCAAAGTGGCATATTGATACAATTTATAATTTGAACTTATTTAGGAAAAGAAGGGATAAGTTTGTTTTCGTTTTCAAAAATATAGACAGATGTAGCTGATGTTAACTACAGAACAATATTGGTCACTGTGGCGTATACCTACTTTTTTTTATTATTTTATAAAAAGGAATTTTTGCATGAACGTGGAAAATTTACTTTCAATGTACCAAGGAATAAGTTATACGGTAGTATAGTTTAGTAATTTGTTTGTTTTCGAGAATATCGATTGAACTTCAAAACTGAGCACCACAAACACTGATGAATATTAGAGTTTCAGTGGTTTCATGTGGAAGATAACATCTAAAAAATTTGTTATGTTTCTTTTTTTTTAGTAGATCTATCATGAGGCTGAAATTCTTTATAATTTCTGATGACAGCTCGATTAGTTGTCTAGATGTTCTTGAAGATTAAATAAATCTACAGAGTCTTGGGAGCATCCCAAACTTTTTTAAACACATTTGAAATATATAATTTCAATTCAACAAAACTTACAAATCTACGGTCAAAATCAATCTTGTTTCATTTGCAATTGAATTTTCGAGAAAAAAGGTCATCCAAACGAAAGATCAATCATTCATCTGATTTGGATAATGAAATAATCGTGAACAAGACAAAACACTTTCCATGTTCCAATGCGGTGCACCATTTTTTCGTTTCTTTTTGTTTCAAGTCAAGTCAAAAAGTGATTGCACCCAAAGGCATGATGATGTTTCTGTGTTGCTGTTGGTTTTAACATGGATCTCGGACATCATGGTAAAAAAGTAATCGTCCATTGGTCCGGTTGGTAAAAATGAGTTTTTTTTTTTTTTATTTATGAAACAAAAATCTAACATGAAAGTTTTGATAGTAAATCGATATTTGATTGAATGATTTATATTGAAGTTTTGTTGTTCATCAGGAACATGGGTCTTAAACTTTTGTTTCAATGTTCTTTGGGTTTGTTGTATTTTTATTAACATATAGTTTGAGGGGATGAGTTGTGTAAAACTAACGCAATTTATGTTATGGAATTTTGTGTTATAACGAAATGTTTATCAATGATGATAGAAAAAAGACAAAAATACAATTTACTGTACCTTTGTCAATCGGTTGGTAGTTTTGAGCAGATACTCTTGATCATTTTATTCTTGTAATGATCATCGGATGATGAAGTGCCATTAATACCCACTAATTCCTCCTCTAAAAAAAACAGTCTAATTGACAAATTCTATGACTTAGATCTATTTCAAGTCAGTAGCATTAACAACAATATAGTTAGACCATTCGATTTGATTGTCTCTTCAAGTGCCTTTATTTCTCTCGTTTCAGAAAGAATTCATTTACTATCTACCCTTGACGATTCCACCCTCGTCTTTCACTAAATTTGTTCACTTGATTGCGTTAGTGATTTGGTGTTGTCTGCAAAATAATTTTATTTCAATTTCCTCACTCTGATTTAAATTCGCTCTTCGATAACATCAATTCAATAGTTATCGCAATGGAATTTTTTTTTATGTCTTTTTACCAATGTTTCGTAAAATGTGCCTTTTTTCCCTCTTTGGTATATTAAAAATCTTGGCCGATCACATTTATACGCAAAATCAGTACAATCTTTAAAGTCAGAGGTGAACTCCTCAGATTAAACTTTATTCCTCACCGTCCAGATCTTCCTCTATGGTGTGATCTATGCAATCGAAGAGAACGTGAAGACGTGTTCCATTTTTTGGGAGTTTGTACCTTGGAATTGATGTACTCAGTTTAGAGGAAACCATAATATTGATGAACGGAGAACGAGGGTGGGAAGTCTTATACCAATATTGTTTAAGTGCCTTACGATACAGAACATATATACGTATATAATCAATGATAGTTTTTAATGTATATAAAATTATTTGCAAAATTGTTGAATTTATAAACGTTATATTAGATTTTTCTTTAGTATTATTATTTTAAACAATAAAATGTAAATGTCAGTCTGGTAGACGGACATCGGCCAAACCATTTACAGACTTAAGATAAACTTACAAAGAAAATTGTGAACAGTATTAAAATTTTGAAGTCAATAAAATTAAAACTAACACTAAAACTAAAACTAAAACTAAAACTAAAACTAAAACTAAAACTAAAACTAAAACTAAAACTAAATCTAAAGATCTACGAACCCTTCGAAATGTCAAAAGTGAAAAACATATTTGAAAACCAGGTCCGGTATTGACTTTTCAAACTGTCAGCAAGCTTAATGCAGATTTTCATCTCTTTGTGAGTTTCTATATCTAGAATACATTGACAAAATGCAACAAAACCTGAGTACGGATGCCAATTTACATTCAAATTACACGATATGACATCTACGGATACTAAAACTATTAGGTACCAGCCTCTTTGCCTTATTCTTCAGCCAACCGTACAGTAATCATCTAACCATCTTGAAGAACCACACTGTAGTTATTTGAGTACCTAAAAGGTTTCTTATGCACCTCCCCTACCTAAATTGAAAGAAGTATTGATATTGTTGACAGAAAATTAAGTCTACTCAAAGATGATTTCTCTCCTGGTCCGGATGGTTTGCCTGCAAGTGTGGTACCTACCTATAAAAACCATTTTCAGTACTGTTCCAAAACTTTGGAAAGATTCCTTTATTTTTCATATTGATAAAAAAGGAGCAAAAAATAATGTTTTGAACTACAGGCCCATAACCAAGCTTTCTTCAATTCCCAAGTTTTTCGAGAAAGCATTGTCTACCATTGTCTCTATTTTCATTGTAGACTTATTTTTTCTTCCTAACAACATGGTTTTTTTAAAGACAGATCAAATACATCCAATCTTACTGAATTTATGTCCAAAACTCTGATTGAATTAGAGAAAGGGAATGAAGTGAATGTTATAAACTCAAACTTTCGTAAAGCCTTTGATAAATTCAGTTACCAAATTATTTATCTCAAACTTAGGGCCCTTGATTTCCCACCCTTTTTTAACTTCCCATAGGAAGTTATTGTAATGCGTCCGATTTGTCAAATTGAAAATTTTGACATTTCTCTACGTTTCAAGGTCCCTAGATTCGAAATAAAAGATTTTTAGAAAGATGTCTGTGCGTGCGTGTGTACGTACGTTCGTAACGTACAACGTTTTTTTCGTCGTCCATAGCTCAAGAACCAGAAGAGATATCGACTTCAAATAAATTTTGTTATGCAGATAATAAGGCAGAAAAATGCAGAAAGGGCTCTCAAGAAAATTGCGGGGGTGATTTTTTTACCATAGCAGTTTAAAAAAAAGGTGACAATTTTGGTTAACCCTAAATATCTCATGAACCAATAATGCTAGAGACTTGAATTAAATATTATATTATATATTGTAAAGTGATAGTAAACAAGTATATTTTTGGAAAAAAATAAAATTAACGGTTTTTTTATAAATCAAAAAAATTGAAAAAAAATTTTGTCACCTCGAAAATTTTACGATTAAAATATGATTTCATCTCTAAAACAATTTTGTGCAACGAAGAATAATGTTTTTGACATTTCATAAAATTTTGAGCAAAATCCAATTGACAGTTTTTTTTTTATAAAAATAAAAACCTAAAAAAACATTACTCAAAGTTGGTAAAAACTGAATTTCGACTCAAATATCTTTTCAAAAACTTGAGATTATGGCTTCAAACTTATTTTATCTTATAAGGAATATTATTTTCAACATTCTGAAAAATTTTGAGAAAAATCGAATTGACAGTTTTTTTTACAAAAAATAAAAACCAAAAAAAAATGTATAAAAGTTGGTAAGAATTGATTTTCAACTCAAATATCTTTTCAAAACTTTGAGATATTGGCTTTAAACTACTCTTATCTTTCAAAAAATATTGTTGTCAACATTCGTTAAAATTTTGAAAAAAATCGAATTGACAGTTTTTGTACAAAAAATTAAAAACCTAAAAAAAAAATTAATAAAAATTGGTTAAATTGATTTTCGACTCAAATATCTTTTCAAAAACTTGAGATAATGGCTTCCAACTAATTTTAATTTATAAGAAATATTGTTTTGAACATTTGAAAAAATTTTGAGAAAAATCGAATTGACAGTTTTTTACAAAAAATAAAAACCTAAAAAAAAATGTATAAAAGTTGGTAAGAATTGATTTTCAACTCAAATATCTTTTCAAAACTTTGAGATATTGGCTTTAAACTACTCTTATATTTGAAAAAATATTGTTGTCAACATTCGTTAAAATTTTGAAAAAAAATCGAATTGACAGTTTTTGTACAAAAAATTAAAAACCTAAAAAAAATTTGACAAAAAATGGTGAAAACTGTTTTTCGACGTAAATATCTTTTCAAAAATTTGAGACATTGGCTTCAAACTAATTTTATCTCATAAGAAATATTGTTTTGAACATTCGATAAAATTTTGAGAAAAATCGAATTGACAGTTTTTTTTTTTAAATGAAAACCTAAAAAAAAACAATACTTGGTAAACATTTACTTTCGACTCAAATATCTTTTCAAAACTAAAAATATTGCTTCAAACTTATTTTATTTTACAGAAAATATTGTTTTCGATATTCAGTAATTTTTTTTATAAAATTGCAACAGTCCGTTTTTTCATAAAAAAATAAAATGTACAAAAAATAATACGCAAATTTTGTTAAAATTGATACATATAGACAAACTTTTAAGTAAGACAAATCGACAGACGGGATGGGAAGTTATCAGTGTGGGTCACATCCTAGCCTCTTTTTTATTTTATGGCTTAGATCGTATTCTTTGAGAACCGCCGTTTATAACCCCATTTATGCAAACTTAGGAGTCCCTCAAGAGTGCCACTGTGATCCTTTGTTATTTATCTTAACTATCAACGTTATTAATTCAAATGTCTCTTTTTACGCTTTTTAAAATAACAAAGGTTATTCCATCTCCATCTGATTCCGTCTTACTCCAAAATGATCTTGACACATTTCAGATATGGTGCAACAAAAATTTCTTAGAATTCAATGTAGCTTAATGCCAATTCATAACATTCTCCCATAAGCGATCACATCTTCCCACCCGGGCTTATAGTCTGCATTCATTCTGCCTGTTCTATTCGATATCTAAGAGTTATTTGCGACACAGATTAATTTTCGAGCCCACATTTTGATTATATTATTAACAAGGCCAAATCATCCCTTGGCTTCATCAAACGTTGGTCTAAGGAGTTCTACAAAATCTATGTCATTAAATCCCTATACACCACCTTGATTAGACCTCTACTTAAATACGCTGGTCAAGTCTGGTCTTCCCATCGAAACTCTCACTCTCAAAGAATTGTATCGGTATTCCTTGGCGTCATTTTCTTACCACCTTATGAAGACTGTTTAAAAATTATTAATCTGCAAACCCTCCAAAAACGCCGTGAAGTCGCTGATATCCTCTTTCTACACCAGTTTTTAGCAGGTACCATATTGACTCACCATTTCTTCTAGAAAAGATTTCTATTCATACTAATCCAAGGAACGTCAGATACACCCTTCTCTTTCGCCGTCGTCATCACCATACAAATGATTGCCACTTTTAACCTATTACAAAAATGATGCTCTTACACAGAAAAAAAACAGTTGTCATATTAACAATCGTCAATAGTTAACTTGAAATTTGGCCAAATTGTCGCATTGACTACCAAAAATGACAACCTTATTTTAAAAAATTGACTACTGGATAGTCAATAGAACAATTTTCGATTGCCAATTTTGCGTAGTCAATATGACAACAAAAGTAGTCAATAAAACAACTTCGGTAGTCAATATGACAATTTGGTTCTTATATTGACTATCAAAATTGACTATCGAGGATTGTTATATTGACTACCCGGTATTCAAATAAGATTTCGCTTTTCAGAAAAAATTGTCATATTGACTACCACAGTTGTCATATTGACTAACGCAGTTATCATATTGACTACCGCAGTTGTCGTATTGACTACTGCCGTTGCCATATTGGCTACCGCAGTTCTCATATTGACTACTACAGTTGTCATATTGACTACCAAATTGTAAAAAAAATTCGGATCCCAAAATTGAGAACCGAAAATTGTTGTATTGACTATCGCGGTTATCGGCTGAAAATTGACTACCAGATAGTCATATTGACTACCAAAATAGTCAATAGGATGACTTTTTTCGTTCTGTGTAGATAACAACGTGCAAACCATCTTTGACTTCCATATCAGTCCTTCCTCCTTTAGAAACAAACTATACAACTCATTTTTTTTTTCATTAAAAACTAATGTTTGAGTCTTCGGGCCCAAGCCTAAGCATAGTATGTCTGAGTTGTTAACCATAAAACGACAATTATTCTTGCCGCACACTGAGGCGTATGATTGATATTTGTATTCCTTTACATTTTAAACGATAATTAATGTTAACAAAAAGTAAAACAGTGTTATCTGAATCAGGAAGTATATTTAAAATTGTCCCAGAAATTTTTCAGTTTCTAAATTCTTGTATTTATCAAAGTAAGTTTTTGAAATGTCTAACTTAGAAGGGTTTGGAATAGTACTTTAAATTTAGTTGTAATGCTTCCAGAATCAAATTTTTCTTCTATGATTTAAAATCATCTTCATTTTTTTCTCTCTCTCTCTTTCTTATTTCTTTATTATATTTGACTTAATTAATTAAATCCACTTAAAAGAAGATCCTTAACTAAATGGACTTACATAACTATGCAACGTGATTACATGAAAACTCACATACGCTTTAATTGTTCGTAATTAAAATGAAATCTCCTGAATGGCAAAATGGTTAACTCAATTACCGAGGCAATTCTTTCAATGACTTCATCGTCTTCTTCAGTTCAGTTCAGTTCAGTTTAGAGTTGTTGGTGGCATTAAAAACTATTTAAGAGTCCTCTCTTCAATATACGCCATCCAGCCATATGAAGTACCATGTTTTACTAAACCATCACATCGCATCAGCTTGATGTGCTGCAAGGCTGCTTCATTTCGTTTAGTCTTTCATAGGGAATCTATGAGCAGAGCATCAGGCGCACAATATAATACTCCATGCTATAGCCATGCCACTGCTGCAGTCATATCGTAATTTATCCTCCGTGAAATGCTGCACGGCAAAGTTTAAAACTAAATTAAAACGTAAGATGCTGTGATGAATTCTCACCAATATATCACAACATTCCCCCCTTTGCTGATTTTCTTTATGCAACATCAGGGGCGAGTTAAATGCATTTTGCCAGGCAGAGCAGGACTAGTCTGTTTGTTAGGTTTGCATTTTGTGTGCGATTTCAGTTTAATGAACTGGTCTGCCAGTGAAAAGATCATAATTACAAATTTCCTCTTAAAAATATAGGAAGGTATATTATGATGGAACCGAGCCGAGCCAAGTCGAGTCGAGTCAAGTCGAACCAAACCAAACTAAATCAAAACGAAAATGAAAAGCCACACCAAAACCGAAGAAGGCACCTTCTAAAGAAGAAGTATCTATGGTCTCTCAATGATTTAGCTCTAGATTACAGCTGCCAAATCCTAGCTGAAGCTAAAGCTGAAGTCATTCCATTCCAACTTCAGCTCCATCAGCGATATGTGCAAAAGTGTAATTGCAGTCCGGGAGCTATTCATCAGCATTGTACACAACTTTAAGACACATCACTGCTGAAGCTGATATTGCTGAAGCTGATGTGTGCGGTGCGGTGTTTTATTTTTAGTCTGCGTTTTTATTGCTGTATGGTCAGTTGAAGATCTCATCATCATCCATCCGGTTCCATTCAGAGTGCCATTGAGTTTCATTGAAGTGGTAATTAATTTTGTAGATCTTTCGCACTGGGCATCATAACTTTTAAAATATCATCAGGAAAAGATCGATTTTAAAATTTACGAACAACAAAGTCTTAAGGAGTTGCGTGTTTTGTTTCGACTTTAAGATGAAGACCAGACAAAAATATATGAAAGAGTGAAATATGAAAAATAATAAAAAGATTGGAAATGTATTCAGAAATCAGTTTTAGTAAATGTTGGCAGAAAATTTAAAAATAAGATTTTATAAAATTGAAAGTTTCATCAAATTTTATTTGACATTTCATCGCTTAAGAATTTAATGTTAAATTCTCCAAACATTTTTTAGCTTTTTGACTCACTTCCCAAATTCCCCAAAAGTTTGAGATAACTCAGAGGAATACATTTGTGTTCGACTTAGACATCAATTTTTTCATGATTCCAATACTAACCCTGCTTTTGAATCAACAAGTGAAAAGAATTTCTCACTGGAAAACTCTCAAAAAAAACAAAATCAAAAACAGAAAAAAACGCCTCAAAAACGCTCTGAGCCCCCAGAAAATAGATTCACCTGAGTTGAGCTTCAAGCCCATGGTGATATATACTTCCCAAAGAGTGCACCATAGTATAGTGTACATATAATAATATAGCTTAAGCCGAGTATAAGAGACAGAGATGTGTGTAATCCTAGATGACGTCTGGAATTAAGATAAAGTGCTAGCTAGTATTCAGCTGCTGGATATGGGTATAAGATTAGAGTTGCTCTTTGGGGGTAGGTAGGACAGTAAATCATTGTTTACGCTGTAGTCACAGTGAAAAAGTGCCAACCATTAGGAGTTAGGCTAGTAATCTGTCTTCTTTTCTTTCTTACCTTAGCTACATATAAGTTATATGTATGTTGTTGTTGTTTGCTATAAGTTTGCTAAGAAATGCTTATAGTTTAAGTGAGGGAGGGGTGCAAATGTTGGCAACCATCTTAAGTGTCTTCTTGAAAATTCTTTAGTTGTTTTTTTTTTTTCTTTGCAATTTCGTTCTGTAGGTAATGTCCAGTGTAGCCAAAGAATGAAGCTATATACCGATGTTCTGTACGATGAGGAAGCAAAAATGATTTGCTAGATAAACTTTGAACTGGCTACTGAATTTTTGTGGGAAACATCATTTTCCATCAGAGTTATGATGAATTGACGGCTAATTAAATTTATATAATTTTTTTTTCTTCCAAGAATTAGTTGAAATATAAAACGTACTTTTATTAAAGGCTATGACTTTATTCAGTTATCGGTTTCAAGTTTGTTGTATTTTTGTATTTGCTCCAAAATAATTTCAAGATTTTGGAATGTGGTTTTGGGTATGCTAAAACTGTACTGTATTTAGAGGAATTTAGACTTGTTCGAAGCCATCCGAGGAATGAAAGCTTAAGTTGAAATAAAATTTCTTTAAAAAAACACCCTTTTATATTAAATATCATTGTGTCTTCTTTTAGTTATTGGTTCTAAACCTTTTAATCAATTTTTAAAAACATACCATTTTTGGAAACGGGTTCCTAGTAGCAGTTAAATAACATTCCATGCAACGTAAAATATACCCGTTCACAGCAAATGCTTTAAAAATAACTTTTTTGATTCTCATTTCAAGTCTTATAAACTTAACAATAAACTTTAAATTGTTTTTTGATACTACTTTTATTATGTGTAGAAGCATTATTACTTCAAATAAAAGGCATCATACTTGCACCTACCCTAAATCTTCTTAAGTGTGTACTAAAAGCCAATAGTTGATTTTTGGAGGACTTTTGACACGCTTTTCGGGGTAACCGCGGTATCAATCCCAATCAAAACATTTCATGAATATCTTAGTAATTATTCACCAACTATCAAGAAACAGTAATAGAGTTACAAAAGATAAAGTTACGAAAGACAAAAACACAAAAACCAAATGTACGACTAATGTAACGAAAGACCACCATAAAGTAACGAGAATCCATAGACAAGAACCAAACGTTACAAGAAAGTGAAACCAATATGTGAGCGATACTTTGACACAGAGTCGCAATGGGTTTTTAAAATAAAAAGTTTTCTTTGAGAAAAACTTATTTTGGATTTTGTCAAAACTTTTATTGGGTAGGGGATTATAATCCCAACAATGGTTTATCATAAATATAATCGAATTTGTACGTAAATAATTAATCTAGTTTTTGCAAAATATACTGCAGGGAGGGTCAAAAGCCCCCAAAACATCTTATCATGATTCATGAATATATCTAACGATTCGATCTAAAACAACATTTTTTTTCTATGTGGGGTTAAGAGAACGCAGAACAATTTATCAGAAATAATACAGCCAATGAGCGTTTTTGAATTGCCTGTCATGTCATCACAATTAATAATAAGGGGTTATCCATTTTGCGTAGGCATACGGCTGGAATTTGACATCTGTCAAACTAAGTTGTAAAACCAATTTTTTTTTGACATTTACGAAAATGGATTGCTTTACTATTGCACAACGCAATAAAATTGTCAAAACTACGCAAGCAATTGGCAAAATTGTAAAGAAATTTCAAGAGCCTGAATAGGTTACAGATATTGTAAGGCATTTGCATTATCGTTTTGCTCGTACCACTGAAAATATCGCTGCTGTAAGTAAAATGTTTTGCCGAAGACCCAAATGTATTGATTCCTCGTCGTTCTCAAGAATTAGGACTATATCTTATTTTGTATTTTGCATTTGGATCTACACCTACATCCATATAAAGTCCAGCTCACACAACAACTGAATTCAGCTGACCATTTACAACGTCGTCGTTGATACGTCGAATGGGTGCTTGAACAACAGGCGGTCTACGTCGATTTTCCGAACACAATTTTCTTCAGTGACGAAGCACATTTCTCACTCGGTGGGTATGTTAATAAACAAAATTGTCGTATTTGGGGTTCTGAGAATCCTCAAGTAATTGAAGAGAGGTCATTAGATTCACAAAAAGTCACTGTTTGGTGCGGTCTTTGGACCGGAGGAGGTGTGATTGGACCCTACTTCTTCGAAAACGACGATGCAAAGATTGTTTATGGTCATACGATAACCAACTTTTTTTGCCTGCTATTGAAGAATACGACTTGGAGAATATGTGGCTTCAACAAGACGTTGTCACATGCCACACAACTAGACCGAATATGGCTTTATTGGCCGCGTAATTTCTAGTCGTGTCGATTACAACTGGCCACAAGGATCATGCGATTTGACACTGCTAGACTTTTTTAATCGGGCTACTTGAAAGACCTTGTTTATGCAGATAAACCTTTATCTCTTGAGCACTTAAAAACCAGCATTCGTAAAGTTATGATACCACCCAATATGTGTCAAAACGTTGTCTAAAATTACCTCAAAAAAATCGATGCTTGCAACAATTCGCGTGGTGTTTATTTAAATTATGTAGTATTTCACACATAATGTCAACGTTCAAACATTATAATAAAAAAGAGATATCACGAAGAAAAATGTTTTAAATGTGTTTTATTTATGTTTACTTTTAAAACCGCAAAATAACTGTACATTTTCTGATAATTTGATCATATATTTTGGGATTTCTTTTAATTGTTCGTTGAGAGGAAATAAATGGATCTGACAATAATATAAGGTGATTCAAAACGTCTTTGCAGTTGTTCGCTCTTGAAGATTTTTTTGAATGATTAAGCCTTGTTCGGAGAAAAGAGTGTAAGCCTTCAAGAGCTTCATCAGACAATTGTCTCATTGAGCTTTTCATCACACCTACAAAAATTGTTTGTTCAATGTACAGGGCATATGATACCATCTATATAAATCTAAATAAAGTTTGTGAGGGTGTTTTAAATTTCTCAGCTGGGGTATACTCACGGTGTCCAGGGTTAGTCAAATAAAACACCGAAATTTAACATCGATAGGTCTTTGTCTTTATTTGTAATTAATTGTATATTATTTTGAATTTATTTCATATAGTCGGTTAACATTCCCTTTGTTTGTCTGATTCTGATTTCTGGTAATACTTCTTCTCATCTGGATCTCGGCTTATATCACTGGTCCGAAGTAGTCTACGCGATAGGTGTCGGTCAGCAGGCGGCGCGGGGTTCGTCTCTTCCGTCAATTCGGTCCGGACTGGGGTAATCGCCGTTACGCGGGCGAATCGCCTCTTATCGTGTGTAAAACACTGCCGTAACTAGTAAATCACAGCCGAAACTGGTAACACACAGCCGAAACTGGTAACACACGGCCGAAACCGGTAACACACAGCCGAAACTGGTAACACACAGCCGAAACTGGTAAATCAATTAAACTTGAATATTTCACAAGAAGCCCCTTACCTCTGGTGGGGGGAAGCCTCTGTTTATATCCAACTTACTTACCACTGATCCTTACTTAGCGGCGATCGAAGTCCAACTGGTTTCTGCGGTCTGGTTCACTCTTTTTAACTTTCTTCTTTTTCTTCTTCCTTTTGTTGGTCTTGTTCGGTTCTACTAAGCAAACTTTTGGTAACAACCTAGTGTGAATTATATCCTTGCAAATGACAAAATCAGCTTTGCCCATTAACGTCACCATGTTTTGGCCAAGTTGAACTGAATGTGAACTCAATGCTCGGTGTAGTGACAGAACGCATGTAATTTGTTAGTGTTTTCGTTGTAGATTTGTAATGCGTCATTACAAGTTTAATAGATGAGAACATGAAAATGTATTTCATCTCACTCAGCCATCACTCGTAAAATTTCAATACATTTTTGAATCAAAGTTTTATCAAGATTATAAAAGCATGTCCGAGTAGTGTTTCCATCGTTTCACTTTTGGTCCAATTTTTGTTTTGAGCTCGCTCAGACTGCATTTTTAAAGGGCAGTCTATGAGCAATGTGCAACATACATTTAAATGACCTTATCCCAAAATGGAGCGTTTTAAGACCGAAGCGATAGTTTTCTTGGTTTGGTTGTTTCTCAAAACATTTGGATGTATTCATTTTTCTAAAGAGTGCTCCGCAAATATAGCATTTAGATGATAAATTTGTTCCGGATAAAACATTATACATACTCCCATCAATCATGGTCATATGAAATTGGAAAGAACCATTACAGATTTGCCCTGCTGTCAAATCTGTATGGACATAAAGGCTCATGATTTGTTCTTGCAAAATTGTCTCCTCTCGTCTTACAAGATCGGAACACTCTTTTTTAAATAAGAACCTCAAGGGCCTACAATGTAATATTGCCAACTGCCAACAAAACCCCATTCGGAAATAAGTTAAGCTTTTGTTTCTTGACTTACTGTGACAAATTTAACCATACAATATCCTAAAAATCAGCATTTCGGAAGAATACCAGCCTAAGCTTGCCTTAATTCATACATATCGGGTTTTTCAACAAGAGCGCTTCAAAAACGTCTTGGATATCAATGAAATTTGCATGGCCACTACGGGCACGCTTGCAGAAGTCCAGAAGCTGAACTCAATTTTCGACGGTTTTCAAGCATAAATAGGCTGATACTGCTGCAACTTCACGTTCGATATTCGTACGAAGTTCATCAATCGTCGCTAGCTTGTTAGCATAGACCATAGACTTGACGTTGCCTCACAGGAAATAGTCTAACGGCGTCAAATCGCACGACCGAGGGGGCCAAGCGACTGGACCATTTCGTGAGATAACACGTTCTCCAAACTTGAGTTCTAATAAATTGATTGTGACATTCTCTGTGTGGCTTATGGCGACGGCCGTCCTGTTGGAACCACATGTCCTCCAAGTCCATATCATCCAATTGGGGCCAAAAATATTCGGTTATCATTGAACGGTAGCGATCCCCATTCACAGTAACGTGTCGGTCTTGATCATCACATAAGAAGTACGGCCTAATGACGCCGCCAGCCCATAAACCACACCAAACCGTAATTTTTTCGGGATGCAATGATGATTCATGGAGTACGTTTGGATTGCTGCCTGAGCAATACCGCATATTTTGCTTATTGACGAAGCCATTCAGCCAGAAATGAGCCTCATTGCTGAAGATGATTTTTCGATGAAAATCCGAATAATTTTCAAGTTGTTGCTCAGCTCAATTGACGAACACACGACGCTTCTGGTGGTTAAACGGCTTCAGTTCTTGCGTCCAAGAACTTTTGGCAAAATTTGCCACAACGACGTCACAGAAATGCCCAACGCTTGAGAACGATGTGTGAGAGACACATTTGGGCTGTTTGCAACTGAAGCTTCAACGGCAGAAACATTCTCGACACTACAGCCACTTCTTTGTCTGGCACGGGAACATTTTGTACTGTGCCTGTGGATTAAAATTTTCCACTAGACACTCAATTGTTGACCATAAATTGGACGAAACGCTCTTAACGTTGAGGCCACTGAATCCAAATTTCGGTAGTAAATTTTAATAATTTCTTCAACTCGTTGTTGGCTCGTTTATCTTTCCATCATGAAATGGTAAACCTTATTGAAGACAAACGTCAAAAGAGCGGCAAGAAATATTGCGTTGTTTGCTGTCCCTGTCACTCTACTTTTGTACCGTCCCTGTTGAAAAATCATATACTAAATCATGAATCTTTGTTTTTTAGTTTTGTGGCAACACTTAACAGAGTTCCCCACGCTTATTATTGAGGTTTGTGCTTGTCGATGCACTCATTAGAGTTATGATGGTTTGATGAAAATGGTCAAAACTTTCAAGTCAGTCTATATTCTTTTTTAAAAAGAAATCACGTTTTCGGTGACAATTTTACCTACGTTTATTTATTTCTGAGGAAGTTGTTGGTGCTTGTCTTGCTAAGATTTTTTGATCTTCAGACTATATTTTTGATTGTCTATTTAATTTTACCTCCACAAACATCAAAGAGCTCCCTTTTTGAACACATTCTGTAAAAAATGCTCTCAAACAAACAACGGTTTCAAGAAAAAACGTAAGTTGCCTCAAAAAAAATTTCCGTTTTTAAAAGATATGATTGTTTTCTTTTTTAATTTTTGGTATACATCAAAAGTTCAGATGACTATATCCTTATTTGATGTTAAATAATTCAGTAAACATTAATTTCCATTTGAGTTTTTAAGCTGCAAAATTGTCAAATGTAAAATTTCAATTTATTTTGCAATTTAATTACATACTACGTTTTCGAAACAGTGCCACGTTAACCCTATCTTCCTCCTTCACTTGTGAAATTGTTAAAAATATTAAATTATAAATTAAATAGTTAATCTTCTTTAGACTTAAGTTTTACCCCATTTTACCCTATAAATAGCTTGAACTTGAAATTATTACAGTTCTTAGTCATTTTTGAGCAAAAGTTTTTTTTAGGATTTCATGGAATCTTAAGCATGCAACATCGAAAAGTCCGAGGACTGCTATGTTAAAATTGTGCATTATTATTACTCAAGCCCAATTTCACCCTCCCCATATATCTGAATTCCATAGTTTTATATTTTTTCGATAAAGCTTAATCATAGTCATCTTATAGCCCATTGTGAACTTCATTGCAGCATCTTGGTAATTTAAACATAATTAAACAAATATTTTGCCTATAAACATATCTGTCGAATATTTTCACCGATCAGTCATTGATTTCTCTCCAAATATGTAGCCAATCATTTCACTATGAATAAACAGAAGATTATGTGCAGCTTCATTTTTCATAATGCACACCTCTCTTATGGTTCGATCAAACTCTGGTGGTAAAATAAATGAATACATTTTATTGAAGTGAAATCGATGGATTCTCAAATCTAAAATCTAACATGTACCTGATTTATTTGACCACTTTTGAGCGCCATCAATCGAACGCGATCCCAATCGTGGTGTGCAATAGTAAAGACGCATATATTAAAATATTCGAGAACGCACACAAAAAGTCTTATTCCCAAGCTTAGCTTGATGATGAACTCAAAAAAAAAAAAAACAAGAATCACATGTGTTGACCCCAAGGCTGATTCATCTTAATCAATTATTCTGCCAGAAAATCAGGAAATCATCCAAAAAGAATTCTCAGGTCTTGAGTTAAGCCTATACCACATATACACCCCCCATTCATCGCACTTCTTTCATACTCGTTTACCAAACCAACGCCCAAGAGAAATGGCTTCGAGAGAATGAAACGAAAAACCAAATCCCAGGAAGATCTCACAAAATATATGCACTGCACCGATGCACTGCACATACCTGGATGCATTGTAAGGTGGAAGGGAAAACTAACGTGTATCCGCATGAGATACAGAAGTCTATTAATATTTCCATGTTGCACCATCGTTTAGCTGTTGAAGCCAGCAGCGTGCCAATTGCAATCTGCCGTTTTTGTCTAGTGCATCGCGCATATGCGATTCAGCACTGCGCTGCAGACGATTACACCAACACCGCACACATCCCAAAAAAACCAAAATCCACGAATGTACGAATGTGTGCCGCTGCCGCTGCTACAGCCGCAGCTGACCATGAGATCAACGATGTCCGCAACCGCAACATCTAGATACATTTTCGCAATGCAACGCGATAACTTGACGGAGAGTGCAATTCTTTCGAAATGCGCGCCCGCTCGGTCGATGAAGCGGACGCGGACACGGACGCTGAGGCTGACGGTCGATCGGTCTATCGGTTGGTTGATCGTGGCCGTGGTGGATGAAGCTTTTGTTTTTGTTGCTGTAGCTGTTATTATTGTTGGACCTTTGATAAAGAAGAGAATCAGCATGAGATTTCATCTAATTTGTGATATAATTTGTTTAAAGTAATTGACAGCCTGAGCCACAGCGGGTGTCCCTTCGCGTCTTCGTACATACCCATACCAGGTATTGTGGCAGACGGATGGACTGTACTGGACATATGCAGACATAGAACTCCTTGTCGCACTCTCCGACTAACCCACCAAATACTCCGTCATATCAAAGCAATTTTAATCCATACATACGCCATTGGTGGCGGGCAATGACGCGACGGTGAATGAAGATGACCAATTGAATAATCGCCTCGAGGATCAGAGCTGGATATTAGCTAAAACGAATTTGACGCTGCGAATGGGATTACAAATCATTTGGATGCCCATTGCATAGCGCGCGAAGTGGAAAATTGACGTGGAAAATGCAATAGGTGTCCTTATGGATGCACTGATGCACTGCATATGTTGTGGGTAAACTATAAAATCCGCGTAGTTGTTGCATTATTGTTGATTGGATTTATTATTAGGTACTCATGGAAATGACCCCTGCACTAAGTCATATTTAATATGATCTTGTTTGAGAGTTTAGAAGAGATGGAGATAGAGAGCGAGAAAGTTGAATTTTTACGATCAACATTATGTTGTTTGCCAAACATTGAGAATGCTGCCAACAGAGCATAACTTTGAAGAAAAAGACATAATTTTTCCTAAGCTGTCCGTACTCTTAACTTTTAATTAAATAATAAACTTCGAAACCACTGACTTTATTAAAACTAAAGCTTTTACGGAATTCGCCTACAATATTTTTCATATAAAGACTGAAACATGTAAGGTCTATTAAATCTTCAAACAAAGGAAAAAATTTGGGTATGGTTATGGTAATTTTAATTTTAAAATTAATCGTTATAACTTCTTTTGAAATTGAGCCAAGTATACAATTATTAATAAATAAAACTACCACTGACAACTTTCCATTCGCTCCCGTTTGTATGATTGCAATTATTTAGACTCCCGTTTGTATGATTGCAATTATTTAGACTTCATTGATTGAGCTTTTAGTGGATAAAAAGAATTCAAATTCAAATGATTGCTGTTTCCAAAAGTCTCTACCTTAAGGTGAATTTGATGAATTGCAATCTTTAATTTGAATTTAATAAATGAACCCGTAGGAATGATTGCTGAGATTTTTGCTAAGTTTATCCATCTTGCTCAGCTTGTCAATGAGCCTACTCAAGTATCACATGTTAACGGCGAGCAGAAAATATACACTTGACTTGTTTCTCACTTCTGATCCTGATGAAAACATAATCAGTGTATTGACGACTCTATAGGCTTATCAGACCATAGTGTCAAATCTGCTAATTTCTCGTGTCAAAAAATTCCAGTTAAAAAAAAGTGCTCCAAAGAGAAAGCCAACTGGGATGGTCTCAATAATTTCGTCAGGATCTTTAAATGGCCACTTTGCTTTCACGGTTTCACAGTTCTTGAACGAGTAAATGGTTCTGTGGGTACAGTCTTTTTTCGTACTCGAACTGTGACGAGAGTCCTTAATGATCTCAGCATTCATAAATCCACTGAGTCCGATGGTATCCCCGCAATTATTCCGAAGAGGTGTTCTTTCACGCTATCCTATTCTCCTAGACGCGTTCCGAGTAGTTGGAACACAGAATTTGTTCAGCCAATCCCAAAAAAGGCGAATCTTCGTCTACCTCAAATCGTCGAATGATAGTACTTACTTCCCTTCTGACGCCAGTACGGCTTTCGTAGCAATAGGTCCACTGATAATATTATGGTTCATATGACTTGACTGTGGAACAAATCTTTACACCGTTTTGGAGAAAGTAAGATTATTGTACTTGATATTTCAAAGGCATTTGATAAAGTCTGGCATCTTGCTCTCTTATCAAAAATGCATACTTTTGGTATCGACTGATCCCTTCTTTGTTGGATTAAAAATTTTCTTCCGAACCGTTCAATAGTTATTTTTTTGGACGAATTCAAGTCTAAAACCCATAATAATGCTGGTATGCTCCAGGGCTTCGTTTTGTATCCGACTCTGTTTCTTATTTTTATGAATGGTGTCCTCTGCCATTTCTAATCCAACTAATTGTTTCGCTGACGAAAGCACTCTTAGCTTTTCATATTTGTTTCCAGACTAATATCCCTCCTCTTCTGATGTGGATCTGCAGTCTGCAACTAAAAAATATGATAAGCTCAATAAATTCCGACCCGCACAGCATTGTTCAATGGGGAATAAGAAACCGTGTTGAATTTAAGTCTTCGAAAATTCATTGCTTACTTGTATCGTTAAAGTGAGATATACCCTCTATGCCACTATTTATGAGTGGCACTTGCGTCAACGAAACTGAAAATCTCGATGTCCTCGGTTTGTGTTTACCAGCAACCACCTCTTGTGGAGTGATCACATAAGTGTTTGCGCCAAAAATTCCGCAAGATGTCTCTCAGTCTGATCTGACTACAATCTACAAAACATATATACGTCCAAAACTTAAATATATCCCCCATCTCTAGGCTAGTGCTCCAGTTACTTACTTGAGCCTTTCGGACAGTATCCAAAGAAGAGCTTTTAAAAAATTTGATGACATTAACATCATCAACTCGATTACGTCACTCCAACATCGTCGTAAAGTTTTTTTTTCCCACGGTTTTTTAAAGTTTGTTTAACGGAAATAGTGCCCGTGGCATGATGCTTAGTGCGTTGGACTGTCATGCTAGAGGTCTTGGCGTCGATCCCTGACTGTGCCATCTTAAGTTTTTTCCACGGGTACTGCCTCTTGCGAGGAATTGACAAATTCTCCAAGTGTAATTCTTGTCATGAAAAGTGCTTTCTCAAATTAGCCGTTCGGCTTCGGATTCGGCTTAAAACTGTAGGTCCCCTCCATCCCTGACAACAGTACTCGCACACAGGAATGGTTGAGAGTTGTAAGTCACTAGGCCCTAGTTCTCAACGGACTGTTGCGCCACCTAATTTATTTATTTTATTTTAACGGAAATAGACAGTTGCATTCCTCCCCTTAATCAATTTAACCGTAATATTTCCGCTTCTAGGAATGCTTTTTTTTCACTTTTGAGCACAACTTCGGCCGTACTATGAATATGAAGTACAGAGTTTCATTTTTTTTCCGTACTACGCGAATGTGGAATGCCTTGAGTCGCTCCATCTTTCTTTGTCATTGCAATGTTCAAGAATTCAGAATCAATGTACACGGCTGTCACCTTCTATCCAAGCCTCCCCTCTTTTCCTAATGTGTATTTGACATGTTAAAGATATACAAAACCCCTTTAGTGGGCGCTAATTATATGGCGTTTTTCTTTTTTAGTTCAGAGCTGAGCACTGAACAGAGTGTGAGCGAACAGAGTAGATTAGAGTGTTCAGCATTTAACTCCGTTTACTCTGTTATTTTATTCTGAGCTCACAGAGTGCGCTCTGAACATGTTCAGAACTAAAAAAGAAACAGGAATTTGAAGTTCTGAACGATTAGAGCTCAAAAAGAAACACAATTATTTTTTGACAGTTCGAGCTGTGCTTAAAAAATAAAACCGCCAATAAAAAAATTGAAATCAAAATTCCGAAAAGATCGCCATCTTTTACAGTATTCTGCTCCATACATTTAAAATTTTGCTTACTGACAAAGTCAGTAATGAGCTTCACCAAGAAACATCTCAGAAAAAGTTTTCTATTAAGTTCGCTAATAGATCCATTGTTTCTAAACAGAAAATACATTTCTACTCAGTTTGACATTATCAACTGTTAAAGTTTCTCATGCAGCTTTATAGGACCCAACATAAGATGAAAATGTCAGAAAATTATGCCTCGTCATAATACTTGGTTGCTATTACAAATGTCTCATTAGAGTAGTTTGAGTTAGGGCCTACATGTGTTAGACCTTTTGGTTTGAAGTTGGATTCAAAAGTTTACCATGTACAATGTCTCCTAATAAAGAGAACTATAGGGAACATTTTTACTTCTCCTAAACTAATAGATTAATGATGTTCCAAACTACTATATGCTCTAGCTACTACTCTGTGCTCAGCTATACTGCGTGTAGCTTATGACCATATACTTTTTTGAATGGTTGTTGTAGACAATGTTGAAGCCTCATGATGGCTCCATCGGCATCGGGAAATCGATATAAATGTCACAAAACATTAATCCGTGGTGTATGAGCTGTGCACAGACCTCACAGAAGAAGATTCCCAACCGGTTAAAAATTTAAATTTATTACAAAAACAACAAAAACAAAACACACACTCTATGTTGCAGCAACATAATTTCCAAAAGAGATTTCCCCGTACAGATCGTTTGGGTCATTCGTATGAGTACCTACGTTTATACATAAGCTCATAATACTTATCCGAGTCAAAGCATGAAATTGCTTTATGGTTTCATGTGCGATATGATAGCCAATATGTCTCTTGGTCGCTTATAGAAGTCGAGTCGCACAAAGCAAGCGTGTCCAGTCAACCATGCAGCTTGACCTATGAGGTCAACTCTACGTATTTCCGCGTAAAACAATTAACAGATGAAAATATCTCGCACAACCATATACCCACATGCCATACTATGCCATGCCATGCAACATGTCACAGGACTCTCTCTGCAGATGTCCATATTGCAATACGCGTTTATCAAGTATCATCATTTTGTGTCCTATAACACAGCTCTCACAAAGGTATGCATTGCTTTGAGAAAATGAAGAAAAAAAAAAAGCATCTGAATCTGAAGCCATCTAGATTCCAAAACAAAGCCAAAGATGTCACCCACTCGGAGTCGCTGGCCAGCCAGCGCACCGCCACCACCACCGCCGACCGCTACCATCGCATCGACCACTGCACCATTCGAAGATGTTATGCATAAATTTAGGTTGTGCGTTCTTTGCTTCTTTTCTTGTTGTCATCGTCATGGTTGTCCGTGACTGTGAATAACTTATAAAAGCAAAGTAGGAACCCATTTATCCCAAAGTAAACAAGATGCAAAAATATAGAGTGTTTTTGTGAGTGCACTGTGCTGCGCACCTCTATTGAGGGAAAAGATTGAAAAAGGAGGACCATCCAACATCAGTTATAGGTACAAAGATGAAGACGGCAGCTACAAATATGGTGATAGAGCTCAAACCCAGGTTAGTTCACATACCTATGGTTTTTATGGCTACCAGAATAGTATCACAAATTCAAAGATGGGTGAATTTCTTCAAAGTTATAAAGTTTAGGTAGCAGTGATTTTGGATTCTTTAGTCTAACACCTTTTGCCTGGAGTTGGAATACCTCTAAGGCTCGATTTGGACTGCGAGATAATCTTAACATGGTAGAACTTCACTCAATATGTAGCAATTGTCTTACTATCTAAAAATTATACGAAAGTATTTTGTCTTAAGGAAAAAATTGTAAAAATCGCATCTTTCTAAGACCTCAAAAGTATAATGATTTTTAAAAAAGTATTATGAATGTGAAATTCTGAAAATGAAATTAAAAGTCTGAAAAAAAATCCTAAATCATCAACCATAAGAGACAGCAAAAATGTGTAATTCAAATGCAACCATCATCATCATCAGCAGCACCATCAAAGACCCCAAACGCCAATCCACAATCTGCCACTGACTAAAAACCAATAGACTTAGAGTTGGAGAATCTAGAGGCCTGAATTGAATTGTTTGAAAGTGGCCATAAGAAGAGGAGTGCTATGCGGCAAACCGGCAAGTGTGCAAAAATGAATCATCACTATCAAGACCAAGTATAGTGTAAGGGAAATGCGGTTGCGCAAACGTTGCAGTTGCAATTGCAGTTGCATTTTACCTCAAAAGTGCAGCAAGCAGCACATATTTAAAATTAAGAAAAGGTAAACATTTTGCTTAAGTGATATAGGTGGTATGAAAAGTGAATAGAATTTAAATGTAATTTGAGTTTTACTGTATATACACATATCTATGTATATAGATTCCTGCTTATTTCATGCCTGATGAGCGGAAATGCACATACAGAAAAAAGGTAAAACGATGCATCAAGGGTGTGAATGAAGTTTGACATTGAAGTGGTTTATTCAGTGTCAAGAGGCGTGTTGTGTGCTATGTGGTGATGTACGTATTTGTGGGAGAACAGTTCGTGATCTTTGGGTCAGAGTTGAGATTTTGTTTTGATGAAAGTTGAAATAGATTGATATTTTCTGGTTTGATGGTAGGTAAATGTTTTTATTTCATTAAGAATCATTTTCTTTTTTACTTTTCTTCAAAGAGATTTGAGGAACAATTACTTTAGTAAATACAAAAAAGGTTGAGACCCTTTGATGCAACACGTTCACTATGTTTACTAAAAGTGTTCTATACAAGTGGTTTTGTAATATTGAAATCAAATAAGCCCCCAGCATTAAGCAAATGTTTGATGACCCACTATTGTTGCAAAAAATAAATTCATATATGGCTCAAAATCACCAAGGTGCAGAATTGGCTTCGCTAGCAATTTAATGTCTTAAATCTTGACCTAATTAAGAAAAAAAATTAATAAAATACTAAAACTAACCTGTTTTGTGTGTCTATCAAACAATATAATTTATTAATAAACTAAATTTTAAATAAAATCAATATACACGCATAGAAAATCATTTCGGGAACGCGTCCTAATCTACAATCTTCAACAACAAGTTCAAAATATAATTGAAAAATGTAAGGTATTCAACCCCGGTCATCACTTAATACACCGTATTTTTGATACAAAATCTAGTTTTAGAAAGGATACTAATAGATTATTTATTTTTAACTGTAAAAAATGCAAAAACAGTTTGTCCGATACCGCACAAGTCATTTCAGTGAACATATCGATAATCGATCAAAAATAATTTTAAGTGAACGCAGCCATTCGGTGTGACACGTCAGTCGAGGTAGAGAACAATAACAAAGCCGACTGCCAGAGTATTTATCGTAAAATAAATTTTATCTAAATGGTAAGTACCTTTTTATTCATTATTCGTAGAGCGTACATTAATAGCCCGTCAATCCGTGAACGCATTTATTACATTTAATTATTGATGAAATTCTTTTCTACGACACGAAATTTCAAAGATACCTCAAATATTTTCCTATTGACAAAGTCAGATCGCATTTAAGATGACCGCCGTATAATTAAAGCGCGCTCTTGTTTGAAATCGTCATTTCGGGAACGGTCATTTCGGGAACGTTCCCGGACATGATTTTTACGTATTTTGCTTGTAGAAGATTTTGTATGTATTGTTTTCATTATTGCTTATTTAATACACATACATAATATACCCATGTTATTAAACAAAGCTTAAATTATGTACTTTGTTTTGTTTTTGTTGATTTTATCAAACTTAGAAAAACGTTCCCGAATTGATGGTTTTTTGTATGATATTTAGTACTAAAAAACAGTACTAAAAAAGTATACAATTCTGTGCGCTGCCCTGTCAAAGTTTATTATATACAATTTTTGGAACAGTATAAACTAAAATTCATCATCATAGCTTGCAATTTTTTTTGTCATAAAAAAAATTTGAAATTTGCAACCTTGGTGATTTTGAGCCATATGTATTAAATCAATATTTTCTTTTAATTTTCTGCTGCGAGACTCTGTGGTTAAAAAAACTTTTGGTAGGATTTAATTTTTTTCAAAGCAAATTGTTAATTGATTTTTTTTTAAATTTAACCAAACAGCTTACACCGATATTTTGTATAAATTGAAATAAGTTTTAAGTTAACATCTCCAAATGTTCTTGAGATGTTCAAGTCATTTCCACACTGCACGCTGGTGCCATCAAAAGTGAATAATGTAATTGTGAATGACACTGACTCATTTTTTGTTACCAAAAATGAATCGTGTGAACTTCGATGACATTTTGTCTCATCGAAACTCATAGAAAATTGTCATACAGTTCTTTTAACCGATCAATTTGGTACAAATCCTTTAAGTAACAACTTTATTCCCAGAAGTGGTGATACTAAATCCATTTGTAAATATCACAAAAATCATTGTTGACCCAACTGAAATTTGCAGCTGATGAATAATTTAGTTTTTTAAGTGAAAACGTTAATGGAGCGCTTCACCGAACAACGTTTAAAAAATTCTGAAATGTTCACATTAGCTTACGATATTCTTTCATCACGTAACGTACAGAACCATGTAACATCTTTCTTTGGCTTATGATCTTTTTCATTGTGATCATATACAAGAGATTTGCAAGTTACTGATACTGCTCCTTGAGTCAATGAAATTATTGAAATATTGTTGCATTTGCATTTGCTTCGATTATAATTTATTATATTTTGTCGTTTTTAAAGTTGCATCGCATGAATGAAGAATTTTTTGTTTATAGATGTAAAACTTCAAGACTTATATATGTATGTACGTATAATGGCGCTATGGGATCTCGTTCCTATGTTAGAAGGTCTCTAAACGAGGAGTATGAGGCAAAATACTGTTGCAAATTAACCAAAAACTTTATTAATTCTTAATTACGAAAATTTACTCAACCTAAAGCGAACCAGGCTGTCTGCTATCCAAAACCAGAATGACGTTTCTCTCTCGCTGTCAGTTAGGCTGACAAGTAAGTGTTGACGAGTAAACACTGACAAGGAGATGCTGACAAATAGATCTGTTTGTTTGTAGTATCGTTTTTCGTCACAATACACTTCAAAGTATTTAAGCACAAAGGTTCAAGCATAATGGAGTAGCCTTGTTTTTCCTACCATGAAGTTGATCCAATATATTGGATTAAACCCATTATGGATGAACACCTGCACGTTACTATACCCGAAAAAGTTATGTTCCTTTATGCAGCGGAAGAGATGCCGCTTTTGTGGTTCTTTCAACAGGACAACGACCCTAAATACACCACAAAAAAGCTTAGGTTTTTTAATCATTCAATAAATGTGATGAAGTGGCCAACGAAATCGCCTGCTCTCAACCCTATTGAAAATATGTGGGCTGATGTGAAAAAGGCGGTGTCTGAAACTAAACCAACTAGTAACGAAGCACTCTGGTCACGTTAAAGGATTCATGGGAGAATATTCCGGTTGAAAGGTGCCAACATTTGGTAAATCCAATTACCAGACGTTGTTAGGCAGTAATAGCCAACAAAGGCTGAATGAAGTACCAATTTTGGTGGACTATCACTGAATAGTAAAATCATGTAAAATTTTGTTGGATATTTTAAGTTTAAAGTTGTATGATGAACCAATGGTAGGGAGAGAACAATAACTTTGGCGATAAGATGTAATAACGGTTTTTGGATAGAAGAACTTAATACCAGCATTTTTATTACCGGCATTTTTATTATATCCTCGTTTAGGAGATTATAAGGCATCGACTTAAAATTTAAAACAAAATATTTAAAAACAACAGCAACAGTTATAGTTATAACTTTTTCAAAAGTCAGAATTCAACACTTTATAATAAATTTGAAATAAAGTTGTTTCAATCAATAGTTTTTTTTTAATATTTTACTTTAAAGGCAACATTTATGAAAAAAAAGTTGAAAAAATCACTTTGAGGATTATTTTTGTCATGATTATAAATACCAATAAAGAAGTAATTCTTATAGTTAGCTGCTCTAATTAATATTTAATCAAACAATAAAACTATTAGTTTCTTTGTTTCCTAGTTTTTGAGGTAATTGAAAAATAGTTAAACAGTACTTCCTCTTTAAAGTTTCTTTAATTTTAAAAGAAAATAATAACATGTTCATACATTTTATGTGCTTATAGTGAGCACATCGTAAAAACATGAGAATCGTAAATTTCATATATACACTTAATGCGGTTATTTAGTGTTACTTTAACAAGATATCCTTCTTTTAGTAAAAGATTTTTGCTTTATTTTTGTTTTGTTGGTTTTTGAGATTGTTAAAACTACTTCTTTAAGAATTTTTTTGGTATTTACTTTCAGGATCAATTTTAATGATAAGTTCATCTATGTGAGCCCAGTAGAGCAATTCATTTAGCGTAACTTAGAATAAACCACGATGATGCATTGCATTCCGCGACCCAGTCAGTCAGTTTTTAAGTAAATCAATAGTTAGTAAAAAATAGTCACGTAAATTCCTCTAATTGTTCACTGTGAACGTTGGGAGGGTCGAAGTGCTTTAGTTGCACACCCACACTTTGTTTTTCTTTCTACTTCTTACATCTAGCCAAAATTATATTATTTGAGATCCCAAGGAAGTCAGTATTTTCGATAAAAGAAAAATGCCATATATTGATGGATGGGGATTGTTGATTTGCGGCATAAAATTGTTTATTTTTTTCAGGAGCTTGTTCTGATTTTCAAGATCGTTTACTGTAATGGACGTATCGGTTTTGTCATCATATTCATTTTTGCTGTGGTTCGTTACTTCATGACTCGTATAACTGGAGAACATTTTTTTCAACATATACACCCCCCCACCTCCCCCAGGGTAGTAAAAATACTTGTATTAAGCTCTTCTAACAAAACCGATATTATATCTTGCCCCCACAGTTATTATACTCGTGTCTAATGGGACCGTGGCATGATGGTTAGTGCGTTGGACTGTCATGCGAGAGGTATTGGGTTCGATCCCTGCCTGTGACACCTAAAGTTTTTTTCACTTGTACTGCCTCTTGCGAGGAATTGACAAATTCTCCAAGAGTAATTCTTGTCATGAAAAGTGCTTTCTCAATCTAGCCGTTCGGATTCGGCATATAAACTGTAGGTCCCCTTTATTCCTGCAATTACTCGAACACAGGAATGGTTGAGAGTTGTAAGTCACTAGGCCCTGGCTTTTTACGGACTGTTGCGCCACCTAATTTATTTTTAATCTACACACACAGGAATGGTTGAGAGTTGTAAGTCACTAGGCCCTGGCTTTTTACGGACTGTTGCGCCACCTAATTTATTTTTAATCTAATGGGATTATTTTGTTTACCGTGTCTTTATTAAAGTTTTTGGAGATTTTTTCTTTTTAAGTTGATGATTAGAAGTTAAAATTCGTTTTTAAATTTGATATTTTCATTTTCAAATTTTTTTTCGATTCAAATTTTTTTTCCTTAAAATATTGGGATTGGTTTATATTGATTTTTTCAAGTATAAGAAAAAAACACCAAACAACCAATTATTTTCATACGTTTAAAATTTTCAAAAATATAAGAATTCTTAATTTAAATTAACGATGAGCCATTGTTAAAAATTCAATTAAAAATATGTACAGCAAATAATTTGTTCATTGAATTATGAAAAACATTTCTTTATTTAATTAAAAATTTCATTAAATAACAAAATATTTTAATAGGGTTATAATATTTAAGACAATATGATGGCAAATTTTCTTGATATATTTTTATAACATTATGAATTTTTCTAAGTAATGACATTTTTTAAGCTATTTAATGAGAAAAGATATAATTTGCATTCAGGAAGTTTTTCTTTAAAACATTAATAAATTTATTGTTTTTTTTAATAGAATGATGATGGAAGTTTAAATTAAGGAAGATGATGAGGAATCAAGAACTGTATGAAGACTTTTTTTTAGGAATCGATGTTTTTATTTTATAAAAAAAATACATACTTTCAATGGAAAATTCAATTTTCCTTCAGTCAACGAAATTACAGTTGTTAAACCGAATTTCATACTTCTATGAAAAATATTTGTTTAGTGTTGGTTTATGTAAAGTATATGTTTTTAACAAGAGACCAGCAATATTTGAAGCATTGGAAGCTGATATGCTTTAATAAATTCTTTAAAGCCAGACGGCCAGATTCATTGGAAAAAAAAATGAAATATAAGATTAATTGAATGGACTACCTAATTCATTGATATTGCAAACAAAAATGAAATAAAGTTATTTACCAAGTTGTAATAATAGAAAACATTTAAAGTTCTCAAGCCCTTAAATAAACGACAGAAAGTAATGTAATCACGGATAAAATAAAATGTCCTTACTTTTTTTTGACACAGTTTGGCAAACAAATTTGTTTTTGAAAGTGACATCGTAAAGTTGTTCATGTTCTAGTACATCAATGTTAACAAAATCCTTCACAACGTAGCTCATATTTTTAGTTGTTAACATTTGATAAAAAATTTGCTGATGGAAGGTATCTATTCTTTTTCAAAACTTAAAATGATGGTTTTAAAAAATCATTTCCAAATGGCAGATGTTCCATTGCTCAGTCCACACGTCTAATTCACGTCAATTAGTTCCCCATTTGTTGTTGTTGTGATTTCACTCTATCTACATTTTTTTTTAGCAATTTTCCATAAACGCATTAACACTTTCATTTTGGACTTATTCAACAACCTATTACTACCTATGGTATTATTCATTTTCCCACCAACCTACTAATTGATTGGTCTTCCAAAACATTTTCATTCAGTCAGTCTCAGTCGTCAGTCACTTGTTTGTTACATCGCGTCGCGTCGTCGTCTTTTTTTTTTTTTTGAAAAAAGAAGAGTAGTTTATGAAGTGAAGTTGAAGTATGAACCCAAGTCAAGTCGAGTGGCCAATATGACGACAGCAAAATGTAATCCTCAACACTTGCAATGATTCTCAACTAGTACACATAATTGCTGCTGTCAATAAAACTACCCAACGCCAACCCCCCACCCCCGAATAACAACAACAAGCAATTGATAGAGTGTTGCACGTTAACGTTAACGCGTTTGAGCCGCATCACCAGACCCAGAGCCGAGTGTGTTGTTGGTGGTGATGGTGTTGCATTTATAAGATACTTATACAACCTGTCATTATGGGTAATCCAGTAATAGAACAGGACATGATTTAGCAAAACATGTCCATATGGATGGCCATTGATTTGGTAATTGTTCCCTCTCCTTGTTGATCGTGCGATAATAGCCCGTTCGTTCGTTTTCCATTTCCAGACATTACAGACATCACCATCACCATCACCATCACCCCATCGCCATCACATTGCATCCATCTGTCTGTCTGTCGATTTGTTATAGTCTGATGCGACTCATAGGTTATTTTATGAAGAGATCGCGGGCGCGAGCGTGAGCGCAAGCGTCTAGCACAGTTCAATTTTTTGAAGAGGCATACGAAACACGCCTCCTTCCTTATATATGAGTCCATCATCCAAATGTTTTATCTATGCTTAGCGATATAGAAGTCGATGAGAGACGTTCTAATGTGGCCTAAAAGGGGTCTTAAACTGTTTGTCAGTTATGATGGGATTGCAAACAGTCTTGATATTGTATTTTAACACGCTCAATAGACATCAATTTGCACCTAAGAGTTGTGAAGGAAAACAAGACATGTCTGGCTATACGATCTAACTATGAAGGTTTTGTTATTGTTGTTGTTTTGTCGTGCAGCTCAGCTCTTGATACTTTGTTCTGGTTAAAATATCATCATTGCAAGATGATGGTAAAAATGTGGCAGACTTTAAAGTGAATGATTTTCATGTTACGAGAATGAAGGGAGTAGCACTGTAAGGATCCTATAGCAAATGCTTCTATTAATCTTAGAAGTTTTAAAAGATAAATGCTTCCATATGAATATAAAACGTTGTTGTAATAAAAAAAGATTGCTAGGTTGAATTTTCCATGTGTCATTGTCTCGTTATAATCAAGGCTAAGTATTTTAATTCAAAGGAAACTATTATAATATTAAGTGTTTTTAATCAATTTTATACAAAAAATTGTTAAATTTCGTGGAAAGTTACTCATTTGAAGAAGTTCATTTAAAACTTTTGAACGTATAATGCAAATACGAGTCTAGCTTTTTATTAAGATATTGAACTACGGTAGATTTGACACCTAGTACGTCTTTAAAATGTTCCTTTTTAACCAAAGGATAGTACTTGTAAAAGTATATACAGTGAATTGAAAAACATCCAAATATCGAAAGCACATTTTTACTTGCGACACATAGGAACTATATGGAAAGTATTGCATTATTACAAAATTTCGAACTTTAGATTTTACTCAAACATGACATTACGGTGGTAGTAAAGTCGAAAAAAAAAGTCCCTCGATTCCGTCCATCTGTCTGTCCTCGGGGCTACCGCCTAACTATTTTGTCGATTGAGTTCAAACTTGAAAATTAAGTTTTTAAGCAGATTCACGTTAGGTGTTTTTTTTTTCGGTTTCGGCCACGCAATGAGCGACGAGCGAAGCAACAAAATTAAAGGGCTTGAAATCGTATGGAGTTTCTTCTTGGATAAGGTAATGACCTTAATAACATAAATATTTTTAAGGGGTAAGCTTCGTCAACGATCAAAAATTTGGAAAAAAATGTTTGATTCTGGTAATGCTTGTGAAGGTGAATCTTTAAATTTATCGGCTTCTAGTAATTTGAACTTAGTAGATGAAGAAAAATCTCCAACATCTTTTTGTTTTCCTCTCCCACTCACCTCGATTGTTAAACATTTTTTGTCAGCATCAGCTACAGCTTGCAGTACAATAGAAAAATATTGCAGGTAGTTTTAATAGTGGGAGCCAGAATTTGCTGGACACTGAATTTGGTAATGTCTGCCATTAATAACACCAAAATAGTTAGGAAATTTATAGCGCCGGTAGTAATCGTCTATAACATTTCGAAGTTAATCAGCAAAGTTGTTCTCATATAATAACGCTAGTTTCCAAGACAATGTTACTTATTGTGCTTCTGCCAACTTGTAAAGCAAAAAATAAATCTCGAAACGGATGCCCAGTTGCGAGAAATTTGGAAACATTAAGAATACAAAAATAGAAAATAATTTTAGTACAATCATATTTCAGGAGCTAATGTAAGGCTAAAGTGGAGAAACCTAAAATGAACTTTCCGAAGGGCTATTCGAAAAGTTCCACGTATAGTATTGGTGCGCCAACAAAAACGAGATGGCCAATTTTTGAAATGATTGTCTTTTCGAAGCAGACAATTGATCCAGATGCAACTGAGGGAAATATTTGGGAGACAGAAATTTAATCATTTGCCAAAAACCGTTTTTTCTCTGAAACAATATCAGAACTACTGGACGAAAAGTATTTGACTCTTTCAAGTATCAATTCGCTTATAACCAGCACTCCTTCTACAAGCACCAGCTGCCCCCGAAATTTGCGAACAAATAAAAACAATAGAACGTCAACATACGATTTGGACTCAGATGTTCTAGTGTTAGAAAAATAAAGACTACATTTTAAAGCAAGAAGTAGAAAAAAAGAAGAGGATAATGATGATCTTCAATTTTTCAAAAGTCTTTTTCTCATTTCTTGCACAATTTACCAATTTTAAAAAACTTGAGATAAGAATATTCAGAAAATTATATTGGCAAAACTTAAGAATAGAAATTAAGAATTCAAAAAATAAAAAAAATAATATTTTGGTACCGTAATAGAACCGTTAATTTGTTTTTTCAAGAACTTATAATCTGATTTCAATAATATTTTTTCTGCACAAGCTCTTATATTGCCTTAATAATAATTGATTTTTAAAAAATGTGAATTTTTTTTTTTATTTTTTTAAAAAACATTAATTTTTTTCAATGTTCGATATCTCGAAAACGGGTCAAATTTTTTTCATTTACAAAATGTAAATGTAAAATTTTATATCAATAACATCTACATAATTGCATGCTTAAAATATTGTTAAACAAAAATTAACAAAAAACCAAATTCATTACAAAAAAATCCAATAAAATGGAATTCCAATTTTTGAAAACAAACTAATTTTGCAGTTATTTTTTTTAAATCTTTAATAACTATAGATGCTATTTTTAAACAGACTCTTTGGATACAGGAGCAAATTCGTGCGACCCACGAATTTGCTCCTATATCCTTTAACTTTTACGCTGAAGATAATCAATTTTAAAATCAAACAACTTTGATATGCCCTCCATTAATTGCATTATATTATTGAGATAATATTCTTTCTATAACGTTTAAGAGCGCTTCAGTTCGTTATCTTCAGTGAACTCCCATTTAATTAAGGATGCCCCTATCAACGTTCATCATTTTGATGCTTAGTGTCCGGTTCAAGTCTACAACATCTACATATTCTTCATTTAATTAAAAAAAATGGGCCAAGTTTTAGAAGCCTTAGATCATAGTGCTTTAGAATTTAGAGTTCCTTGGTGCGGTCTATTTAGAAATGCAGGGTTTTTCAACAGGGACGCTACAAAAGTAGAGCGACAGGGACAGCAAATGACGCCATATTTCTTGCCGCTGCGCTCTTTTGACATTTCTCTTTAGTAAGGTTTGACATTTCATAATGTAAAGATATACGAGCCAGCAACGATTCGAAATTATTAAAATTTACTACCAAACTTCGGAGTCAGTGGCCTCAACGTTAAGAGCGCTACGTCCAATCTATGGTCGTCATAATCGTTCTAGCAGATCAACAATTAAGCATCTAGTGGAAAAATTTGAATCCACAGACACAGTACAAAATGTTTTTGTGCCAGTGAGACAAAGAAGTGCCCGTAGTGTCGAGAATATTGTTGCCGCTGAGGCTTCAGTTGCAGAAAGCCCAAATGTGTCTTCCACACGTTGTTCTCAAGCGTTGGGCATCTCTGTGACGTCGTTGTGGCGAGTTTTGCCAAAAGATCTTGGCCTATATTCTTACACAAGATTAGATTGACACAAGAACTAAAGCCGCTTGACCACCAGAAGCGTCGTTTGTCCGTAAATTGAGCTGAGCAACAAATTGAAAATGATTCGGAGTTTCATCGAAATATCATCTTCAGCGATGAGGCTCATTTCTGGCTGAATGGCTTCGTCAATAAACAAAATATGCGGTATTTCTCAGGCAGCGATTCACACGTACTCCATGAGTCATCATTGTATCCCGAAAAAATTACGTTTTGGTGTATTTGGTGTTGACGCCGACGGCGTCATTCGGCCGTACTTCTTCCGTGATGATCAAGACCGGCACGTTACTGTGGATGGGAATCGCTACCGTTCAATGCCAACTGAATATTTTTGGCCCCAATCGGATGATATGGACTTGGAGGATTTGTGGTTCCAACAGGACGAGCGCCACAAGCCACACAGCGAATGTCACAATCAATTTATTGGAAACAAAGTTTGGAGAACGTGTTATCTCACGAAATGGTCCAATCGCTTGTTCGCCTCGGTCATGCGATTTTAAGCCGGCTTTAGACTATTTCCTGTGGGGCTACGTCAAGTCTATGGCCTATGCCAACAAGCCAGCGACGATTGATGAACTTCGTACGAACATCGATCTTGCAGCAGTATCGGCCGATTTATGCTTGAAAACCTCGAAAATAGGGTTCAGCGTCTGAACTTCTGCAAGCATGCCCGTGGTCACCATGCAAAAGAAAGCGAGTTCCATACATAATGGCATTGAACTTACATACTTTCACAGGAATAATGAGTTTCATTGATATCCAAAACGATTTTTGTTTAATTTAAAAAAAAACTTTTGTAGCGTTCTTATTTAAAAACAAAGAATTTCAGGCGATCAAGGAACTCCAAATTCTTAATTGAAATAAAAGTTACAAGTGAAGATTGCTTCCATTATTTGTCAAACACTGTACATCTGTATATGTTTATATCAAACTCTAATCGATCTATATAAATTATCTCTATTAAAACAAAAAGAAATTCAAAACATCCATAAATTGTTTTTAAATCTATTTTGGTCATCAAGAAAACTTAATTTTGAGTTAAATAAATCAGTCCAATTTACCACACCTCAATCTAAACGTCATGTTATCCCACAGCCATTGATCACCGGAGCACACATCAGGACATACCCATTACAATTCTTATACATCAAATGATCGCTCGCAACACATTTATTTATTTCACACCACAAAATGATGAATTCAGATTGACATTTCACATTAATTTCGCTCTGAAATTCAACATCACTTTATAAAGCTGATTGCTGTAGCCCGTTGCTGCTGGTGATGTTGACGTGCCCAACAAATCCACTAACAGGCAACAGAAGGAGAAAGAAAAGAAACTCAGGTAACTATAAACACCAGCCCAGAGTACCCATACCTCTTCACCTTACTGCTCCATAATGTAGTCATAGTTCGTAGAGTCTAGAGCAGATCCCAGAGTCTCAGAGTCAGCTTTGTTGATGCATCATTGATGATGTGATGTGTTCGTTCTTTCGTTCTTTCTGTTACCTCTAAACGTTCCTGGATGAAAATTTAATGGATTCAAATTGAGAAAAATTTGCATACAAATTCATTCCACGAATCTGCACTCGAAAATCCGGTGCAATCCAACAACAACAGATAAACTGCAGAATCCGGAGCTCTAGAGATACGTTTGTACATTGTACATAAGTACTTTTGTAAAGTAGGTAAGTAGATGATGCGGTGTGTGTCAGATGGTTGCCCCCGCTGCCGCTGCTGCTGCTGCCGCGCGCTGCTGGTTGCAGCAATTCACTTACCATTATCTAGAAGCAATGGGATGGGTGTTTGCTTATGTGGAGCTTAACTCAAATGTGATCGCACAGATCTGGCTCGCTCCCATAATTTTTTCTCAGGGGTCTTTCAAGTCTCTCTACTACGTAGCTATATGATCATGCTAATTGCGGAGGAGGTCTTTCTAGCTGGGTGTACCTTTAAGAGTAAAATAATGAAATTGGATTATCATAACAAAACGCAAGGCGTAAATTTAAGGAGTTCCCCCCAAATGTGAGTTCGTTCGCTTAATGACACACGGCGGCGGCCGCGGTGGCGGCGACATTATGCGTATGTATATCCGTATACGAGTTTGTGTGATAGTTCATTTTGATCGTCGTCGTCGTCGTTTTACTGTACGAAAGTATATGACTTTATTAGGTTGTATACGGTGCCGAAGCCGATCCAACTTTTCTCGTTACAAGGCTCTTTTTTGTGGCAATTTAAATTGAAAGCGTAGGTGGTGAGTAAAGTTACACTGGGCTTAAATCATCATCATTAATAAAAAATACAGGGGAATTGCCAGACGTAATTTTCGGAATAATTCCATGTTTTTTTTCTAAATGTATGAAATACGTGCTATTTGATAATTATGCTTTTCCTGATTTTTCAGTGATAAAGTTATCCAAAATTAGCCAGGCACTAAAGAGGCTATTACAGCCCTTAACATGTTTAAAGATTAATCTGAATTTAAAAGGAGATATAGATGCACAGTGTTTTTAACATCAAAACACCAATGCCAAAGTTTACTGACAAATGAGGAGTTAGATTGGTATTCATTCCGTAATTTCTTTTACCGTTCGAGAAATTTTAAAGCATTTTTGGCAATGCCGAATATGTGATCATTCTTTGTATAAGAATGGATCTCTGATACACATAATTAGTTTCCTAGTTGGAAATTCTAAAGCAGGAGACAATATTTAACTTTTAGAAGCATTAAATTCTACACAGTTATTAACCGTTGAGCATTAGACTGAATGTTGTCAAGAGCGGCATTTAATGAGCTGAATAAGTCGCTGTTGAAGTTCCACATCCGAAGGAAAAGGGCGGAAATCTAGAAAAGGGTATAAGAAGTTAAGGGTAATGTCATCAGCGAAACAATTTAATGGATAAGTAGTTGAATATAAGAAACAGAAGTGAGAAACCATAACATAATCACTTTCAAGAGTATCGTCTTTTATCTGAATCGTTAAGTTTTGACAAAAAGTTGTAGGTCCCTCTGAAATTTTGCCAAATGACAAGACCCATAAATGAACAACTAAAGTTTGAAGCTTACAGTCACCTGAATTTCAAAATCTTTACTTAAACAAAAAATAATTTAAAATAATAATTTTAATTTAATTTGAATAAATAATCCATTAAGATTGGCAACACCTGCAATTTACCTCCCAAAACAGTTTTCAAAGCCATGAAGCTAATGAAACGCATTAATCATTGTGTTATTGTTGAACGATATTTCTGTTCTTTGTGCACTGAATGCGCGACTCTGATTCTTGCAAAACGTTCTCCTGACGTTGTCGGTTCGGTTGTTGTCGTCATCGTCATCATCAGCATCGTAGTCACTGCCAAAGAAGTCACATCGAATTGAATTGAAATATCATTTTTGAGTGTCTAAAATATGGATGGAGTTATGGATGCGAACCTTTTTCAGTTAGTGTCGGTAAGTAGATGAATATACTATATAAGAAGTTATATTCTTTGAACAGCAGAAAGGCAACACGACATGATTAATTGATGTTGAAACAGTTTGTGCTGTGTGGCAAAGTGCTAACGAATGATTTTTCTGTTTCAATTTTATTCTACTATATACGATACGACTACATAACCTTGGTTATATTTGAATTATGAAGGGTTGTTTGAATCTTAAACGGATGGTAAAAGAGTGATGTTAGAGTTATGTATTTGAAGCTTATAGTTTTGGTTTATAGAGATTAAGGTTAATTGCACAAAGTTAGAATTGCTTTATATTTCTTCTTCTCGTGCAACAAGGAAGATCGAAATATTCTAAGGTTAATTGATGAAATGATTCAGCTTTTAGAGTTATAACTTATAAACTGATGATCATTTAATAAAATGATCAACATAATAAGATTAAGATCCGGTCTTGAATGGTTCTGCTGATGTTATAATGGCAAAGAAAGCAAGAAAATAATATGTATTGAAAAGGTTGGCAATAATTCTTATGTGAGTTGAGAAAAAAAAACATGACTTTGACAGGTGAACATCAAATGGATTCGGTGTTTTATGTGAAAGAGGTTTTTTTGATATTTAGTAGGTACTTAAATATTATACATATTACGGATGATTTTTTAATGATAAAAGTAAAAATTGTGTAGGTCGTTTCTGTAACCTTTTTAAATTATAACTTTTGTTTAATCTCAACAATTTATGAACAAAATTAAATTGCATTGAATCTGCCTTCAATGAATATTATAAGGGCTCTGAATATTGTTTTATCAATTTTTGTATTTCATAATAAATACGGTTTACAATGTTGGTAGACTGAACTTGTCGGTAAAATATTAAAAAACAAATTAGGAGCAAACAAAAAGAAAAAAAACTTATGGTTATGATCAAAACCCGAGAAACGAAATCTAGAAAATTCCGAAAACCCAAAATGCAAAACCCTGATACTCGTATACCAGAATCCTAAAAATTCAAAATCCAAAAATATCGAAAACACAAAATCACAAATGACTTATATTCTTAACTTTATTGCAAACATTTCTGAGTGACTAAGTTTTTTTTGTTAGGGATTTCGGTTTTTCGAGATTCTTTCCGCCTGCCAAAACCATATTAATCCACTAAAAATGTATTCTTCAAAGATTTCCGAGCTCTGTGGAAATTCTGCCCTCTGTCTTTGAAATCGCTGAGCTTATGAACAAAATTCTTTGAGAGAAAACCTGTCGAATATCGAATTTTTGGCAATTTTGATTAGAGGGATTTTAACATTATTGGAGCTATATAAATGGAGATTTTATGTGACTTTAAGCAAAATGGTTTTCAGTGCTACTAAGATTCATGCCTGTATATCGCTCCTTAAATTTCTAACCCATGCTTTCGTTGCTGGATTTATGACTTAAAGTAGTAAATATCACGATTTTAAAGTAAGGAAACTTTTATTTATATTTTTAATTAATTTTTATAGTTTCCTGTTTTCATAAGAAACACGCAAAAAGGGTTTACTTTGACATTTCTTTCCACTTTTTTGGTTTCAGTGAAGACATACTTGATTTTTTTGTGGATTTTATTGAACATTTTTCGATTTCGTTAGATTTTTTTTTGAAGTTATAAATATTTGGAAAATTTAAGACAGGTGATTTTTGCATAGAATTAAAATATGAGAAAACAATTATTTTATGTATTTTAGTCTTCAAATGTAAAAAAAACCTTGCACATAACCGACATCCCGAATCATATAGAATGCCATGGATGTTCATAGCACCATCCTTAAAAAAACTTGCTATAGGCGACAGGCGTGTAAATTGAGTCAAAAAACAATCAACAAACAAAAGAACGGTTGATTAGAAACCACTTGTCTAACCGCTCAATACAAGTTCTATTGGAGGGTTTCAAATCTGAACCTCCTACAAAAATTCTGGTGTCCCTCAAGGCTCCGTTTTGTCTCCGACTCTCTTCCTTATATTCATAAACGATCTCTTGTCTGCCACTTATAATCCATTAAACCACGACAGTACCCTCAGCTTTTCATGTTTGTTTCAAGATTCACATCCTTGTACTTCGGAAGTGGATTTTCAACGGCAACGTATGTTGAGCTCATTAAATTCTGGTTTTGACAGCAATGTCCAATGGAGAATTATTAACCGTCTTGAATTTAATGCTTCAAAAACTCAATGTTGTCTAATGTCGATAAAGCGACGCCACTATCCATAAATGGCACTTACATCCAGGAAACTAATCAACTTTTAGTACCCGGTATGTGTATCACAGATCACCTCTAATGGAATCATCACATATTTGATATTACCAAAAATGCTGCTAGGTATTTAGGATTTCTCCGACGGTGCAAGAAATTTGTAACCACTTCTGATCTGGTTGTAATATACAAAGCCTTCATTCGTCCAAAACTTTAATATAACTCGCATTTGGGAAGGTGCCCTTAAAACAATTTTAAGTCTATTGGATAAGATCCAAAAATGCCTTTCGTTGTTTTACACATATTCTTATAAGCAATGTTCTGTCTAATTAGCCAGTTGGATTCCGCCCCTTAAATAATTCAGCCGTAATACTAGTAATTCCAGGAATGCTCATCAGTTTACCCTTGAGCTCAACTTTGGGGGTACTGCTGAGTATATAGATTCTTTCTTAAACCGCACATCGAGAATGTGGAATGCTTTAACTTTAAGATCGATGTGCACCGGTGTCTTCTCTTAAATCCTTTCCTATTTTCCTAACGCTCGCACTGTGTTTAAATATAAATATAGAAAGGGTACGGGTGTAGTAGCCGTCGCGTGAAGGTTAGTGCGTTGAACTGTCATGCCAGAGGTCCTGGGCTCAAACCCTGCCTTCGTCATCTAAAGTTTTTTTTTTCACGGGTACTGCCTCTAGCGAGGAATTGACAAATCCTCCAAGAGTAATTTTTGTAATAAAAACGCTTTTTCAAATAAGACATTCGGAATCGGCTTAAAATTGTAGGTCCCCTCCATCCCTGATAACATTACTCGCACAAAATAATGATTGAGAGTTGTAAGTCACTAGTTCCCAGTTCTCGACGGACTGTTGTGCTACCTAATTTATTTATTTACTATAAATGGTACTAATAACAACTGTAAATTATAAAAAAAAAACGTTGTTTCCTCTTAGTAATATTTTAAATCTATTCTAGAAAGACTCTTAGCTTACTTGGATTAGATTACTTCAACTTGGCGAATTTTGCGTCGGCACTTGGGCCTACACCCGTACAAGATCCAACTGACCCAGGAGCTCAAAGTTCATGACCATAGACAACGCAGTTTGTTCGCTGACTGGGCTTCGAACCGTTTGGAAGAGGACCCCAATTTTGGCCGAAAAATCATCTTTAGTGACGAATGGCGCATTTTTGGATGAATGGCTGTGTTAAGAAGCAAAATTGCTGTATATGGGACGACACCAACCCACGCGAAGTTCACCAGGTGATAATGCAGCCTCAAAAAGTCACTGTTTGGTGTGGATTTTAGGGGTACTTGGTCGGTACTTTTATGAAAACGACGTTAGTGAGGCGGTCACCGTCAACAGCGAGGGCTAATAACGATGATAACTAATTTCTTATAGCCCAAATTGACCCATATGGACCTAGACGACATGTGATTCCAGCAGGACGGCGCTACGTGCCACACAGCGTCAATTGACATTTTGCATGAACGATTTGAAGGTAAGGTTATCTCTCGCAGAGGTGATGTGAGTTGGCCACCAAGGTCATACGATTTGACCCCGCTAGACTTTTTCCTGTAAGGTTTTCGCAGGTCTATGCAAATAAACCACAATTGACCGATGCCCTAAAGGTGAACATAACACAGGCCATCGCTCAAATTCAATCAGATCCATGCGGAAGAGTCATTGAAAATTGGACCACTCGGATTCGTGCAATCGTGCCACCGTAAGAAGCCGAGGCGGGTATAGCATACATGCGCCTTTTAAATAAATACAATTATTTTGTTAATACCTCACACACAGCCCGTGTTACTCCATTTCAACATCTGAAGAACCCTTTATATCAAAATTTCAGATTTTCATTTGATGCATAAATCATGCAGATCCGTTCAATACTTACTGTAGAAAAATAACCAAAATGCACAGAACAGTACCTTTCATTTAGTACCTTCTTTTTTGTCCCTATTCCCAAAATCCCTCAGGTCTTAGACTCACCTACAACAAAACTCTAAGATTTAAGCAAAACTAATTAGTTTTTTCTTTTAAGAAATTATTTGCAAAATCAATAAAATTGTTTCAAAAAATATTTTTAATTTTATTTTCCTTAAATATTCAACTAACAATTTTGTTTTTGAAATTTGTATAATATCATATTTTGTTTTGTTTATAAAAGTCAATGACTTACTGGCTATTTAAAAAAAAAAGAGAATTTGCTAGATTTTTATTTCTGTTTTGACTAATATCGATACAAAGTACATATAAATCATGTATTTATATAGAATATTATATATTTACAATTGAAAATACAAACAAAAAATGTAGAGTTATGTCTACATATAAATAGTAAAATACTTGGCTCATTTAACTGTTTTCTTTTTTAAATTCTAAAACTAAGTCTACTTATAAAAAATACATAATTAACAATTTATTTTTTTTTTAAATTTTGATTTTTTTTATAATAATGAAATAAATAAATTAATTATTTTGTATTCTTTTTATATAAAATATTTATTTTGTTATATTTATTATAGATTTTAACATTCACATCACAATTTCTTTTAAGTACTTTATTTTATTTATTTGTTTGTTTGTTTTTTTTATTTACTACTTAAATATTCTTATAAATAAATAAAAATATATTTAAGAATATTTTATGATATATAAAAAATATATTTTATATAAATAACAACAAATTAAGACAAAAATTAATAAAAAATATCAAACGGCAATATTTTTTGGGATTTTCATGTTTCTTTTCATAAAATTTAAATTACTAACTATTTATTTATACATATATAAGAAAAATAATGCCATCTTGGATTTTGTGCTGCAAATAACAATGCAACTTAGTGTCATATCATGGAATCAAACAAAGCAGAAGAAAATTTCAAATATAAACTTTAGTCTCAAGATTTAAGATAAGGTTTCCTCTTAGCCTTGAAATTTACGGCTTAAAAGTACTTCAATACTTTATAGACATTGATACATTGATAAAACGAATTTAGGAACATTGTTTTTGTTTGTTGTTTTGTTTGATGCACTGATATTTGAAAAGTTCAAGGATAAATGTTTCTTGTTTCAAGACTTTGTAAATATTTTAGGAAACGTTTTTGAGTATTTTTTTCTAAAAGAGCAGAACACCGTCAAACCTGATTTAAATAAATTGTCAATCGTATTAAGTTTCCGTAAGTTTTTTGAGCTTAAAATTTACATAGATGTCAACTTAAGGACTTTTGGACGAAATATTTCGATATCACTTGGTCTGCAGGTTTGACTGTATTTATCAGCTTACTTAAATCAAAACAAATCAAACCCTTGTCGTCAAGTCCAACGGCGTTGTTGTTATGTGCATTTTTATTCGTTTTATACTATGATGGTCAAATTCACACGAACCTTCATCGTCACTATTATTATTACTGGCCTTATTACTATTGCTACTAAATGGTGTACTCTTTTTGATGGTTGTTGTTATTGTAGTTCTCGTCTCATCATCATCGCCCTCACCCTCTCCCATCGCACTTCGGCCATCACTATCGGCTCCAGAAAGCCGTCGATTGTCATCAATCGATCCGTCAATACTGCTCTTACTGCTCATCGAACTACTTCCGGTCTTCATACTCAAATCAATGGGATTATCCTGATCGATGGCGGATCTGGTAGTGATGCCGGTGCCGGCACTGGTACCGGTGGTGGTGTCGATGGCTCCTGGAATGGGTGATCTTGGAGGTGTCATGGAAACCACTAGATTCTCACTACAGTCAGTTGCAGCATCATTAATGTCCGCTTCTTCATCACAGTTCTCCTCGATTTCGGCATCAATGTCATCGTCATCGGTGGTGGAGCTTTTGTTGCCAGACACCACACCGCTATCTGAATTTGGCGTGATGGTTGCATGCGTCACAGTCGTGGTTGAATTGGTGGTGGATGTGTTGCACGGCGTCGAGGAGGATTGCTGGCGTTGGGACTTCAACATGGCATCCAAGTAGAACCTCTTTGTCAGCTCTTCGGCTGCTGCCTTGCTACCATTGCCAATGTGATTGTTGTTGTTGATGGTGTTGTTGTTGAGGAAGAGAGGATTGCTGCCAGGACTGCTCCGATCGCTGATTGCGTCCTTTTCCACACTTTTCGTTGGAGTATATCGATTGTTCGTGCTACTGCTGCCACTCGTGGAGAGTGGCGAAGTGTTGCTAAAGAGGTGATGCTGATGCTCGAGCGAAGGCTTCAACAGTCCTTGATGGTGCTGAGCATAGAGAGCGGGATGATATCCAGGAAACAGAAGATGGGACGGCGGGAGGAAGGCTGGTGGTGGCATTACTGGCATTGAGCCCAGGCCTGGGAACGGCAGTTGCAGGAACAAGTCTTTACTCAAGTGCGGTGGCATGTCCAGCGGAGACTTTCCCAGCCGCAACAAGGTATTACTCCGCACATTAACATCAACCGAACTGTCTGAATTATGACTATCGGGTGAGCTGACCGAAGGTGACTGAGCCGCAGCAAGATGCTTACCATAATCCTCTGTAATGCCCAGCATCATGAGTTCCTCTTTTGTACGTGGCGGATAGAGACCAGGTGGATACGCACCCGGATGACCTAGCATGCTGAGCGATGTGGCTGCAGATGGTTGGGTGCCCGTCGCAGCACCCTTTTGATTGTTGTTGTGACTGTTGTGGTGGGCGGCAGCAGCGGCGGCCGCCTGCTGTTGTTGCTCCTGCAGCAGGCAATGGATTTTGAACCAATTCGAGCGACGGCCATAGCGTGAGCCGCTCTTTGACATCCCAACCATGAGACATTTCCGCAGGCGGCACGCCTTGCATGCTGTCCGATTCTTCTTGTTAATGATGCATTCACCGTTGTTTTTACACTCGGAAATCGATGACAAATTGTTGTAGGAGCGGCCGAAAAATGACTGCGAAATAGAAAGAGAAAATAGAATCAAAAAATTAGATTTACCAATGGAAAGAAAAAAGATTGAGTGAAGTGCGACGGATTGGTGTGATAGACGTTAGCAATTAAATGTTTTGAGTAGGTTAGGTACCTATAAAATTTACATACCTATACATTTTATATTGAAAGTAAAAACTCGATTAAAATTTATGTGATGTCTATAGGTAGGTAGGTAGGTTAGGTACCTTACCTTAGGTACAATAAAATGAGACTTAAATGGGTTAAGAGTTAAGGAAGGCTTTCGAATGGCTGTGTTTTTGTTTGGATGATAATTTGTGTGATTTTGATTGATTGAAACATGGTTTGGCATTTATTTCGTTCACCGATAATTACGAACACGTTTTTGTGTTTAATTTTTTAATAATTTTTATTTTTGTTTTACCTTTTATTTTCAATGCTATAACATTATTTATCTTGTTCTGTTGTTGTTGTTCTTTTGTTGTTTTGTTCTTCTCATTTTTGATTTGATTGACGATGACATTTTAAGTTGAGATTTGCATTGTTTTTAAATTAGTTCTACAAGTTCGTTATTTATGTATCTAAATCTATAGTTTATATTTATGTATGTTGCCTTATAAATGGTCTTTATATGGTATAATTTTGAATAATAACTTTTAAGTATATTGGGAGTATTCGACAGCAAATAAATTATGAAAATATAGAAGAACAAAAAAAAACAAAAACATGAGAAACGATGTTAATTAGAATTATTTCGAAAAAGAAGAGACTTTAATGATTTTGATTTTTTGTTTTTTGTTTTTTATTTTTGATTTTGTTGTTCGATCGATTTTTTGTTGTCTAGATTTTTAATTATTAACTAGTTTATTATTCGCTTTATAAATAAATTTTGTAAATTTGACATGACATCATTATAATTTAAGTTAATGGATTTGATTTTTAGCACATTTTTATTTTGATTATTTTGATATTTGTTAATTTAGTGGTTTAATGGTTGAAGTGAAAAAGCGAGGAACATTATTTTAAAAATCGATAGGTAAAAGTTGAAAAAAAACATGATATTTCATTTATGATAATTTTTCCACAATAGGTGATCTTAAAACTAGATAGACTTCTGTAATTAAATTGAAGGTCACTGGGTTAATCGATTTTGAATCGATTGCGAATGCAAAATTACGTCATATTTAAATTGTTTATGATCTCGCAGAAATAATTTTTGTCCACCTTTTTTTTTAAATATTATACTTTTGTACATAAAATTACGTTTACGGCTTTGGATTTCTACATACAATTTTTCATATCGTATGCGTTATAAAAAAAGAGGCTGAGATGCGACCCACAATGAAACTTTCCATTCACATCCGTCTGTCGATATTATTTAAAGTCTAACAAAATATAGGGTCCAGCAAAAAGATCTCCCATATCCATCTTGTTGGAACCAGACTTCTTTGTGGTTCCTAGTAAACTGATTTAAGTTTGGTTGGAGGAAGGTCTCAATCATGTGACAGTAGCGATCCGCATTAACTGTAACATTTTGCCCATTTTCTTCGAAAAAATACGGACCTAACACCAAATTCGGCAACAGCACACCAAACTGTCATAAAAGGGCTGTGAAGTGGTCGTTGATGAATTTCTTGAGGGTTTTCTGTTGCCCAGTATCGGAAATTTTGTTTATTTACAGTCCCCGGTAAATGGAAATTGGCCTCGTCAGACGACATTAAAACAGTACCAACGGGAATGTTTTGAAGAATGTCTTCACAAACAGCTCTGATGCAGAACCACCATTACGGATATATTCTTCTACGACAAATGCGCGATGCTCACCGTGCCACGCCATTATGATTACTAAAAACTGCACGTAGACCTCTATCTATCTATACCCGGAATACCATTTTATCTATAAATAGCTTTAAATATAAACGACTAAAAATACGGGAGGTTTTTTTGCCGGACCTTGTATAAATAACAATATTTTTATTAAGATAAATAAAGTTTGAAGACAGTTTTTGTTCTCAAGACCCTTGAGTCGAAAATAATTGTTTATCAGTTTTTAGATATTTTTGTAGGTTTTTATTTTGCTTGTAAGCTGTACATTTAATTTTTCTAAGAAGTTAACAGTGAGTTAATTTACCTCAAAACTGGGTGACTTTGACGCTAGAATATGAGATAGCAGAGGGACACCTCTGGAACCTGATGATAAATGATATCCTAACTATTCTGGGTGCGAATGGTTTCAGATTGATTGCCTATGCGGATGACGTTGATATAGCGGTCTCAGGAAAGCATCGTAATACCCTAAAAGAGCTCTTACAAAATGTCTTAGACAAACTAATTCTTTGGGCTGATGGGTGGGGATGTGTCAACCCACACTAAGCCGATTTAGTCCTATTATCGAGGAAATACAAAATTCCATATGTAAACCCTCACTATATTAAAGTTTTCAGATGAAGCTAAGTATCTGGGTCTTATTTTAGACAAGACTCCATCTGTGGCACTGGATACCTTACTCTACCAAACACCTCTTGATATATTTAGCAAACAAATAGGTGCAAGCTCTTCACCTTAAGCTTCATCGTAGTGGGTTTACAACAACATTGGCCACTCCGTAATTCTTAGGTATTTATAATCAATTCCAAAGCCAATTCTATTCCTTCCATATCTTTCTCGGAGGATAGGGTATTCTTGGAAAACGATTGAATCCACTTTTACACAGATGGATCAAAAACAAATGAAGGGTTTGGTGGAGGTGTGTACTCTGAACGACGGAAGTTAAGTATCTCATTTCGCCTTCCCAATCATTGTAGCGTATTCTAGGCAGAAATTTCGAAAAGAAAGCGTGATATTATTATGGACTTGCCAGAAATGGTACAGTACAACCCATTCTACCACGTATGGCAAATGCTGGCATACTTTCTCAAATATAAGAGCATCACAGAAATTACGTCACACGAGAATTGTTGAGAGTTGAGTCTTTCTGGTTCTCTACGAGTTGAGCCTGATTAAAGGAGCAGTTATGGTTATCATTATAGTGTTCATCATTATGAAACCAATCATTGCAAGTTTGTTGACGGTATCTACTAGTATCATTGAAACAACATTTTAATGATTTGAATTTTGAATTTCCTGATTGGAATCAAGAACTGACAGAAGTAAATACAAACAGAAAAAATGTTTTTAGTGGAAAAACTATGTACTGTTCCTTGAAAACTATTTAAACATTGAAAAATTAAAATTGAACTAAAAGATGAGTTCTGAATAAAATAATGTTTTGTTTTTAGCAGACAACATCTTTAACTGATCTCTCTTTTGATTTCTCTTTAAAGTTTTTAAATCTCGAATCAAAATTTTCAATGATGAAAGCCAATGATAGCTCTTAACAGCTTCCCCTTAAAATATTTGATTCGAAATTTAAAAGCGATTACGAAGGTTAATTAAAAAATGTTTGGTATTAAAAAAAAATTAACAAAGAAATTTTTTTAGTTCATATTTCACTTTTCAATGATGAAATCATGTTTTCAATGAATAGTTGATTTCTAAATTTTGGTTTTACAAAATCATTTCACTGAATGCTTTCCATTTTACTTTTATTCCCATCTGTTCAACTATTACCTCAAATCATAAAATGCTTGATTAAAATTAGGAAATTTTTGTGCAATGACCGAAATTTTCAATGAACTGTCAAAAAATGTCAATGATTGTTTTCAATGACCAAAACAAATGATAGCTTTTTCTGGTCCCTAATATATTTTAATAATAAACAACCTACTCCTCTGAGATATTGATTATTTTGTACCTATTGCTTTGGTTTTTCGATGCTTTTAGATGTCAAATACGAAAATGTAAATAAGTATAATTTTGCGTTACTTTTGGAACAGTTTTTACTGAAGCATAACATGATCAAATTACAATTGTTTAGAACCCCAAGATCAAGCTAAAGTAACTCGAACAAAATGACTGTGGTTACCGATATTATTACTATATCGTGGTATTTCATTTCAATTCATTTTGATTCTAATCGAGAAAAAGAATGCGAAACCTTTTTATTAATTGAATCTTGATTACTCTTGCATCACATTCAAGATACATCAATCAATTGGGAAACATCATCAAGAACTTGACTTGTTGCACTCTTGTATTTTCAAAACGCAGCACAGATGTTCTAAGTTGATCTTTACTTTGTTTCTGATAAGCCAAATAAATTGTTCATGCTGAATGAATTTCTATGGATGACGGCAAAGGCTTCACAAAAGTAACAACAGAAAAACAATTCAAGGTATTACACTACTTCTCTCAACAGTTTAACAATACTACGAGTTGTATAGCAGCAAGCTATAGGTAGGTAAAACTTCTAAGCTTAATTGGGCATCAAGATTACTGGGTCGGAAATGCATCAGAGCTGTTATAGGTATTCTGCGCCAAAGACTTTTTTACGCCCCCAAAAACACTTTTTCACCTTTATTTTTTTTGTTTTTTTTTGAAGCTGTAGCTTAGGTTGAGTCTATTTTTCATTGTTTTGTATTCGCAGCATACAGCTTAAGCGGTATTGCTATGTGATTTGTGAAGATTGAAGATTATTATCGTATCGGGATTCGATTGGAATTTATTGCGAATATTTTTCTTAAGTAGGTTGTAAGTTAAAATTTTACTAAATGTTTGTTTAAATAAATATTAGATACTATATGAATGTACCTCTATGCAGGTAAGGTATAGCTCTATGGGAATTCTGCGAGACTTCTTGGCAGTACACTAAAAGTTATATAAATTTGTGGAATGAATGAATTGTTATAGGTTTAATTTTTTGATTGGAGTGGAAAGATATGTTCGACAAATTGCATGATATTTAATCAATTTATTAACATGATTCAATAAAATATTAGTAGTAGATTATTCTCATCAATGGGGATAAATTAAATAATGGATTTTTAAGTGATAGAATCTGTAACATGAAGTTTTAATACATGAATTTTTAAATTCTAGCACGTAGATGAATCAAAGGTGGAGCTAGGCTCGTAATTATGTCAAAGTATGAATGTTTCAGTCTCAAAATATATCTTTTTGTATTCTGGAGGTATCCTCTCAGGGCCACGCAACCCTGACCCGAATGCTTTGCCGGGGCACACATTCGCCGCCCAGCATTAGTGTAATGTCTGTCCCTAATATGGGAAATCCGGCTCGAAGGACCAAATTTGTTTTGAATAAATGTAAAATTATGAAAAGGAGACCCCAATAATTAGGTAGGTATTATTTAATTGATTTGACATATTCACAATAATATTAATACTGATTTTAATTTATTAAATATTAATGCACATTTAAATTCAAAATCTTATAACATAATTACACTTATTACACAATTGCATAGGTTTCTTGATTATTTGTTTAAGAACATTGTTCGATCAAGTTTTAAAACAAAAGGCTGTCTTTTATACATAAGTATGGTTTAAAATTAAAGAAAAAACGAATTGTATTCCTTTTAATCCTTATATGAACATTTTAATCAATTAAAAAATATAAATAATGGCATCCGGGTGAACTATAACCTCTAAATCAGTATCGAAATAAATGTTAGATGGTTGTTTTGATCAAATTAATTTTTTTAATAAAAATAAACTTGAAATATTTAAACAGGATGCATATTTGGAAAAACCATTTTAAATTCATATTTATTGTTTAAAAACCACTAATTATTTCATCTATTAGTTTTGCTAAAGGGTATAGCGGGGCAATATTTTTGACTGAATATTCATAACAATTATGCTACTGTATAGTTTTTTGTTTTGTTTTTAATATAAACGGTTCAATATAATTATAATATATTTATTATTATTTATTCAAAACCACTTTGTATGAATTTTAAAATGAAGTTATTAATATTTTTTAATCTTATCTCACGATAACCCAGACATAAATTATTTGATTAAAAATGTATTAAAAAAAACTTAAGCAATTAAAAAATAGTTTGAATTGTTATTTTTTTGATTATTATTTCAAATTAAAATTAATATTTTTAATTTGAATAATATTTTAATAATAATTTACTTGCCAAACACATCGTTCTCTTAAACTAATGATTATGTCTTAATTATTTTAAATAAACAACTCGAAGCTAAATAACGCTTCCATTACACGCCTGACAGCTTAAATTTTCAGGGAAATCAATTTTTAGGTCTTATCTGTGATAAAAACTTCCGTTAGGTGACATACGCCTCCACCAACCCTTTTATTTGTTTTTGATCTATCGGTGTAAAAGTTGATTGACTCGTCTTCCAGAAATGCCCTATCCTCCCAGAAAGATCTGGAAGGAATAGAATTGGCTTTGGAATTGATTATAGATTTTTAAGAAGTACGCAGTGGCCCATGTTGTTGTAAGCCCACTGCGATGAAGCTTTAAGGCGAATAGCAGAGCTTGCAGCTATTGTTTGCTAAGTAAATAAAGAGGTGTTAAGTGGAAAATAGGACTTAATCGGTTTTGTGTGGGTTGACAAACAGTCCACACCGATCAGCACAAAGTATTAGTTAATCTAAGGCGTTTTTGAAGAGTTCCTTGAGGTTGTTAAGATGCTCTCCTGAAACCGCTATAGCAACGTCATCCGTATATTCAATAGCTCTGAAACCTTCCGCATCCAGACTAGTTAAAATTTCATTTACCATCAGGTTCCAGAAGAAAGTGAATAGAACATCATCTTGCGGTGTTCACCTCTACTAACGAATCTTCTAGAAGAAGAGTTGTCCAGTTTTGAGTTAATTAATATTATTGTCTCTAATATTTTACGAAAAAAATGGTATTACTTTTACAATTATTTTATACTTCGTAGAATAAGTTTTGTATATTTAGAAAGGTTTTTAGAAATTTGCAATTGATACCTTTTTTTTGACTCTACCAATAAAGATATTAACTTCAATTTTAGTTCTGCTTATACAAAAATATGTATTGTTAATATTTTATTAAATTTTGAAAAAAATTCTAGCAAAAGTTATTTACGCGAAATAAAATCCTACTATATTATCGCTGAATAAGCTTAACACTCCAAATATCAAGTTTGGACTTAAGCTTTAATTATTGATTTCATGGTTTTTGGAGTTCCTGAAAATGACAATTTGGCTTATGACAAAAAATTATCATTTTAAAGGTCACCAATCGAAAGTTGTGAGTGTAGGTCATATGTTTTGAGAGTATAAAATATAAATAAATGTAATAAAACAGCTATAGGAATACTCATTTATTAGGGTTGTCAATACCTTTTTTATTTGAATCTTGCTTAAATTTTAATATCCATCTTCGTGTTTTTAAAACATAAGTTATCAAGAAGACGGTATCTGAAATTACTAGGAAGTAGGAAGGAATTAAGCTGAACTTGCCTTCCTCGATGCAATTGCCAAAAATTTTCTCCCAATCTCTTCAATGCTAAGGTCAAATTGAGCATGATTATATTTCAAGATTTTTTCGGACACATCTAACTGCGTTTTAATGAGTCTGAAAAGGCTTAATATTATTGACCTAAGCCCACCTCACTATCCCAAAAAAAAAAAAAAAAAAACAATAATACTTTTAACTTCCTATCATCTTCGCATCAACTTTTCAACACTGATCTCATTCATGACCAAAGTTTCAAAGATGAATACAAAATAGTTCGCCGCCACCGCCGCCGGCCGCCGCCGCCACAGCCACCGTCAAACCAAAGTAATTAACATAATAATTCGAGTATGAACAGAAAAATTCATTCATCTAAGCTATAAGCCATGAATCCATGGATCACCAAATATGCTCGGTCGATGGCGATGGTGATCTCGATGGTTGGTCGATCGGTGCTTCGGTGTCCGCTGGATGGCCAAATAAATCTTTTTTTTTTTTTTACTAAGCCGATATACGGAGCTCTCTGCACGTTTAGTTATAGAAGTCATTAACTTCGTGCTTTTTGGCGAACTTGCGATGGAATTACACAATTTCTTTCTTATGTTGTTGTTGTTGTTGATATCCAAAGAAGATTGTTAAATCTTCTGTTATTGTTGTTGTTTTTGTTTGTTTCATTCGTTTACCTTATTTCTCCTTAAATAACTTTTGAGGTCAATTTGCAACAAGTATAACCTCAGCGTATCATGCGGCATGGCTGCTGCAAGGTATATAAATGGGTATCCGTAGAACGCAAAACGTACCACCAAAAGCCACGGACAAATTGGTCTGCTGGGCGAAGACGTTTGAAAAATGATTATGGGCTACTGTGCGAACAGGCATCAGCCTCCCGCCTCTGCTGTTACCATGATCGTACCGTTTTTTTTTTTTTTGAAGATGCTACACACAGAAGCAGAAGCCCCCTCAAGTACGGGGTCTTTGCTCAGCCTCAGAGTGAAGGCGGTTTGAAATAAAACAACAACAAAAACAACACAAAATGAAGAAGCAGCGCAGTAAACAATGAAAAATTAAAAAAAAAGAAACGTGCACTGATGATACAACATTTAAGCGAAACATATCTAAGAATCTATCGGGTTGAAGGCCGTTCTTGGATTTAACAAAAACAAAAAATGCATTTATGGACAATGAAACGCGACAGCCAGCGCACTGAGGCACGGATTGAGGGCCGGTCTGGGTCTTAAACTGAAAATAAGCAACAATACGAGTCGAAGTCGAGTATACGCAGAACGATGAATAAACAAAAGCCAAAACATCAAGACCTAACAACAACATTAGTAATGGCTTTTGTAAGAATTATTATGCAATTTGGCCGCTCAAAACTAGGCCGATTCTTTTGTCGGTCCTGAGCTTCTATATTCGTATAGATCTAAAGACACGTATATTGTGTACCTTTGAGCAAAAGAGCTATTAGAACGTGCATTTGGGCAAGAAAACTGATGATTAGTGGTGCGGTAAGCTTATTGCTGTTATTGTTGCTGCTGCTGCTGCTGCGGCGGCGGTGGTGGTGTGTTGCGGTGGGCGGTAATATTCTTTAAGAGAGGTTAAATCGCAGGCGGTGAACCGTAATGGGCATTTTAGAATAGATGGGACGATAGATACAGAGCGAGAGAGAGAGAGAAAGAGAGAGATGATGGAAGATATAATTGAAATAGAATTGTGTAATGGTTAATGCATTAAGCGTTTTTGACAAATTACTTGCAATTGTTAATGTTGAACAACATCATTAGCGCTCAGGGGGGTACCTTTAATGTTGTTCTTTAGTTTGTTGTATTGCTTTTTGTAAACAAAAACAAATTTAGAACACAAGGCATACATTTGTTCTTTTATGAGGGCCAACTATAAGCAATTGAGAATTGTTCTGTTCACATTTAATAGAAATTTGATGGATATAAGGCCATAATTGAGAGATTAGCCTCCTTGATGAATCGGTTTGACCTCTTAAATTGATTTTGGAAAGAAATTGATGCTTGAAGTTTAACTTTTGACATCCAATAATTATAAGTCTGTCAAATGACTTTATCTGCTAACACAGATTCTTAGTCTTCTTAACTTTTGGCACACAACTGCTAAGATATTGGCTAGTTGGAAGATGTGATACCTTAGTAGAAGGTTTAGGAGCAAAGAAATAGCATAAAGTGAATGTGCCATAATTTCCCCAAATGTGGTTTGTGGTTTGACTTCTAAGCTTCCTTGAGAGAAAGCGATGAAGGAACAATTATGTTTTATTTTTTTTTATTAAGTAAGTTGACGTTTTATAGATTTAATAAAATAACAGAAAGTTGTAATGGGAAACTTTTTTTTAGTACATTTCCTGTTTATTTTGGTTACTATTGTGTTGCAAAATCAAAGATTGATATTTTCTAACGTTCTAAAGTTACTTTTTATAAGTTTAAGATGCAATATTCAAGTTGATATAGTAATAAAAAAATGTGTTTGCTTTCTGAGATGTTGATATAATGAGACTGAAGTTTGTGGACGGATATAAGAAAATCAGTAAACAGTGTGGCACATTGCAGGTGCCCAAATTACGATCATCACACTCTAAAGATTTCCTTAGCTTATTTCTTAAGATTTTTTTTCTCGAGCATTTTGCTTCAATGGTTTCCATAGAACGGATGCGATTGTTTCGTTTAGGAGGACTATCAGACCAATGGGTACTATAAGCTTCAGTGTTGAAAAAAAATAATAGAAACAAGTGTCTTCATCATTTTCTATACACAATATTTTCTTAACAAATAAGTCTTTTGTCGTTAGTCTTTCTATATTTTAATCGTACCTAATAATGCTCTCAAATGGCAAAATTGTTTTGTTGAAACAACTTTTTGTTTTCACTTAACAGTAAAAAGCTTGAAGCCAATGATGATTTCGCCTGGAAAAAACAATAGAAACAAGCTACTTTAATTGTTGTTCTAACGTAAGGATCAATGTTTTTTTTATGCAAATAGGCGTTTTGAGTTTGTTTATAAGTTTGTCAGATGTTTGAAATTCGATACTAATTTAAATTTTTAAAATTCATCTATAATTTTTATAAATATGGGTCGTGGATTATATTATACTCCCTTTGAACGCGAAGTGATAATAAAACTAAGACAAGCTGGAAAAACGATGGTTGAAATTGCAAAAACCCTAAATTGTTCGAAGAAAAAAGTATTTAAAACTTTACATTCAAGCCCAAAAAAAAAAACAAGACGAAGAAAAAGATAAACTTCTTCGCGTTTTGATACATACTATTGGTAAGAATATGTAAGAAGAAACCATTTCTTTCTTTAAGAGAACTCAAAAATGAATTAAACGGAACAGTGACAGCTAAAACAATAAGAAACCGACTAATAGAAGCAAGTCTTCCTGGTAAAAGTCCACGAAAAGTTCCGGTTTTTAGAAGGAAAAACAGTATGCAAATAATTGCCTTTGTAAACAATCCCTGGCACCGATTTTATTAGAATAACGTTTTGTGGTCGGATGAAATGAAGATCAATTTGTTTCCTTCCGATGGAAAAATGTATCTGAGAAGCCAAAAAACAAGAAGTTTAAGTCAAAATAAACAAAGAAGTCAGTGAAACACGGTGATTTGGGGGTACTTTTCAGCATCTGGTGCAGGTCCAATATTTTGGATCAAAGATAAGATGAGCGCTGTGGATTATGTCCACATCTTAATTTCAGTTATTCTACCATTAACTGAAGAGGAGGTGCAAACTAAATGGGAGTTCATGCAGGATAGTGACCCGAAGGACCCCTCCAAATTGGCTAACAAATACTTACAACAAAACAAAATCAATGTTATGGAATGGCCATCACAATCCCCCTACCTAAACCCAATTGAGTACTTACGGGGCATCCTAAAGCGAAGAATCGGAAATTGTAAAACCAAAAAGAAAGACGAGTTGTGGTCGAAAATTCAAAGGGAATGGTACTCCATACCCCTAGAGACATGTGCCAAATTGTTCAATTCGGTGGGACGCACAGTGGAGGCAGTTATTAATAATAAGAGTGCCACTACAAAATACTCAAAGAATTTGAAATACTTTTACCGTTAAGTTTCTTTCTACGAAAAGAGAACTATTAGAATTTTGTTTCTATTTTTTTATCAGGATGAAACAAGATAATAATCACAAGTCTATACTCTTTATCTTTTTTTCCATTACATATTATATTAAAAAAAAAATGTTGCATTTAAGTAATAAATTTGTAAAAATCTATCTGTGTAGTTTTTTTGTTCCTACTCTTCACAAATACCTTTTTATGTGTTAAACAAAATGAACACGAAATTTGTTTCTATTATTTTTTCCATCACTGTATATTCGAGCTTACTTACAGAAATAAAAATCACGACTTAACTTAAGAACAAAAGTTTGTTTTCAAAAATTTAAATGCCATTTGATTTCTTAAAAAAAAAACTAAATTTTTCTGATTTTTTTTTTGAAAACCATTAGAGGGCTTTTTTTCAATTAATCGTTTATATAATTATACAAGTTTTCAATTATTGTTTAAAAAATATTTTTGGTATGTAGTTATTTAAGATAATTTAATACACATTTAATGTTTGATGTTCATTAAAAAATGTTGACCTATTTTTGAGGTATCGAATTTTGGAAACAAACATTTTTGAGCATTTTGATATTTTTGATCATCAAATATTATTTAGACAATAAGAGAGCTTGTGCATGAAATCGGTTTATATATTTCTGAGAAAATTAAAAAACAAAATAACGGTTCTATGGGGGTACCCTTCTGGAGGAATACAAAAATATAATTTTTTAATTGAAAAAACCAAGTTGAGAAAAAAATATTTGGAGAAAATTTAATAAAAATCTATCGTTTCGTTTTTGAATAAATTCGAATTTTTGATTTTTGCCCAAAAAATTTTGTGAGACCAACTGTCATTTTTGATCTTATAAAAATGAAAAAAAAGTCTAACGCGAATCAATTTAAAACCCTAATTTCTAACTAAATCGACACAATGATTTGGGCTGTAGGGGGCGGGAAAAGACGGACGGAAACGGGGACCCATTTTTTTCGACATGTTTGATTAAAAACTCGAGTTCAAAGTTTTTTACGAATGCAATACTTATACACATATACATACATAGTTCCAATACATCGCAAGTAAAAATTCTAACGAAAAGAGCACTCCGCTAAAGAACTCATTGGAAACTCTTGCTGATGGCCCCATCGTTGCTATATTCAAGTGAAAGAATCTTAGATCATAGTTAGGTATGTTGCAGAAATCACAAAACAAGGCCTTAGCCAGGAGGAGGTTTTCTACTTTTGTCAATTTTTTTAATTTGTCGAAGATTATGTATTGAATATTTGTTACTTCTAAACATTTAGATTTTAAATATTTATGATTACGAAAACTCAAGAAATTATTGTAAGCCAAGTAAATCGTGACTTAATGTCCTAAAATTAATATACAATTCAGCTCTATAGCTTTTGTCTTAATATTTATTAAGCTAAATGATATGAGCGTTAATGACAAAAAATTATTATTTTTTTAATGAGTTTTAGTATTGAAAAATACAAAATTTAAAAAAACTTTGTTTATCTTTGAATAATTTTACAAGGCGTTTGAATGTAAGGGTGATTTTTTAAAAACTATAGGAAAGTGTTTCAAAAAAAAAACACCCAAAATTCAAAAAAATACATAAAATATTTATTTTAATCGATAGTACGGTCCATATAATTTTATGTTTAAAGATTATTTCATGCAAATATTGACCTTGACTGCGCCTCAAATGGTCAATCCGCTTAGTCCAATTTTGGCATACTCTTTCCAACATTTCGGCCGGTATCTCACGAATAAATGCTTTAATGTTGTCTTCCAATGCGTCAATTGAAGCGGGCTTGTCTGTATAGACATGAGCTTTAACATAACTCCACAAAAAATAGTCTAAAGACGTTAAATCGCACGATCTAGGCGGCCAATTGACCGGTCCCGAACGTGAAATAAAATGTTCACCGAACTCGCCTCTCAATAAGACCATTGTTGCGCGTCCTGTGTGGCATTTGGCACCGTCTTGTTGAAACCACATGTCATGCAAGTTAAGCTCTTGCATATTGGGCAAAAAAAGTTAGATATCATCTCACGGTAGCGCTCACCATTCACAGTTACGTTACGATTCGCATCATCTTTGAAGAAGTACGGTCAAATGATGCCACCAGCCCTTAAACCGCACCAAACTGTGACTTTTTGTGGATGAATTAGTAGCTCTTGCAATGCTTCTGGCTGATATTTACTCCAAAATTGACAATTCTGCTTATTTACGTACCCATTGAGAAAAAAATGAGCTTCGTCGCTAAACAGAATTTTTCGTTAAAAAAGTGGATCTTCGGCCAACTTTCCAAGAGCCCATTCACCAAAAATTTTACGTTGCAGTAGGTCGTTTGTCTTCAATTCTTGCACCAGCTGTTTTTTTGAAAGGCATCACACCTAAATCCTTCCGCAAAATTTTCCACGTTGTTGAGTAACAGAGGCCCAATTGCTGCGAACGGCGACGAATCGATAATTGATGGTCATTATTAACACTGGCCGATACAGCTGAAACAATGTAAATTTGGTGCGAAATTTATTCACAATAGCCGCTTCAGTGGGTCGATTAAACTGATCATAAAATGGAAGAAGCGCGCGATGAACTTTCTTAACAGAGCACGAATTTTGATAATAAAATTCAATAATTTGCAAGCGTTGTTCGTTTGTAAGACGATTTATGGTTAAATTATAGACCAAACTGAAGATGTTTGACAGTGAAACAAAACACGAAACGTGGGTCAGCTGTTTAAACCAGTGTTACCAAAAAGATAATAGCTAAAAAATCACCCTTTATTATCTGTGGATACAAATACTACTGCTCTTGTTTGAATTTAAAAGTGAATATTGTTTTTGTAATATTATCTTTTATTTAATTTCAAATTTTGTTGGTAGTGAACACATTGATAACAGGAGTTATGGGTAATTTTCTTTAACTTTTTAGATTCTTTGAATTGTTTGAATGTAGTCTTTTCAGACCTGTATTATGATGGTATGATTCCTTAAAATCCTTCAAACTAAAAAATATTGAAAAATGCAGAAAACTGTGTTCCTATCCCAAATCAATTGCCAGTACATTTTTTTCAAAATTCCATCCGACAGATATGCTCCTACTTTTTTTAAGCTCTTCTTGGTATTTTCTTAAACCTTTAAGGTGTAGGTAAAGCTGAAGCTTTAATACAACTTCTTCTTCAAAATAGTTTAAGCCAGAATTCAATTCAATTAAATTTATTTAAATAACAGAGCAGCTTTAAAGTCATTATTTCAAAATTCACTCATCGAAATATTCAAAACTTTTACCATCAAAATCAAAATAATGTTATTAAGGTTAAAACAAAAATCTTGAACACCTCATAAAAATAACCCCTTTAAGCCACCCAAGTGTTATTATGCCAAACTTTTGAATACCATGTTTCTCATTAAAAAACCGTTTAAAAAAATTGAAAATTTCTCGTTAAATATTCGTAGCAACAGTTACAATATGTTTTGTTTTATCGAAATTGCTTATATCATATATAAATGCCTGGTTTGGTTTTCAAGGCCATGAATAGAAAGTATCGATCACACCTCTATCTTTATTTTAATTTGTTATTAAAAATATAATATATTTCATATTCTCACCTTACATCCTTCACAAGTGAAAGCACCAAAATGGAAACCAGCAGCAGGTTCTCCACAAACTTTACACGTTTGATTCATCTGTGATAAGAAATAGAAAAAAAAAAAAACAAAAATTTATAAATAATTTTCTTATTCATTTCAATAGAAAACATATCATATTTCCAACAAAAATTATTATCTGATAAATAATGTAATTATTAACAAGTTCAAAAACATACAAAAATAACAACAACCAACAATTTAACCTCTAAGTCCTGACAGCTCAATAAATTTTAACTCAAAAATAATAAAGTCTACATATATTAAAGGTACCAATATTTTTAGATAAGATCCTTCCAACAAACAACGCACACCACAAGCTCTAAGAAGAAGTAGAAGCCATCTCCGCTTCTCATTTCCAACTAAATAAAAAAACATAATTTTATAATTTCTGTGTGTCCTTATCGGTTATGGTCAATCGATCCACAAGGCCAATGATTCAGCAGTCTATTCACATATTACACTGACTTATAATTTACAACAAAAACACCTCCTTCTCCTCCTCCTGGGACATAGACCATGAAGACGAAGAATATATATCGTCATGGCAGTAAACGCGGCCTCCTGAACGAGGACATCCCGTGAGAAATTGGTCTGAAGATTATTTTATATTGTTTGTTGAAAATTTATTAAAATGTTTCATTTGGTTGATAAATTTGCAAACAACATCACCTGACATTACCATGTTGACATGAAATGGAAAAATTGAAAATAAAACCTATGTTGTATGTTCAACTACTAACCATCGTCGCATCGGCCAACTTATTTACCTTCTTTAGGTAGAGCCTTCTATATAGGCAAAACTTCAGGCAGCATTTCAAAATTTAGATCGATTTGCTGACTGAATTCGTGATTAATATATTCAACAGGAGGTGGTGGTGATGGTGGTGTTGTTGTTGTTCTTCTTCTTAAAGTTGTTTTGTGTTAGAAGACTCTTTATTCGAGATCTTCATGTCGCGCGAAAAAAAGAGAGTGTTGTTTGCTCACTTTGCTCCGAGGACTTGTTTGCATAAATTTATTAATTCATAGATTCGTGTGTTATGATTGCGGAAAATGTGCACTAGTCTTAAGGTGATATGTACATTAAAGCTGTATGCACATGCATATGGTCATGAGATCAGAGATTTTGACATACGAAGGTGAAAAAACAAGGCTACAAAATGTAACCACGGTTACCAAATGTTTTGATAAATGCGTACATTTGAGAAAAATATCTGAAATGAAGCACATTTTTAGCACATTTCAACTGAAGTTTTCTGTTAGATGACTTAAGTTCTTTGTTTAACATAAATGTTTTGCAACACTTAGGACTAATGTTCAAAAATTTGTTACATCAATGACAATATTTAATATTCGAATAGAGTATAGGGTTGACCACGTGACGAGACCTAAAAGACATCTCCTCCTCCTTTTCTCGGTTATGGTCTTGGTTTCATATACCTATTGAGTTTTGCTTTCAAGTTTTACTGTCCATGACACAACGATACCGCAAAAATTCTAGGACAATTTGAGTCCGAAGTATTCAACTTCATCTCGCTTTACTCTCGGTCTATACTCGTTCTGGTATCAGTTTTTATATTTAGACAAAAAATATTGAAGAAGTTCAAAAAATAAAAGCCTTAAAAAACTGCAATGTTGGTAACACTGAATTCCTCATCATCCCACCGAACTATCGCCTCCCGCTTGAACTGAAAATAAAAAAGGATTTTTAGACAAGAAAATCTTAAATCCTTGAGCGTGAAAGAAAAACATCAACAACAAATCGCTGAGCTGGTTAACTTTCCGTGAGAATAGTTTGTTGTTAAAGAATCTTTTTTTTTATGTTTTAGCTAAAGAACGTCTTCTTTAGAATGTTTCGACTTATGGTGATGATGGCTGGCTATATGGCTAGGCTATATAGAAACCTATAGAGACAGAGGAAGATAGAAAAGATACTTTTACCACTACTGAATAGATGCAGTGGCGGCTCGTTCGTCGGCATGCATCTCTAGCGATTGCTTTTTTAAGGCTGATGAGACTCTCGCTGCATGAAACGAATTATGCTTAAGATATATGACCTATAAAAATGTTGCTACATGAATTTATGATTCATTGTGGCTCTTTTTCGAAGGCCTTCACAAAGTTTGACTATACATATAATAAGAGAAGACTTTGGAATTCATATTCCAAAAGACTAATTATTTTTTTCTAGCTCTACTTGAAAATTATGTGGTATGTGGGTACCGTTCATTAAAAATTGTGTTCTTATAGGTTTTAAGTTGTTTTTGTTGTTGTTGTTCGGCGTATTTGGTAGGGTGGATTTTTTAGTTCACCTTGGAACTGATGCGATGGAAGGAATCTTAATGTTGTCATAGTTCATCTTTTATAGACAAAAACTGAATGAGTCCGACATAACTTGTTAAAATTTAACGAGTGTAACAAAGTAATATGAAATGTTGTAAATTATAATTTTCACCATTCGTTTACTTTATTTTTTCATATTTTTCAGGTTGATTAAATTCAGAAATTGATACAGGAAATCTAAAATTGTTATAATTTGCATTCATTAGATATAGTTAATTAAATAAAACAATTTTGTTTAAGTCATAATTTAATAAATATATTGCTGAAATAATCATAATAATATTATGATGAAATCAGAGAAGAAGCTATCTACTCTAATGAAACGATATAAATTTATTCTGAGAAACAGAAGCGGATGAAATTATTGAATTATAGAAGACTAGATTTAGCTGCTTTAATCCGTGTGTGAATTCGATTCGATAATCCAGTTAAATTGTAAATATCCCAAATTAATTTTCAACGCACTAATGAAGTGGATATGTGTTTATTATGGAGAAATGTAAATATTTAATCTCGAATCTATAATTTCTATTTAATCCAATTTACATTCAAACACAGATTTGATTTATAAGATACAATATAAATATGAAGTCGTTTAGAGGATTCGAAATTTTGATAAAATAAAGTGTGCGTTTAGAAAACTAAAGAAAGCGATTAAAATAATTAATAATTTATTTTGCTATTACTTTGCCTATAGGTCATAGTTTATAAGTGCGACAGCAGACACTTTTGAACTTTGAACACAATTCGAAAACCTAAAACAAATACGGAAGTAATAAATAATTTCTGCATATTTTTTATGAAAGTATCGGTAATACCACCATTAATTATTTCGGATAGTATAAGAGTTTCAGTTAAATACGTAGTTCTTTATTTAATATTTTTAAAGTTCTGATCTGAATTTTGTTCAAAAAACTTAAGTATATGCCCAAATATGTGGATTGTGTACTTAGTTTTAGACGAATGGAGTTTTTGTGGATAAAAACCAGATTAAAGAAGGTATTAAGCATCAAAACTGTTGCGAAAAGTAAAGGCATGTTTGCAATACTTATATAAAATAGACTATCCTAGTGCTACGTTCAATATTTCATAAAGTCGATTTAAAGAAAGGTAACTTTCATCAAAATACAACCAGAGAATTTCTTGCAGTATAGGACAATTGGCAATACAATGGCGTACGTCTTAACTTTACAGATTTGAGGTAAATCAGCGTGATGGGACGGACAAAAAGTATAAGTGGAGAACTTCAACACGAGATCTAAAAATTAAGCTAATAGCTTTGACAGAGTATTCATTGTTGAAATGGGTTCCTCAAGACAACTGGTGATTAAGGTTCCTGTATGTATTCCTGGACTATGTTGAAGTTGGTCTGGATCTGGATAGATGCTGAGTGTAAAACTTCTAATCTGTTTTTGCCGTGACATCTGCAAGACATGCCCTGCCAATTATCAACGTTTGACTCCATTAGTGATAGATAAACTTAATGGAAATGGGCTATTTCATTCCATTTCTTGTACTATAGGCAGTCTGAATAAGCGTTTGAAGAAATATTTCTGCACAGTTTCAAACACCTCAAAGAACACAACCAAAAACCTGCGCACTATAGCACATACATACATGTGTTGCCCGTTGCATGGAAAACACGGCATTTGGACGAGAGATCGATAACTTACTAAATTACTTAAATTCTTTCGCAACTTCAATATTTACATTATTCAGTGACCAATATTCTTCGGGCTGCCTTCCATTTGCACGCGCTTCAAAGACCATCAAATTAGTCTTGCTTGTATTGATGACTAACCCCAATTTCTCACAAAAGGTATTCAAACTGAATATTTTCATTACAAAGTGAACAGATTGTCAGCCAATAATACTACGTCATCAGCGTAAAAGAGAACTCTCACTTGTATCCCGGCAAAAGGTATTCCTCCCGGGACTACTTCCCAAATCGCATCAATGAACAAAGCAAAAAGTAATTGACTTAAAATAAATGGGAAACACCTGTCGATGTCTTAAACCATTCTGAGAAATTCTATCCATCCCATACTGCTGCACTCGATGAAACAAGTAAAGTAAAGTACATAATCAAGAATTTCCGGGAAATTCCTAGCAGCGTTGAGATGTTATACATCAGAGCTTGTTTATTTGTCGAATGCTGCTTTGAAGTTGACAAAGCGAGCGTTTAATTTCTTCTTTTGTTCAATTGACTTTCTAGCAATACCTGTCAATGCAAATATATGGTCAATGGTTGAGAAACCCGCGCCGGCCGGCTTGAAACATGCTTAGAAGGTTTCTGTCCTTGATTTAATTTTTAAGCCTTTTAAAGAATATTGAAGTAAGAATCTTCCTTAAACTGTTTATAATAGAAATTCTTCTATATAATAGAATTTCTTCTGTAATTTTGTTCGGAACGTACGATTCGGTAAATAATTTGTTAAAGTACCTATATCAAAAGGTAATAACGTTGGGTGAAGCGTAAGAGAAAGTATGGTGATTCACGTCAGTCGACAAAGGTTAAGTTAGGTTAGATCCCCCCAGTTATTAAAAAAATAAGTTCAAAATGTCTTCTAATTTTTACATTCAGCTAATTTTGTTGCTTTATTTTTCAAGCACTCTTTTCTTTTTCTTGTACATAGTACCTTGTACTCCTTGTTCACTTGTAGATAAATGTTTTTGAAAAATAAGGCATCTGTTGATCGAAATATTGTTTTCAACATTCGGTAAAATTTTGAGAAAAATAGAATCGACAGTTTCTTACGAAAAATAAAAACCTATTAACCAACTAATTTTAACTTATAAGAAATATTGTTTTCAATATTCGGAAAAATTTTGAGAAAAATCGAATTGACAGTTTTTTTTAAAAAAAACCTAAACAAAAAATTAATAAAAGTTGGTAAAAACTGTTTTTCGACGTAAATATCTTTTCAAAACTTTGAGATATTGGCTTCAAACTAGTTTTATCTTATAAAAAATAATGTTTTCAACATTCAATAACATTTTGAGAAAAATCGAATTGACAGTTTTTTTTTTTACAAAAAATAAAATCCTATATAAATAACAATACTAAAACTTGGTTAAAATTTACTTTCGACTCAAATAGCTTTTCAAAAATTAAAAACATTGGATTCAAACTTATGTTATTTCACAGAAAATATTGTTTCCATATTCAGTAATTTTTTTATAAAAATCCAACAGTCCGTTTTTTCATAAAAAAATAAAACCTACAAAAAATAGTACGCTAATTTGGTAAAAATTGATGTTCGGTTCTCGATATTTCTCAAATTATTTCATTCATCAAATTTGTATTTGTTTATATAATAAATACCAAATTTTAAGAAATGCTACTAAAATCGGTAAAAATTTGTTTTCGACTAAAAATCTATTTAACAAAACTAGATTTTGAAACTAAACTATTTCAATATATGAAAAATATTGTTGGTAATTTTGAAATTTTTAAGAATAATTTAACTGACAACTTTTTAACCCAACACGAAAACCTACAAACTTTAAGGAAGACAAATCGACAGACGGGATGGGAAGTTATCAGTGTGGGTCGCACCCCAGCCTCTTTTTTATTTTGTCATCCAAATATTCAATGCTTGTTGTTGAATGTGAAGGTAGAGAATTACCTTGCTGATTTAAAAGATATTTTAAAAGTGATCACTACGCTCTTTCCACTTAAGTTTTTAAAAATTACTTGAAATTTTTTGAATACCTTCATTCAAAAACCTAACTTTAACTTGTATGGTATCGCCGCCGATTTAATAAAATTCGCTGAAGTCTGCTGATAATTTCTGTCGATACTGCACTAACGTCAATTACTGATTGTCCTTGATTACTTATAAATTGAACTCGCCCGAGGTATTGCCTCCATTCCAAAGTTTTCAAAGAATTCTGTAAGCAGTCTTCTATTTCTGTTTAAATGTTCATTTTTGAGTTCCTCATAATTGAAATTGTATCTTGCGAATGTAAGATTTGTATGGACAAATTTTGATATCTGCTTAATCGAACTTTCAAGTCCCCATAAATTAGTGTTATTAACAAAGGCTATTAAACCATCAAAGCTATTCTGCCAGTTATTACAGTTTAAATACACGGGTACTATTGAATATTTTGAATTACCATTTGAGATTTGAAAAATAAGTCTGTTTTATATATTAAAAATATTATATTATACATTTCTAATAGTGTAAACTTTAGCATGTAGAAGGATTTTAAGTTCTGGACAGTCCCCGTAAAAATCTAAGATCTTCTCAAAAACAGAAAAATTGAGAAACGAAATGAAGCATACGGATGACTAAACATTTTGTTATTGGATGATTTTTGGAAAAGTTTCATTCTTTCTCTTCAAAACTCAACACTTTATGAGTTTAACATAAAAATATAACGATCAGACCAAATTTTGTATTTTTACATGTAGTAGAGAAATGGCAAGAATTTTCACAAAGATTGTAACGTGATGTTGTTTGAGAGTTTTTCTGGGCAGAACTATGGTTTAGTAGTGGATTACCTTAAACTTCTACCTTTTTCCCAAAACGAAAACATTTAATTCCAAAATCGACCCCATATTTAGTCATTTTTCATCCTATCGCAAGTAAAAATGTTTCTGATAATTTTTAAGTTCACAGTCAGCCTTTAATTAAATCTCAAAGTTAACAAGTTCAATAAATTCACTGCAAGTTTGCTCCTAAGACTTTAACCTTGAAATCTTTCATATCGCTCAACATTCTTCTAGTTCAATTAAATTATCTTTTTATCATAACCTGGATTTTAGCAAAAAAAAAAAAATAAGAAAATAAGAAGATCCCACATCAAGATGTTTATGTTCTCTTCAAATACTCGTATGTTGTTCTAATAAAAATAAATTATTTTACAAAAGCCTGAAAACATTTCACAATGTTTAATAAAACTATCCTTCTCCTCCCCTCGTCATCTATATCACTTGTTCACTGATGGCTTTGTGGCACTGGCGACTAGCCTAAGCGTGCGCCTTTAGCTTAGCTTAATGTTGAACGCGCATCACTTTAATCTCTTCCACCTGCATTTGCATTCAGGTTGCAGATATGAGATAATTTTTATTTATAGCTAATTAATTGGTTACAACAAACGTTTCCATTCCACATATTATATACATATTCATGTGTGTGGATCTTTATTTTGTTTCGTTCTTACATTAAAATATCCTAACTTACAATAAATTTTACAATAAATGCATGTTGTCGTGTTGTATTTTAATATTTCAAATTGTTTGAGTAAGAAAAAAAAAATAAAATTAAATAAAAAGTTGAAGACGATGGCAATGGCGCAATATGGTGGTTTGGTTATGGTTTGATAGTTGGTTGATGGCTCTGGTGGTGCCGAGTTGACTGTCACTGATGCTCGTTCATGGCTTCGAAAATTGGTTTACACTTGACAACGACAGCGACAGAGCGACAACGGCAATGAAGGAGACGACGACGACGAAAACGGCAACGGCAGCCATGATGATGACAACGTTGTCGACCCAGAGGAAGTGAATGTTTCGGTTTTGGTCATATTCTTAAAAAAAGACAGAGGTGCTGAATGTGATAATCATGATGATGATGATGACGAAGATGATGATGATGCAGCAGCATTGAAACAAATCTTATGGATGCTACAGAAAGATGTCAACCTGCTGTAGCGTTTGTTTGGCGTTTTATTTTTCTTGTTAGCTCGTGCATTCCCTGTCCGAAGTTGTGAAAAATTGAATTGAATAGATAGACGTACAGACGATAACGATGACAGCCCATAGCAATACGAAGACGCAAGCTGCGCTCTGCACTGCGCTGCTCTGCTCTGCGACATCGACGACGCGATGACGAGGAAGAAAATATAAACTTTGCGATGGCAGCAGACATAGCTACAACAGCAGCTACATTAAGAAGCCAGGAGCAGAGAAAAACCAGTTGAACGCGTGCAGCAGAAATTAAATGCTAATTTAATAAATTATTCATTAAATAGAGGGGAGACAGGGAAAATCAAAAAATAATAAAAATACAGAAAAATCTATAAAAAAAAAATGTCACAGATTGTTTGTGCATTATGGTTTGATATTGAGAATATTGGATTCTGCTGAGCTTGTGGCATTTCCAAATCGAAGAGTGGGGTTCGATCGCTGCCGATTGTGTATGTTTCTTTGAGGTTGTCAACGGGCGCACGCTTATCACCAGTGTTATATCTCATTGGTCACTTTGTTTATTCAAATTCGATATTCTATTGGTTTGGAAAAGCTATTTTAGAGAGGAATCCGCAGTCACCAGCCATATACGGATGAATATATGTATATGTATAGTATAAAATGATTGTCCAATGTGATTTGATGGTGTGATCAATTTGATCACATCTAATTAAAAGCTACACTGCCTATCTAAACTTGTTTATACGTTAAGACTGATATGATGATGATGCTCCTGATGCATTCGAATAACTACCTAACTAACTGCGAAGTGATATAGTGATGTTTTGTCTATAATGTGGTATGGCTATAATTGGCTGTTGGAGCAGTTTATTATTTATTTGTGGCTTTAGAATCGATTGATACGATGTGAGTTGTTTGTGTTTTATTATTGATTGACAAGAAGTTGATTGCCATTTGAATAGTCGATAATATTGAGAGTCTGATGGAATTATAGTGATGAAGTTTGATTTTTTTTCAACTTGTATAATCGTTTGTCGACCCTGATTGGTTAGAGCTTATGCATATAATATCCATTAATGGGAAGAAAATTCAAATTAGAATTCAATTTAAATATAAATAGATATATTCAAGAGCATCGTAAAACTGTAAAGAACCAATAAAAAAGTAGTAATAATCAAACTTGGGGACGAACATAAAATTTTGTTTTGTATTCTTAAAAATTGAAAATCGTAAAATTATAAATTTGGTGTCATATGATTTTTACAAGAATACAACAAAAAACAATGTATTTAATCTCTTTTTTGAAATTAAAAATTAACTTTTACAGAGGGCTTGGTTTTCATTGTTTAATTAGATGACTTAGGCAAATTTGTGGTTAAAAACTCTTACATTTGGAGAAACGAGTGTTTGTTTATATTTAATTACTTTTAGACTCGCATAAACAAATTAATTTATTCATTTTTTCCTTAAATTTAAGTTTTAGGTGTGGAGTGGTTTTTAACTTATTTAGGTTTTATTTTTTTATTTTGCTTTGTATACATTGATAGTTTATATACATCTATCAACTTATTTATTTATTTGTTTATTGATTTCCCCTACGAGTAACAAGCTCCACAGATTTGTTTAAAATTATTTAGGTAAATAAAGTTAACATGAAACAATAATGAAATTACATTCTTATAAATAAGTACAATAAATCATTTTTGAATTTTATTCTAGAAAATGAAAGATAAAGATGTCCATTTATTTCATTGAACTCCCTAACTGACCTTGAAATTGGTTCATTCATTCCGTAGTTTGTTCTATGTCTAGGTTGAAAAAGAAGGTGTCTTTCCCTCAATGGTCTTGTTGGAGCATAAATAAAAATTAAAGACAGTAAGGTAGGGCATTTAATATGGTAGCACATAATATCACGCACAAAAATTATACATGAATAGTTCTTCGAGATTTGAGCATCTGCAGACCTAGAAGGCTTTGCCTGGCTAGGAAGTTTGGACAGAAATTTCAATGCATTTTATAAAAAAACATACCTTGTAAAACGATTTTGGATCTTTTGAATTCTATCGGAGAATAGTTGTTGGTGAGGGTTCCAGATGACATCAGCATATTCCAAAATAGATCTTACTAAAGTAGAATAGAGCGCAACAAAGGTGTAGGGGTCGAAAAAATTAGTTGAATTTCTTTTTATGAATCCTTACATTGAGTTAGCTTTGGCGACAATGGCATCAACATGTGGAACAAAAGAAAATTTGTGATCGAATGTAACCCCTAGATTTTTAACTTTAAATGTTCTTTGAAGGTGGATGGATCCTAGAGAATAAGGAAACTCGTAAATAAAGTGTTTCTTGGAGATAGAAATAACAAAGCATTTTTTAATGTTAAGGTTTAGGCTGTTTGACTTACACCAACAGGATAAGTTATCTAAATCCATTTGAAGTTTAATGCAGTCGTAGTCGCTTGTTACTTTCAAAAATAGTTTGAGGTCATCAGCATATATTAAACATTGGCTAAAATAAATATGGTTGACAATATCATCAATAAATATTATAAACAGCAAAGGACCAAGATGACTACCTTGAGGGACACCTGAAGTACATCTAATAGGTCTTGAAGTATATTCCTCTATTTTCACTTCTTGCACTCTACCAATTAGGAATGAGCCGATCCACTGAAGTAGACTTGAGTGTATGCCAAATACTACAAGCTTACGAAGCAAAATATTGTGACATACCGAATCGAAGGCTTTGCTGAAGTCTGTATAAATAGCATCAACTTGGCTTTGATTTTCAATTGATTCAACCACGAAAGAAGAAAAACAAGCTAAATTAGTAACGGTCCATCTTCCAGAAATAAATCCATGTTGGGCACTACTAACATGTTCCTTCACAAGAAAATCAAGTTTTATTTTAATTAAACTTTCTAAAAGTTTAGGAATGGCAGATAACTTACAAATTCCCCTATAGTTTTCAACGTTGTTTTAGAGCCCGATTTAAAAATTGGAATCAGGAAAGATGATTTCCATTCGTCCAGAAATATTCCGGAAGACAAAGAACGGTTAAAAATAATAAGCAGAGGTAAACAAAGAGAATTAGAGCATCGTTTTAAGACAATCGCAGGAATGCCATCCAAACCAGGTTTAGCGTTGGGTTTGATACTTTGTAATCCTTCTAAAACATCAGAAGAATTAAGCTGCATGGACATAATATCCACTTTGGGCTGATCATTAGAAGGAATGAAAGCATTTCCCTGAGCGTTAGAGTATACGGATTCAAAATACTGAGCAAAAAGTTCAAGTGTCTTACTAACCTCAGTAGATTCTTCACCTTTAAAATTCATAGAGTTGTGAATTCCAATTGATTTCCGTTTAGTATTAAAAAAGACCAGAATCGCTTTGGGTCGCATTTTAAGTTCACTTCAGCGTTCATGACATAATTTCTGTGCGAGAATTTACTGAGAACAATGAATTCCTTACAAAGCTTAAAAAATTGGATTTTGTCATTCAAATCGTTTGATTTCTTAAACTTGGCAAAAGATTTGTTTTTTAGATTTTTAAGGTGCGCCAGCCTCCTATATTTTACCACGGAGGCTTTGAGACATTCTTTTTCAATCTAGCTGAAACAAATAAATTGAAAGCATTATGTAAAAGGACAGAAAAATAATTAAACATATCCTTCAAGTTTAAATTTAAAAATTCAGTTTTCCAGTCGATATTTCCAAGGTAGTTATCGAGCTCAACGAAATTGGTTTTTAAAAAGTTATAAGATTCTAAATAGTTATCAATTTTTAAATAATTATATAATTCAACTTCAATGTATAGTTCTTTGTGATGGGCTGAATTGTTTAACAATGTAAAAGGGGCAATATCATTAACTGACGCTTTAAAATCATCATATGGAATAAATATAAGATCAAGAATTTGAAATTATTAAGGGCAAATAGATGATCAATGAAAGTTATTTCAGTATCTTTTTTTAAGTTACAAGGTATAAGCATATTTTCAGTACAAGAATGCAACCAATTTAGTTGAACTTGAATCATCATATTGAAACGTCAATTCAGTTAAATTTTGCAATAACATTTACACTCATAGTCAAAAAGTCTCTTGAATGGCTTTTAAAAGCCAATTTCGTTTACTTTTACACATGCATCGAATTACCCTAAGTTTGTTTACTTCAAAACTCATTTGTGCTCACAGTGACATTTGTTTCTGGTTTAAGTTCAAATTTATAACAACATCCTCTAAAATTGCTTAAAATATCATCACAAATCTCTCGGAAATTCACAACATTGTTATTTATAAAATTAAATCTATTAATATAAAAGAGCTGATGCACGAACCCTTTTTTTTCATCAAACCGATGTTAATAGATTTGTTTGTTTTTTATTGCAAATCAAAGTATTATTCGAACAAATTAAATTATAAAATGGAAAAGATCCCATTTCTTGTGATACTTAATACTTTTATTGTGCACTTCAGTTAAATTAACAATAATAAGCTGTATCTATTTCTATATACATAGCTCTCCCATATCCAATCAATTAGAATTTAATTTCACGTAATTTTCATAATAAATTGCATTGGCCATCAAATCAAAGCAAACAATCATATATATTAAAAGAGATTAAACTAAAAATAGTGAACGTCGTCGTATATGTAACTATATTATTCTAGAATTCCCATTGGATTTATACAACAACAAAACAAAAATAAACAATAACTCCCATTGCTCTATAGAATGTTCTGTTGAAGAAAGAAAAAAAATATCTCATTAGTTCTAGATCTTCACAAAATAAATTACCCCACAATGCGAAAATAATAAATCCACGTGACTATATCTATGAATGTATCTCTGATTTTCATAAGATACTTTTTATTTTTGTTTTTTTTACTTTTAAAGCGCATCACTTTACTTGAAGGAAAAAATATAAAACAATAACAAGCACGAGTTGTATCGCCATATGCAAGACATGTAAGTTTATAGTATAGTATAGTTGCTTCTATTTTGAAGCTTCCTAAGTCAAGTGGCTTTTAGTGGCTGGTATTGGACATTATTTTTTGTTTCTATCTCTGTCTTTTACTCATTTACAATTGCATTACTATTATATATTATATTTTTGCAACTGAACTGCGGCGCAGCGGCAGCAGCAGCAGCAGCGTAATCAAAATATAATTCACGATTTGCTCTAATGATCTTGTCTTTATCTTGAATTAAATTATTATACCCTTGTGTGCTCTTTTTGTATTTATTTATATTTTTTGTTTAACTATTTTTTCTGTATTTGTCATTGTTTAAAATTTTTCTTTTTTTTTTTTGTTGTATGAACGACGTATATTGTTTAAATGCAGTGCAATAAGAAAAATACCATTTTGTTGTTTGTATTTTTTTTGTTTTTAATCGGATTTCCTCTTTTCTCGGATCATCATCCATGTCGGATGTTGGTAAGAAAATTATAGATAGCCAAACATGAATACAACTTTTGAAGGTAAGAAAAGTTTGCAACTTAAGAATGATGATGATGGAAGTACACTACAATTTTATATGAAGCTTTTGTTTTGTATATCTACGTATAACTGCGTCGAGTATGATGAGATTTGAATCTAACAATAATTATGTATTATTTTTCTAATTGATGAATGATATTCTTCTTTTGCTTTGAAACAAAAACAAATATAAAAGAAAGAAATATAACTAACAAACGGTGGAAGATAAATGAGGTGTGACTTTTTACAAAAGAAATACGAGTTGATAGGGTTTTCGTGCGAAATTGAAAACTTAAAACATCATAGTAAATTGATTTATTTTTGAGATTGATCATGAATATTTTCTTAGCATTTTGATTATTTAATTTTTTCAATAAAAGACTTAGCTAAGGACCCGAAAACAATCTAGAACTTTTTTGTTTGAAAAAAAAAATCTAGGAAAATAGCCCACGAAAATAAAGTAAAATATCGTGTTTTTCAATAAGAGTGCTACAAAAGTTTTTTTTTAAACAAAAACGGTTTTGGATATCAATGAAATTTTTTATTCCTATGAAAGTACGTTTGGTGCCATTATGTGTGGAACTCGATTTCTTTTGCATGGCCACTAGACCAGACGCTGAACCCAATTTTCGACGGTTTTCAAGCATAAATCGGCCCATACTGCTGCAACTTCACGTTCGATATTTGTACGAAGTTCATCAATCGTCACTGGCTTGACGCAGCCCCACAGGAAATAGTCTAACGGTGTCAATCGCACGATCGAGGTGGCCAAGCGACTATACCATTTCGTGAGATAACACGTTCTCCAAACTAGGTTTCCTATAAATTGGGTGTGACATTTGCTGTGTGGCTTGTGGCGCCATCCTTTTGGAACCAACTGTCCTCCAAGTCCATATCATCCAATTGGGGCTAAAAATATTCGGTTATGATTGAACGGTAGCGATCCCCATTCACAGCAACGTGCCGGCCTTGATCATCATGGAAGAAGTACGGCACAATGACGCTGCCGCCGGCCCATAAACCACACCAAACTGGAATGTAATAATGACTCATGGAGTACGTTTGGATTGCTGCCTGACCAATACCGCTATTTTGTTTATTGACGAAGCCATTCAGCCAGAAATGAGCCTCATCACTGAAAATGATTTTTCGATGAAAATCCGAATTATTTTCAAGTTGTTGCTCAGCCCAATTCACGAACATACGACGCTTCTGGTGGTCAACCGGCTTCAATTCTTGCGTCAATTTAATCTTGTAAGGATGTAGGCCAAGATCTTTTCACAAAATTCGCTACAACGACTTCACTAAGATGCCCAACGCTTGAGAACGACGTGTGAGAGACACATTTGGGCTTTCTGCAACTGAAGCCTGATTGGCAGCAATTTTCTTGACACTACGAGCACTTCTTTGTCTCACTGGCACGGAGACATTTTGTACTGTGCCTGTGGATTCAAATTTTTCCAGGAGACGCTCAATTTTTGATCAGCTAGGACGATTATGACGACCATAAATTGGACGTAGCGCTCTCTTAACGTTGAGGCCACTAACTCGTCCGTTTGTGCAGGATGACCATGAAGAATTTGCGCTGCTACATAAAGGTTGGAAACAACTTAACAGAACCTTTCGATGTCAAAAAAGGCTTTGGACAAGTTGATGCCCTGTCATACGATTTTTTAAACATCGTCCTTGAAAGAATAGTGCAGAGCACCCACGTCAACACTAGAGACACTATCTTTCTTTGAATCAACACCCACAGGACAGTGTAGTAGAGGAAGACCGCGGATTATTTGGCTCGCACAAGTGGAAAGTGACCTCATCCAACTTGGAGCCAACAATCGCCATTGACTGTAACGGCCACTCCTTGCTTACTTTCGAAGAAAACTGGCGCAATTATGCCTCTGGACCAAAATCCGCACCAAACAGTGACTCGTTTTGGATGTATCGGCTTTTCAATGTATGCGTGCAGGTTTTCTGTGCCCCAAATACGACAATTTTGCTTGTTTACATACTCGCCAAGATCAAAATGAGCTTCATCTGAAAAGATGATTTTTTTTTGGCAAAATCGGCATCTTCTCTAAGTGTTGTTCCCAGCGTTTTTCAAGCGTATACTCATAACCATATTCGTTCAGCGGAAGGATAAAACTAATTATCTGTCAATGTCAAATCAGACATGAGCTTAGTATTACCATTCACGAAATAAGCACTTGTTGAAAAAAAACGTTAGATGGCATACCCTATATTTCCCATTGTCGCAAGTAAAATGTGTTTACTTCATAAAAGGTAAGATTTTGGAAAGAGTTTGATTAACCTATAAGTCCTTAACAGTTTTTAAAAAGTACCATTTATTTTGACTTGAGAAATTTTTTTAAGGAAGAAAACTGGGTCAATTATATTTTGTACAATGTATTCGAAAACTTTATGTATTTAAATGTAGATAATGCAATATTGCAGAAATAAGATTTTTTCATTAAAATTTATAGTCGATGGAATACTTTAGAGCTTAGAGCATTTATACCAAAAAATATAATAACATTTCGTAGCTTAAAAATATCACTTCATTCTTAAATATTACTGAACCTCAAAAGCGTTCGGTGAGAATTTAAAACTGAGACTAGGAGATACTTGCATCAATATTCATGATGTTTAGATATCAAAAATTTAATTTATTATCAAAAGAGAGTAGTTTCAGGCTTTTGAGTGTTTACAACATTTTAATAACCAGCAGTTAATTTTGTGAAATAAATAGATTTTTTGAACTTTGTCAATTGTCGATTGAAACCTCTTTACAGATTTTAATTAAGTTTTTGTCCAAACTAATTTAAAAAACTTGTTCCGATTTTAGTTATTAAGATAGTTTTTCCAAACCACTTGGCATAATAACTAATTAAAAAACATATCTAATTGAGATTGCTCAATTTTCATGCTTTAAATCAATAAATTCAAACACTTATTGAATGTCACTATTATCTCTACCTATTTATTATTATATGTGAGCCTTTGGAACATCTTCTTTGGATTTTCCCACATATCATTTGCATTAATTTTTCATTTTTTTTATTTTAAAAACCAATCATCACATCACTGGGAGAGAATGTAATTGATATAATTATTTATTCAAAAAGTGATTTTCATTATCATGATGATGTTTTGCTTAGATAAGTTTAAATCTATATTCAATTTGAATTTAATTAAATTTTATATAGGAGATATTAAAAGATAATTTATATAAAATATGTAGAGTTCCCTATTTTTTTTCTATTTCAGTAAATGATGCCACAAAAATATTTTTCAAACTAAAATAAAATATGTATGACGCCACATACATACCTATACCTAGTACTTACTATATTGTTGGCACACGGCCGTGTTTTATTTACATAAAAACGTCTTCAAGTGCGCTACTTTAGAAATATTTTTTGTATGAATATTTGCCTCCATTTCAACGAATTTATTTCATTCAAAGTACTTTACTACGAGTATTCTATTGTGAAGTAGTTTTTCGAAGAAGCGAAAAAAAAGCTGCTCCTAACCTTTGAGCTCTAAAGTAAATTTTTTGTATGCCAATTGGAATAGGCGGGGGAGAGAGGAGTCATTATGTACAAATTTTAATAAGCTTCGTTTAGTCTGGATATAGCTTGAAGCACTATACACATTTTTCAACTTATATTCGTGTTACCTTATAGCACTTTCATGTTCAAATTATTGTTTGTATAGCTAATTGAGCGAATCCCATTTTAATTTATACAAAAAAGAAAATTATATAGATAAATATAAATTTTGTTCATTTGTATATAAGTAGATATATTTACTTTTGCATTGTAAGGTACGTACCTTACCTACAATCTACATATGTATATGTGGGAGCGCGAAAACAAAAACTAAATTATATTATTGACTTTGAAGAAAAACTATTTACCGAAGTGCAACCGTTTTCAAGGCTGATGTAATAAAGATGTTAGTATTTTGTTAAGAGTCCGGAAAAATTCAAGTGAACATTTTTTAAAATGATTCAATGATCTATCGGAAATATGTGTATATTCACTTTGGGTTTTCTTTTTTTAGAACTTATTGCATTTTCTGCATTAGAAAATTTGCTTATTTGGAACGAAATAATGATTTTCTTTGTAATATGTTGCAGATTTGTAAGACAACTTTTTTGTTTATCTTGAGTTTCATATAATTCTGAAATATTTTGAAGGTAAAGTGGATCAGGATAACAATCTAATGTTTCAAAAATGCATCGACTTTTTACGTTAGTTTCTTGAAGCTAATTTATGACTTCTAAAGCACCGAAATTCACGAAGAGCATCTTTTATCTCCTGTTAGCGACTTCACGGTGTGATATATACCTTTACGTATGTGGTTCCATCCAACAGAATAAGTCTAACACACATTCGAAGGGATACACTTAACTGACATTTTTGAGATCTACGTTCCATACTTTTGTTTGTGTTTTTTAAACACCACAAATTTTCAAATCAAAATAAAAAAGAGGCTGGGATGCGACCCACACTGATGACTTTACATCCCGTCTGTCGATTTGTGTTTTGTTTAAAAAGCTGTCATTTGAATTATTCTTAAAAATTTATAAATTACCAACAATATTTTGCATATTTCAAAATCTATTCGTTAACGAGATTTTTAGTCCAAAACCAATTTTTACCAATTTTAGTAGCATTTCTGGAAAAATGTTATTTCTTATATAAAGAAATACAATTTGGATGAATGAAAGTAAATTTTGCGTACTATTTTTTAGATTTTTGGATTTTGATTTTTATGAGAAATTTACTGAATGTCGAAAATAGTATCTTCTGTGAGATAAAATTAGTTTGAAGCCAATACTTTTAATTTTTGAAAAGATATTTGAGTCAAACACCATATTTTTACCAACTTTTATTAATTTTTGTTAAGGTTTTTATTTTTTGTAAAAAAAACTATCAATTCAATTTTTCTCAAAATTTTACAAGATTTTAAAAACGTTATTTTTCGTTGCACAAAATTGTTTTGGAGATAGAATCATTTTTTGTTCGTAAAACGTTCGAGGTGACAAATATCTTTTTTTTCCTTTTTTGCTTTTAAATTATAAATAAAACCGTTGATTGGAATTTTTCCCAAAAATATATTTGTTTGATATCGCGTTACAATGTATGATATAAAATTTAATCCAAGTCTGTAGGTTTTTTTTTTTTTTAATTGCTATTGTAAAAACCCCACCCACGCAATTTTGTCATCTGTGTGCATTAGTATCTGTATAACAAAGTTCATTCGAAGTCGATATCTCTACTGGTTCTTGAGCTATGGACGACGAAAAAAACGTAGCGAACGTATTTTCTTTGTTTTTTAAATTCTTTTTGAGGTTTTAAGTGTTGAGTTAAGTCTGATGTTTATGTTTTGAAAGCTTATTAAAATAGAATTCAAATATTGAGAAAAATTAAAAGACTTATATTGCTTTATTGATTGATACCTATACTGGTTGATATACTGAGTTGCTTTTTTGTAAGCTATATTTATTTTTGAATGAAATTTAATAAAAATTAAAAACATGAGAAGCTATACAGTATTTCGGAAGTAAATTTAAATTTTGTAAAATGTTTCTATTTTATTGACAACGTTGACAGGCATCAGTGGAATTTACAAATTTTAATATTTCAAAAAATAAATAAATACGCAACTTGAACATCTGATTCAAAATTTAAAACAATAATTAAATAGCCAACTTGAACAGGAGATTCAAAATTACAGTTTTTTGTAATGTTCTTAAACGAGACCGGTGATAGCCTTTTGTCTGACATACACTGCCAATCACTAGGATGGGGCAACACATTTTGGAACCGATTTTCGGTTTTTATAGCTTTTACTTTCACTACCTGTGTATAGGTTCATTACGTATTTCGCCATTACAAATTTATAAAATTATAAGGTTAATTTTAAACGACAAATACATGAACTACTAAAAAAGTGCGTCACAAGGAAAAAAATAATGAAATATTTACATTCTATTGTTTGACAACACCTATTTATAATTTTTTTCTTGCATTAGTAATGACTATGTCCGCCATTTTCGGATGTAATCTCTATAAAAGGGTTTGGAATAGAAACATTCAATTTTTTTTAAATAATCACAGGAAATTTGGACCCAGGAATCCCGAAAAGATTCGATAACGATGTCCTTGCCTTAATAATTGTCTGCCACCTTTAAGCTTTACGAGAAAGACATGGTCAAACGTTTTAATTATGGGGACCATGGCAAAAGTTCCACGTTCTCTGATTGAATTCAACTTCTAACAAACCGCGAAGTGTGAATGGAAGCATTGTCTTTTCCAAGGTAGAGGTTCAAAAATGCTTTTCATTTTTTAAAATGACCCTTGAATCACAATTTATAGTTGTTCCTTTTTATTAATGTGGACAAAAAGTTTATTGTGCTATAGTTACATGTTATCGCTCCTCACAACATAACACCTATCCAAAATAAGCTTATCCTTTCTCAGATTATGGAAATACAAGTTGTTACTAAGGTTGAATAATTTTGCACCCAAAAAGACCACGAGTTTCCATTCACTGCTCCAAGTAACACAAAATTCATCCGATGCTCCTTGTGTACTTGCCTCAAAATAGTTTTATCTTTTAGTGTTCTTCTCTGGATAATATCACTTTTTTGTATTATCCTTTGAACGGTTGTCATTCTAGTTGATACTCAGCTTGTGGCCCTTATTTTAGTCGCTGATAGAGTGGAATTTGAGACAAGTCGTAGAATTAACCTTTTTTCTCATGATATTGTCGTTTCTGCTTTTGCGCTCCTCTTTGATTTTTCCAATATTTTATAGTGGATCAGCAATATTATTGCTTACAACTTTCTTGCTTCCATTAAGTCTTATAGTTATTTCACGTCCTGAGAGTCCTAAATTCTTGAAAGCATCTATTCTTTTTAAAAGATCGCAAATGTAAACTCTTGCACTGAAATATTCGCAATGGACCCATCCAAGTGGAGCATTTTCTTATACGCTTTTTTTAGTAGTTCTTAAGTACCGAATTTTGACGAAACACAATTTTGACTTAAAGTATTTTAATTCGCTTCCGTTTACCAGAGGCGCAGAGATGTCCCCCTTGTTGCACTAAAGTTGTATTCAAACATTTTTCTAGGGAAGGTATCTTTTGATTCTAAAAATTATCTCTAGTTAAATTAAAGACACTTAAGATTTGTTTAAGAAAACAGATATACCAAACCTACAGTTTTTTAAAAAAAATAAAGTGCACGACTGGGTCGCACGAACTTGCTCCTGTATGCAAAGAGTCTGTTTAAAAAAGTATCTATATAATATTTAAAAATATACCTGTAAAATAAGTTTGTCTTCAAAGATATATATGCCATTTGATTTGTCGAAAAAAACTCCATTTTTCAATTTTTTGGGAGGGGGTTACATTTAATACAGTTAAAATAATTTAAAAAAAAACTAATTTAAGATTCAAAATTTTACCTGAAAAATAAGTTTGTCTTCAAAAATTTAAATGCCATTTTATAAATCAAAAAACCCTTGATTTTTCAAATTTTTTTTTTGAAAATCGTAAGTGCTGTTTTTTTTTAAATTAATTTTTTATATATAAAATTTTTCAATTTTGTTCTAAAAATATTTTTGGTATGCAGTTGTTTAGTGATTGTAAATATACGCTCTATATTTCAATTTCGTAAAAAATGTTCACCCGTTTTTGAGATATAGAATTTTGAAAAAAAAAATTTCAATATTTTTTTAAAAATCCAAACAATAAAAAATTGCACTTTTGATAATCAAATATTGTTAAGGCAATATAAGAGCTCGTTCAGAAAAAAAATTATTGAAATCGGTTCAAAAGTTGCTGAGAAAATTAAAAAACAAAAAAACGGTTCTATGAGCGGTACCTTTCCTGAGCAATACAAAAATATGTTTTTTTTATTAAAAGAAGCCAAGTTAAAAAATAAAATTTTAGAGAAAATTTTAAAAAAATCTATCGGTTTGTTTTTGCGAAAATTCGAATTTTCGTTTTTTGACCAAAAAAATTGTATGGGGGCCACTGTTAGTTTTGATCTTAAAAAAAAAATGAAAAAAACGCCTAACGCGAATCTGCTTAAAACCTTAACTTCCAAGTTTGAACTCAATCGACCCAATGGTTTAGGCTGTAGGAGCGTGGACAGACAGACAAAATTGACCGGACGGAATCGCGGGACCCACTTTTTTCGACTTCTCTACCATCGTAATATCATGTTTGATTAAAATCTCGAGTTCGAAATTTTGCACGAATGCAAAACTTGCCATATAGTTCCTATATGTCGCAAGTAAAAAGAGGCTGGGATGCAACCCACACTGATAACTTACCATCCCGTCTGTCGATTTGTCTTGCTTAAAAGTTTGTCTATATGTATCATTTTTTTACCAAATTTGCGTACTATTTTTTGTAAATTTTATTTTTTATGAAAAAACGGACTGTTGAAAAAATTACTGAATATCGAAAACAATATTATCTGTGAAATAAAATAAGTTTGAAGACAATATTTGTAATTTTTGAAGTCGAAAGTAAATTTTTACCAAGTTTTATTATTGTTTTTGTTTAGGTTTTAATTTTTTGTAAAAAAACTGTCAATTCGATTTCTCTCAAAATTTTTCCTTTCCCTTTTTTATAAGTTACAATTAAATAGAAGCCATTATCTCAAACTTTTGAAAAGATATTTGAGTCGAAAATCAATTTTTACCAACTTTTATCATTTTTTTTTAGATTTTTATTTTTTGTAAAAAAACTGTCAATTCGATTTTTCTCAACATTTTTCAAAATTTTGAAAACAATATTTCTGATAAGATAAAATAAGTTTGAAGTCTTAATCTCAAATTTTTGAAAAGATATTTGAGTCGAAATTCAATTTTTACCAACTTTGAGTAATGTTTTTTTTAGGTTTTTATTTTGTATAAAAAAAACTGTAATTTAGATTTTTTTCAAAATTTTATCGGATGTCAAAAACATTATTCTTCGTTGCACAAAATTGTTTTGGAGATTAAATCATATTTTATTCGTAAAATTTTCGTTATGACAAATTTTTTTTTCAGTTTTTTTGATTTATAAAAAAACCGTTGATTGGATTTTTTCCAAACATATACTTGTTTTGTATCACGTTACAATATATAATATAAAATTTATTTCAAGTCTCTAGCGTCATTGGTTCATGAGATATTTTGGTTTACCAAAATGTTCAAGTTTTTTTTTAAACTGCTATTTTCTGCCTTATTATCTGTATAACAAAATTTATTTGAAGTCGATATCTCTTCTGGTTCTTGAGCTATGGACGACGAAAAAAACGTCGCGAACGTACGGATGTACGGACATACCTACCTACGGACGTACGAACGTACGTACGTACAAACGCACGCACAGACATCTTTCTACAAATCGTTTGAACCTTGAAGACTAAATTTTTTTTGAAATAAGTAAGAAGTCGAAATTAGACATAAAAAGTTTTTTTAGGAAAAAATATATAAACCAAATTTAATACAAGAAATCCGCTCAAAACAATTTCTATTTATTTATAACCAAATCTTTTTTGAAAAATATTGTGTATTTTGTTGGTATTTGATTTTGCTACATATTTGTTTTAAACTTCAACCTAATTACACTTTTCACGACTAAAACCATTTGCAATACAAAAGGTTTTAAATCCTTTTTGAAATTCAAAACAAAAATGAGGAAATGGTATAAGACTAACCCACTTGGTACCATCAATAGGACATGAAACGTGTTTTACATTGAATTTTTCTTACCAGTCAAACAATAAAAATCTAAAGGTAACCCAAATCCTTTGCACTGAGGGTAAATAACTAAAGCAAACAAAACTACAATAAATCGCCAATACGCCCATACTCATATTTTTACTGCACACACAAAATGCATACAGTACCATTACAATTTAACAATTGAAATTTTGCTGCAATTTGTCTAAGAAAATTAGCACATAAGGTGTGACTGTCGGTCCGTCGGTCGGGCCACTATTGAATTGCTACGAGTTTATGATGTATGAAAGTCAGATATGATCGATGATCTTGTTAACGATCTAAATTGTGTGTGTTCTCTAAAATGTTCAAAGAAGGAAGTATAACTATATAAATATGATATGTAGATACAATTTTTCCAAATAATTGTTAAATGACAAGCAAACAGAAAAATATGAAAGCGAATTTTTATTATGAAAGGTCATTTGTCATATGAATTTCAAATGCGTGTCGGAACAAATGCGTATACGTTAAAAATTGTATTTGTCGATTATCCATTTGACAGCAGAAATACGCTGTGCATGGGCTTAAAGAAAATGTGCACAGGCACATTTCCTCTTCCTGATTGATCACTCCCTGGGGAAATTTAGGACTTCCTTCTTAAAAATTTGTCTGTTAAAATATTAATCAATATTTTTTTTTTAATTATAACATTTGTATCGATTGTATTTATACAGTTGGCCTTTATTTTCTTCAAAAAAATTATGACTCACAGCAAAACCATCATTTATTATCTTTTAGCATGAGCATTCAGTAAAATAAAATTAATTCACATCATGAATTTATATTTGTCGATCAAGAAAATAACACAAACAGAAAATATCAAGGTGGGAAAATTGTAACGATGCGTGAATATTTGGTTTATTTTGCATTACTTTTGAGTTTAGGCCAAGAAAACAGACAAAAAAGAAACAAAGTAATAAGAAAATGATGATGGCATGAATAAAAATACAAAAAATTATACAAACTGTGTAAATGTGTACCAAGGTTGTTGTATTATCTTTTACTTATATTTTGATTTGTTTTATGTTGTTAATTTTGATACCGTGACTTAAATAATTAAGTGAAGACAACATTATGTGCTTGCAATATCATAATACAAACATCGCATTTTAACTCGCATTTTGTCATTGTTTACGAATGAATGAGTGCACACACCGCTTACCGCTAACCGATTCAATTCAATTCGATTTGTTATTTTTGTTGTTATTAATTTTAGTATTTACCTTAGTAACAATTGACAAAAATAAAAATGAATTATCATTCAACAGTTCGTGTGATTACAAGGATTTTTGAATATTCTGTTTATTTTTTTATCTTCGCGTCGTTTTGTGACACACAATTTTCAAAATCTGACAAAAATGTGTCCTTGAATTCTATAACAGAAATGCCCCTTTTCCCCTCTTTTTAATGCACGAGAGGATAGAAAAGGATAATAAGGAAACATAGTTTGAAAACCTACATAGTTTCAAAAAATTCTTTATTCTATTTTGCATGGAGTGGAATCAATGTCTCGGCTGAAATTGTAAATCATATCAAGTCTTAAGTCAACTTAACACTGGAGTACACGCGCTCAATTTTGGTACACCAATGCACGCGTGGCCTACTATAATAGACCATTTAATAATGTTAATAATTTTTTATTTTAAAAACATGTAAATGAAATAAATATTTTTACGTAATATTCAATTAGCCTTAAACATATAATAACCATAATAATTTATGAATTTTAGGTTGAAGTGTAAAGTAAAAAAAATTATTTCAATTCTATTACTATTAAAAAACTGTTAAGTTATGAAGAAAACTGTAACTGTGGTCTACTATAGTAGGCCGCGCGTGCACTCCAGTGTATAGTTTAAATACAAATTTGTTAGATAAAACAATTTCAGACAACTTAAAATGATACGTTAGATAGAATGACATCCTTGCATGAGATATGGCAACAAAGTTGATTTTGAATAAAGCAGTTTGAATGATTCACATTTTCAGTCGACTTCTTTACAAACAACATCTACATGTGTTGCGGACTATGATTTCTTGTGTTTTTCGTTTAAATGTTGGTGATTAGACTGTCTTAAGGTCTGGGCTCAATCGCTGCCTGTGCGACATAAGAGATTTTCCACTGCAACTGCGTCTTGCATGGATTGAGCAAATCCCTTAAGAGTAATTCTTTTAATGAGCTCGGATTGGGCATAAGAACTGGACTTATCATTCCTGATAAGAAATGGTTGCGAGTTTTAAGTTTTTATGCGTCACCAATTTATTTTTGATATCAGGAAAAACATTTTTAAGTTAGTGAAGTATATATTTTCTTGCACATTCAAATTCTGAATTGATACGACATTTACAATACAAAAGTATTTTTGTACTTACTGACTAGAGACAAATAATAAATTGAATGTCGCAAAACATTTTATTTGCAATTCAAAATTAAGTTTTTTTAAAATAGACTAAAGTGGTATTGAACCATGACCTCCAGCATAACAGTCCTACCCAATAGATTTGGAATATCTTCAAATTCTTAGGCGAAAATGATGTCACTAAAAGTCAATAAAGTCTACGAGCCCCCTCTGTCAAATCAGAGCTTGTTTTATTCTTTCAACCTATCGACCAGATTGTTAATTCAAAAACCTTAAGCTCTTTAACTTTCTGTATACCTTAAGGAGCTAATATTGATTTTTTTTTATTTTTTTTATTACGGGTTATCCATTTTTCGGTTTCTTAAGTATAGGGCTGGAATTCGACATCTGTCAAACCAAGTTGTTAAACCAATTTTTTTTCAGTTAAAAGTCTACATTTAAATTGTTTAAACCTACTACAAAAATGGTGATTCTGCCACAGCCACATATCGTGCTTTAAGAGGAGAGTATGGTTTACATAATCGTCCAACTCCGCAACCAATTCGCAAAATTGTGAAGAAATTTGAAGAGACTGGATTGGTTATAGATATTGTGGGTCCTGTACATCATCGTTTTGCTCGTACCATATCGCTGTGAAGATATCGCTGCTGTAAGTGAAAGTGTTGCCAAAGACCCAAATGTGTCGATACATCGCCGTTATCAGGAATTAGGACTATCTTACTGCAAATTATGGCGTATTTTGCATTTGGATCTGCACCTACATCCATATAAAGTCCAGCTCACAGAACAACTGAAGCCAGCTGACCATTCACAACGTCGTAGATACGTCGAATGTGTGCTTGAACAAAAGGCGGTGGATGGTGATTGTTCGAACAATATTTTCTTCAGCGACGAAGCAAATTTCTCACTCGGTAGGTTGGTGTTTACGTTAATAAACAAAATTGTCGTATTTTGGGTTCTGAGAATCCTCCAGTTATTGAACGGAGGCCATTACATCTACAAAAGTCAATGTTTGGTACGCTCTTTGGTTCGGAAGTGTGATTGGACCTTACTTCTTCGAAAACGACGATGGAACGACTGTCACTGTAAATTCGGAATGTTATGGTCATATGATAACCTACTTTTTTTTGGTTGCTATTAAAAAATACGACTTGAAGAATATGTGGTTCCAACAAGACGGTGCCACATGCCACACAATTCGAGCAAATATGGCTTTATTGAAAGAATTTTCGTAGTGGCGATATCAACTGGCCACCAAGATCATGCGATATGACACCGCTGGACTTTTTTTTGTGGAGCTACGCGAAAATCGTGTTTATGCCGATAAACCTGCTTTAACTCTAGAGCACTTAAAAACCAATATTCGTCAAGTTATGGCTGAGATACCGACCAATATGTGTCAAAAAGTGGTCGAAAATGACCTCAACAGAATTGATGCTTGCAAAAATTCGCGTGGTGGTCATTTAAATGATGAAGTATTTCACACATAATTTCAAAGTTCAAACTTTATAGTAAAAAGCTATGTCATGAAAAAAAATATTTTATGTGGGTTATATTCACTTTTACTTTTGACACCGCGAAATGGATAACCCTGTATAATAATTATTCGACTTCTTTAGGAGCAATATCTACGTGTATTACGGACTAAGTTTTTTTGTGTTTTTTATTTAAATTTTGGTAATTAGGTGTTTAGGACTGTGTCGAGGTTTTGGAGCAATCCCTGCCTGTGTCACATAAAAGATATTTAACGAGTACTGCCTCTTGCATTAATTGAACAAATCCTGCAAGAGTAATTCTTTTAATGATTTCAGATTTGACATAAGAACTTTAGGACCACATTATTCCTGATAAGAAATGGTTGAGAATTTTAAGTTGCTAGGCGCCACCAATTTATTTTTTGAATTAGCTGCCTCCTCATAAATAGTTTGAGTGTCGCAAAGCATTGTAGGTTTTTGCAGTACAAAATGAATTTATACTGAAAAGGTTAAAGTAGTACATACAGGATTTGAATCATGGCTTAAGGCATAGCAGTCCTACGCTACTCACTTGTTTTGGAATATCTTCATTTTCTTAGACGACAATTATGTCAGCTGGTTGGTCAAGTCAGAGCCTATTGGAATCTTTCAATCCAACCACTTAATCATCGAGAAGGTCAATTGTTAAGCTTTATAGATGTAGCAAATATATAACGCATTTTGCAGTCAAAGTATTTAAAAGTTTGTACCTCAGCTCTTTTGTATAAAATCTATACAGTTTTGTTTGATACATATGAGTTTCTAGAGTCTATTGGATTATTTCAAACTAACCACTTAATTGTCTAGAATTATATAGCCTCCAGCTCTTTAGCTTTCCAGATAGAGCTAATATTGAACGCTTTTTGGAATCAAAGTATTTATATACAAGTTTGCATCTCAGCTCTTTTGTATAAAATCTATATATTTTTTTTGTGTATAGTTTCCCATTTAATAAATTTGAATCAGAAAATTAAAAAATATTCCATGAAAAACCAACAAAAAAAATACGCTGACCTAGAATTACATATGTCTCTTTAAGAACTCGCGTATTGTGTTAGTTGTCTATCATTTTTTATGTTGCAGCCATTTGTCGTCGTCGTCGTTGTCTTCGTAGTCGTCATTGTCATTATTGTCGTCGTCGTCGCAGTCGTAGTCACTGCTGTCGTCTTAAAGTTGTCTTATTCATTGTCGTCAGTCTGTCGTCATCATTGATACACTTGACTTGTTAAGCACACACTCAATAGCAATATTGCAATTGGCAATTCTGTCCATCACCTTTTTTTTTGTTCTTCGTTTGATTGTTTGTTATTTCTTTCCTCTTTCCTCAACTTTAGTTTTAATTTCTACTTCTTTTACCTTCTTCAATCCCCTTCCATATATTGTTATTTTCCTTGTCAATGCAACGTGTAACGCCATTTGTCTCACAATGACAGCACAGCATAGTTTAAAAGGAAAAATAAAGACAAAACAAAAAAATAAATATAAATTAAACAATTAACAAACTACAAAACAGAAAAAATAAAATCACACACCACCAACAACGATTTTGCATTGAAAAGACAACACAAAAAAAGCAACAACAACAATAAAATTAACTATGTACTCAACATCTATTGCAATTGCGATATTTATCACATTTAAGTCTGGCCTAACGCCGATCTTCACACACTCAAACTCGCAACTTTACATGAATGGTCAATGGGTTTTAAACAGCTTGGCTGTAGGTTGGTTTAGCTTAACGCAGCTCAGCTTAGCTTAGCGCAGCGTAGCACCAGCACACTCAGAGTGCAGACAGGACGCACGTTAAAATACATATTTATCAGTGTGCCATTAACTAGACAACTAGAGGATTGCCATGTTAGCAAATTTTTCTGCTAAATAGAGCAGAGCAGAAGACAAACTCTGACAGTTGTAATACATGTGTGTCTGCATGTTGTATAGGCCAAAGAATCAAAAAGCAAAAATAGCTAAATTAAGCGACAGACAGCTATTCAACTCTGAAGGAAAAACGAATAGCAAATGTTAACAAACCAAACAAAAAAAAAACAAATAGACAGACAATTAGACGGCCCGAGTCGTCTTTCAGATCATCGTGAGCTGATTTCCACCTGCTTTGAATATTCAAATAGGAAAACTGCAAAATCGTTTTATTTCGTCTATTTTCCAAGTTTGTTCTTGAAGTTTACTGGGTTAGTACTGTGTGTTGGTATTATACTCGTAGTATAGTCTTTTTTTTCGTTGTTACATATTTTCGTTTTTTTTTGTCTTTTCTGGTGATCTTCTTCGTTGTAAGAATTTTCATTTTCAAGTTGCAGAGGTTAAGGGATTTGTAATCGAAGACGACTACGACGAGCGACGGCGGATATGTTCGTCAAGACTATGACCGACTGAACGCCAGCGGCCGGCGGCGGCGGCGGGTGGCGGGTGGCGGCGACGCGACGTAGTGGTATGTGGTGAACTAGAATTGTTTTAGAGATATATATAATTATTGCAAAATTGAACTGCGATGGTCATTGAGGTTAAGATATTGTGCAAATTTATCTGATACACAAGTTCTGTTGTTTGAAAGTTTTACAAAACAAAAGAGTTGAGGTTAAAACCTTTTTTTTGTTCCTCTATTAAGAATTTGGCAACAACGAGTTTTTGTGTCTCTTATTTTTAGGAGTCACGGAAAATTAACCATCTAGAATAGAAAACAATACCAAATAAGTCATAGTTTTTTTTGAGGGGCTCTAAGATCTTAAAATAAACGAAGATGTCAAAAAATTAAAAGAAACGTTGATTCCACAGTTGAATTAGGTATTAGTACAAAATACAACAGTACAAGTACAAACCGGCTTTAATTTTAGAATTAGACTTCAGCAAACGACCGTGTAAGATTATTCTGATTCCAAAATTGAAGGCAGATCACTATTGATAACGTATTGACTTCGATAATTGTACTCTAAAAATGTTGAACACAGAACTGGCGATTTTTAATGTTGCAAAAACAATCCACAAAGTATTCAACTAAATGGTTGATTTTTCTGTTCAGCTTATGACATTGGGTAGTACACGTGTCGTGATGGTTAGTGAGTAGAACTCTCATGCCAGAGGTCCTTGGTTGAATCCCTGCCTGTGCCATCTTAGGTTTTGTTCACGGGTACTGCCTCTTGCGAGGAAATAACAAATCCTCCAAAACTAATTCTTCATATGAAAAGTATTTTCTCAAATAAACCATTCGGGTTCGGCTTAAGACTGTAGGTCCCCTCCATCCCTGACAGCAAAACTCGCATACATGAATAGTTGATAAAAGGAAGTCACTAGGCCTTAATTCTCAGCAGATCACCTAGTTTATTTGTTTTTAAATTTAGTATAACATTGGGGAATTTGTTATGAACTTTTTACTTTCAAAAAAGAACAATTATCGTCAATATCGAGGTTCTAGAGGAAAAATTTGGTTATTTGGCTAACGCAATCATGTTACTTGACAACACTCGATTTTTTTATATAAGGTTTCATAAACTGTATGTTAACAAGTTGGTTTTGTATTGATATAACATTTGAGTATGTTTATAGTTTTTAGACAGCGTTCATAAACATTTCGACAAGAAAAAGCAAATTCTTAAACTAAGTAGGTATTTAACTACCTACTTAGTTTAAGAATTTGCTTTTTCTTGTCGAAATGTTTATGAACGCTGTCTAAAAACTATAAACATACTCAAATGTTATAGTTGAAATATCCTCCACGAAGAAAATGAATTTGAAATAATTGTGTTTATAAATATAACTAAAAGAAGCCCATTAGGGTATTCATATACCTGGAGCACGCGTGTAGTAAAAACAGAAAGAAAATATCTTGTTAAAAAACGGAGCAGCATTTCTATAGAGAGCCTTAAATCTATCTATAACGCTACAAACCTTTTTTTCAAAGATTCTTATAAAACCTTGTAACATTCTTATAAAGTTTTAAATAAATTTGTTTGATTGAATGTGAAAACTTAACCATTACTAACTTCATAACAATTTTTAAAATTATAATTAATCTTAAATCAATGTTTGGTGTAAATTTAGAAAAATAAAATAATAAATTCTCTTACATACATTGATGCTGAATTCAATTGAAACATTTCGCACATTCTAGAGCATTGCTCAGTTTAGAGAGGTATGTATGTATGTAGGTATCCCAGCTGCCTTAAAAGGTTTTGAACTCACCTTCTTCGGGATCTAAAAATACAAAGAGGAAAAGAAAATAGGTTGATATTAGAAACAATGTTATATTTTTTAATTAAACAAATAAAAAGCATAATTACAAAAAATTCAAAACGGGTGATGATTTTACTGTTTTTCCAATTAAAAAAAAAACTTGTTCACCTTATTTACCTTGCCGCACCTTATTTCTAAAATCTTAAAATCTAAATCCTCATTCAGTGCAAGTTAGATAAATATACAAAAAAAACAACAGATAAGTCGCGGATATTCACTAAGCTTCAAAAAATACAAAAAAAAACATAAAAATAGAATAAAAACAATATAATACAATACAATATTTTAATTTTGGACATATAAGCTATAAATCTTCCGTGTTTAGATATCATGTGATTATTATTTAATATTTCGATCTTCAAAAATTATTATTAATCTCTATCATCTTCCATATTTATATTGTTGTTATTTTTCTTTTCTTCCAAGAATATCTCAAAAAAATAATAATAACAAAGAAAAAAAATAAAAACGATTATTTTAATCTCTTGAACCAAATTTTATTGAATTTTTAATTGGTTCGATCATTAAAATTATGGTGGTCATCTCTGTCCATTTGATATTAATACTAAGCATTATAATTTACGGAAACAAACATTTATTTTTTGAAAAACATAATTATTTCTTTAAAGTAATTCATTGCATTACAATTTATTTGTAATTTGAAATTATAATTTAATATTTTTTACTATCTTGAATTTTCCGACCAAAATGTTCATATGTGTGAAATTACTTAAATTTACAAAAATGTTAAACAGACCATGCATGCCTTTAAAACATCTGTAAATAATATCTTCAATTCGTTCAACCTTGATCCACGTAAAAATATGGTCACACTATTTAATAATGACCTTGACTTGGTGCCTCATCTTTATAAACAATAAAAACAACAAAACTTCATCAAAAGTGTTCCTCTTCCAATAGAACATATATTTTTCATTTTTTGTTATGCTATATTTAATTTTATATTAAACATCAGTTAAAAATTGTACTACTTGTGTTTTTATTATTTCATTGTCGAAAGGAGCTCATTAGAGCGTGCAGAAGATTTCTTAATATAACTTTTTTTTCTTTTTTTTCTTAACAGAATTAAAAACTTCAAAAAATAAATACAATATCTGACATTGATCTTCGCCATATATAATATTATTATTTGTTTTCCTGGTATAAACGACTTGTAGCTCTGATGAGCAAATAATTTCGCTTTTTATTTTTTCGTATTTCAAACAATAAAGTAATTTCGTTTTCATTTTCGACTTTGGCTGAAAAAAAAAGTTCCAAACGATTGAATTCGTTGCGGTTGGTAAGTATGTATGTAGTGTGTGATGGCAGGTACACTTTTTCAACAACACACAAGTTTTGACCGCCGTATAAGCTTTCTTTAAATATCCATAACGAATTCGTACATACTTCATACAAATATAGTTCGTTACAATAATAATAATTGTATTAATAATAAAAATAATAACAACAAACAGAAAAGAAACGAAAATGCGTGCAAAAGGAAACTCTTATAAGAAAAAGAAGCGGAAAATTGGTTTAAATATACTTTTGAAGGTCATGGCCACAAGAAGTTAGTAGAGTATGTTAATGTTGTTTTTTTTATTTAGTGCTGTATATTTTTTAAAGGTGAATTCAATATGGGGAATCTTTAGCGCGCATTAATTTTAAATATGATTTTGGCTGAAATGTAATACACGTCTTTATAAATATAAAAATTAAACCAATTTATTAGATAAAGGAGCAATATGCGACAATTTTTCTTGTCGTATTTTTGTATGGCTAGGATATATTCAAAAATGTCCTTCTTACTTTAGATACAGAAAATATGTTTACAATGAGTTTTCAAAACTTCACAGTTGACGTTGAGTATAGCTCAGGGACAAATGTCTTATTTATCGGTATCAATTTCTTAGTAAGCAGGTGAAAATTGCGATTCTTTTTATTTTTCGATAGACTTGGCGCAAATTTTAAATTTTAAAATCCATTTTTAGCAATTATATTAGTAAGCTAAGAAATTTATTTAGATAACTTTAAACGATTTTAACATATTTCTATTCTTAACATTTTCCTAAAGTTAAAATAAAGAAATGGCTACCTTAACTTTTAGGAATTTGCTAAATCCATTATGACATCTGTACAATTATCCTTATAAGAGAAGTGGATGAAATGGTTCAGTCAAGAGTGTTGGGAATTAAGAGGTTCATTTAAGCGTGTTTTATTTGTTTAATTTTACAAACTGTCACTTATTAGTTATTAGACATGTTCGGATGCCCTTTTTTTTAATAAAAAGGAGTTAACAATTAAATAGTGAGCAAAACGAAAAGAAAGGTTTAAAATTTTGGATTCACTAGTAAATTGCTTAATATTAAGCAAATTGTTAACTAGTAAATTGTTAATTCCTTAACAGTAGACTGTTTGAAATTTTGAGCTATTGGTTTTAATAAATTGTATTGATTCTTAATTTTACTAGTTCTTATTATTATTATTATTTATTGAACTATACATACATGTATAATACAATACTTAAAGCTAATAGCTACCAGGGCTTCTACCTGAGTCACTACTAGTTCTTAATTTCAAATGTATTCATAGAAAAATATTATTTTCCAGAGTTCAGTTTTTTCTTTACTTTGCCTTACAAAATTCTAATATTTTACTAAAAAAAAATTGTATTAAAATAAATATAGTAAACGGTTAACATACTGTACAAGAAATAAAATTTTTATAGTAGTGAAAATCCGACATGAAGAAGGTTATCTTTTAATTTCGAAAAATTCTTATATAAAAAAGGTTCGACAAAATCGTACGTTTTTGTAATTGTTCTGTAAGTTGTTTTAATATTTCGAGGAAAAGAATTTTGGAGGTCTGAATTCGAAGAAGCAGAATAATTTGAAAACAAACCACAAAAGTGTTGCTCCCAAAAAAACTTTGTTTATATTAAATTTTTTTCCAAATGGTAAGTTTAGCAAACTAAAGGTACTTACAATTTTTTCTTAAATTGGCTTACCAAATTTCAATTTCAAAGTTGTTAACAAAACTGAAGACAAAAAAATAAAAAACTGATGTAAGGAAAATGTATCAAGTTAAGCATCTGCGAACACAACAAACTCCAAAATACGAACCTCCCCTAGGAAGTTATTGTAATTGGTCCAATTTGTCGAATTGAAAATGTTGACATTTTTTGACGTTTCTCTTTCTAGGTCCATAGAATCAAAATCAAAGATTTTTAGAGAGATGTATTGTGTTCGTGTGTACGTGTACGTTTGTACGTCCGTACGTTTGGAAGCTTTTTTCGTAGTCCACATCCCAAGAACCAGTAGTGGTATCACTTTCAAAAAAATTTTGGTATATTGATAATAACAAAAAAGATGCAGAAAGGACTATTTTTTTTTCTGAAGCAATTTTTAAAAAAGTGAAAATTTTGGTTGACCCCGAATCTCTGACGAACAAATAACTCTAGCGACTTGAATTCACTTTTTACTTTGAATTGATTTTTTACTCAAATATCTCGAGAATAAACAATTTTGCTGCCTTTAAATTACTTAATTTTACAGAAAAAATTGTTAAAAATGTTTTGTAATGGTTTTAATACAATCGATTTGTTAGTTCTGTTTGTCTACACTAATATTATAAAGAGGAAAGATTTGTATTTTTGTATGTAACGAATAAACTCAAAAAGTACTGGACCGATTTTAATAATTCTTTTTTCATTAGAAAGATACATTATCACTGATTATTAGGCTTAGGCTATATTTAGTACTAGATTACTATAGAAATCTTTAGAAATTCCTATTGAAACCAACCGAAGGTGTAAAAAAATTAGCCATACAATGTCTTTCATCGCATACGCTGCGAAGAGTATTAATGATAGGACAAAAAATGTTCGACAATATCTACATATAAATATTATAAAGAGAAAAGATTTCTATTTTTGTATGTAACGAATAACCTCAAAAAGTACTGGACCGATTTTAATAATTCTTTTTTCATTAGAAAGCTGCATTATCTGTACCTATTTATGTCTACCAGTGCGAAGCCGGGACGGGCCGCTAGTAAAAAATAAAAACTAATATGAATTACAACTAAAAATGTAACAAAAATATAACTAAAACTTTGAAAAAATTGTTTTCGGCTTTAATATCTCGAAAACAAATGAGAGTATTAAGTGTTGTTGATATATACTATACAGTAATCCCCGCTTGGTTGCACCTCGCTTAATTGAACATCCCGCCAAATTTTTTCAAGGACTATAGGCTGCAAGCTATTTTGAATCAATAATTCAACAAGTCCGAAATATAGTGCATTGTCTTCTACTTTGCTTGAATTTTTTCAACAGTATATAGAATTTGTATTATGACAAACCTCTTTTACATCCCGCTTAATTGATCAAAAAAATTGGCTTCGAAAATTTCCCGTATTAATAGCAAACGTAGAAAAGCTTTTTAGACGGTTAATTAAACCCCGCTTAGTTGAATTACTCGCTTAATTGATCTTCAAAATATGCAGCAGAAAAACTAAATACATGGACATTTTTCGAATAATTGGACGGACAAAAAAATGATTGTGATTGGAAAAACCAAAACGCCAAGATGTTTTAAAAATAAGGTTGTACCTTTGCAATATTTCTCCAACAAAAAGGCATGGATGACAAAACATTTATGGGCCAAAATTGTATATAAATTTGACGAAGAAATGACATGTCGACAATGCTGACTGTCATAAAAAGTTGGACGATTTAAAAATATAAACGTGCAGTTTGTACCCGCAAGTACAGCGTCCATCATTCAGCACCTTGACCAAGGCATTATTTATTGTTTCAAAGCTTACTATCAGCAAAATATAATAAGGAAACAAATTACAGCCATCGAACGTGGCAAGACTATCGAAGAATTTTTGAAGTCCATAACATCTTTTCAAGCAATGCACATAAGCAAACATTGTTTGTGGCTTATAACACTGGAAATATTGTAATATTGGAAATATTTTACTACTAAACATTTGAAAGTTCTTTTTTTAAAGGCAGGCTTCATCCAAGAAGAAGAGCAGCCGGAAAATGATCTCGTGGTCATAGATAACGTTCTTGAGGCCAATGCAGATTTCAATGCTTATTTGGCATGTGATAACATAACATATCATGTTATGGCGAACTAACACACGCCGAAATTAAGTTGACACTGAAATGTTTAAAGAGTAAATTTCTGGGATGAATATTTTGTTTTTTAGTTGACCTACTCGTGCAATTATACGGGTTTCGCTTAATTGAACAGATATGTCAATTAAGCAGGGTTTCGCTAATTGAACCACCCGGATAAAATAAATAAAATTGGGTGGCGCAACAGTCCGTTGAGAACTAGGGCCTAGTGACTTACAACTCTCAACCATTCCTGTGTTCGAGTACTGTTGTCAGAGATGGAGGGGACCTACAGTTTTATGCTGAATCCGAACGGCTAATTTGAGAAAGCACTTTTCATGACAAGAATTACTCTTGGAGAATTTGTCAATTCCTCGCAAGAGGCAGTACCCGTACAAAAAACTTTAGATGGCATAGGCACTAATCAGGGATCGAACCCATGACCTCTGGCATGATAGTCCAACGCACTACCACGGGGAACCACCCGGATAATTGACAGAAAAATCTGACAAAATGGTCAGTGCAATTAAGCGGGGAATTCCGTATACTATTTTTATAAAAAACGAAACCTCCAAAAATAACTAAGAACTGATAAAAATTGGTTTTTGACTCAAGTATCTTGACAACAAAAAAAGACTATTGATTCAAACTTGCTTCTTCTTATACAAAGTTTTGCTATTAATATTTTGTAAAGTTATTAAAAATCGAGAGCATAATAAAAATTTGAGGCAAAAAATACTAAACAGTTCTAAAAATTAAATTTTAAGTAAAATAACTTCAGAATAAACTGACTTCCAAGTTGTTTCATACCATAGAAATATTTTGTTAATGTTTTGTAATATTTAAAGATAGCGTTTTCTATAAAATTTAACTCCCAGAATACATCTTCATATAAAACAGCTAAAACTTTAGGATTGCATTTCTATGTTCTCTTTCAATAATTTTTCTGAATAATACAATTGACTAGTTAGAAAATATCACAATTTGATAATTTTTAATGGGAACCAATGGGAATTTGTCAGTATATATTGCATCAGAGCCTCTTTTCTTAGATTAGATTAAAGGGACATTTTTAATGTATTTTTGTTTGCATGTTGTTGTAATTTTTTAAATTTAGATTTTCTTGAATGTGGGTACTTTATATCTTAGACCTATGGAATCTGTTTCGTTGTAGAACTTTTGAGATTAAAGGGATGTTAGGCGAAAACATTTAAAGATAATATTAAAAAAAATATTTAGAATTGTGGAGGAAATAGATGTATTAACAGTTTAAGGAAATAAAAAACAAAATTCTTTTTTCCACCTCAGACATTTGACACTATCCTCCATTCATTTTTTCAAATATTCAATGCAGCTATAAGATTCAACGTTAAGGAATAAAATAAATTGAGATTCAAGTTTAATATAATAAAAAAACTAGCAATAAAAGTAAACATTTGGTACTTCGAGCCAGATCAAATTCAATAATTAATTAAAGGCCATATTTGAGTTAACAACTTTAAAAAAAATACTAAAAACAATTCAAATTATGTCTGGAAGCCTTATCTGCAAATCTCTCGATGAGTTTTGATATGGTGTTAAGACGTTAGTTTCGTTTTGGTGTTAAGACGTTAAGTCAGTATATTCTCGGTAAAAACAGAACATGTATGAATTCAAAATATTTTATATAATTTGAGAAATCTTTATCTTTAATAAAGGGTCTTTAATTGTTTGAACTTAACATAATGCCTCAACCTAGTAACATTTTATTTTTTTATATGACCTCTTTTAAGAATTATTTTCCCTAAAGACTATTAATAAGTTCCATTTTGGTATAAAACGTAACTCAATTATAGGTCACTAACGCTGAATTCCCCTTTAAGACTATACTAATCTGCATTATATGCCACCATGAATATCTATATCCCTTCTAGCAAATATAAGTCACACATATGTGCTTTTTAATGTGCAAAGACTTGAAAAAACGTTAATCGAATAAAAATAAGAAAAGTAAGATAAATAATAAAGGAAAATCCAAGCAAAATAAAGAAAAAAAAAGAAAGAAGAGAAAATAAAATAAATAAATCTACCTTAAGTAGCAAACGCACGATGTGGTACCTATGAATGTAAACCATCATAGCCCCAAGCACTCTCGCTTTGTATAATTTCTTAAATGAAAAGACCATGACAATTTACCACACTAAAACACGATCACATATCTTAAGTGCCAACACACAAAAGTTAAAAAATAAAATAAAAAGCGATCATTTCTTTGGCCCCCAAAGTGTATCTGTATCTAACTATTAGTGCGAAGCCTCCTCTATAGGACTCTCGAAGACTACTATGCCTCTATATAGGACTATAAGACTACAGCAGCTACCATCAGGAGCTGCTGTCCATTTTGTTCATGTTAGCCCAGCCACTGTTCACTGATGCTGCCACATACAACACATAACCTCTTCTCTATCCACATTGGATGTTTCTGTTGCTTAAGAATACTACTTCGACTTGGACGACTGCAACTTCGACTTTGCTCTGTATATCTGAACTCATGGGGGTTAAGAGATATCTTGACGTTAACATTATCACCAGGCAATTCTAATGATCCAATTCCCACGGCTGGTCTCACTTAAAGTGCAATCACCACCATTACCATTCTTCCCTATATCTACTACTTTATACCATACCTCGTTTTAGCAGTGATGGAACTGGTAAGGTATTCACAACACTACATAGGCTATAGCAAGTTTAAGCCTGGTTGTTGGTTTATTGTGACTGGTTGGGTCTATCCAGTTGGTTTGGGTGCAATCCTTTTCGACAGCACAAAATAGTTTTCCTTGTAAAAGATTTTCACTTTAACGCTTCCAATCTAAGGAGACATTAGTTAAGCTATGAAAACAGACAAAAATAATGGTAAAGACTTGAGCTTGAGCATGCAGTAGCTCAATCGGTCCTCGAGATACATGCGTTGTATTAGCTTGGAGAGCAGGGATGTTATATTGCAAAGAATGATTCGACATTGAATTTTAACAAAAACAAAATAGTTTTTATGTCAGAATTGTGGAATCTACTAAAAACAGCATGTCCTTAAATTTGAATTAGAAAACCTTCCAAAAAAATGGTGACAAAATAAAACGATACGATTAAAACACAATAGCGAGATTAATGGCTAAATCACAAACATGCTTCAGCTTCGTCTGCGTTACGATGGGCCTGCTTCGAGGTTGCTTTGAATGATATTCCTATTATTTCATTCCTCCAAAGAGCAAATATTTTGTTTGTTGACAGTTTTTTACAGCTGTTGAGCTGTCAGACAAAGCAAATGTTCAGATAATTGAACTAGAGCTTCCGTTTGGAGTCACATTACGTTACATTACGTTCTTTTCCTTGCGATTGTCAAACGAAACGTGAGGTCGAAGCTCCATTGTGATAGCATGCATTGAATTCCTATGGCTGAACTCGTAAACGTCAGCCGAAGCCAAAGCTGAAGCGTGTTTGTGATTCAGCCATAAATTGTCAAAAATTGTTATTTCAATAAGGACTTTCGAACATTTTTCTAAGATCGCGTATAACATCCCTGCTTTGAAAAGTGCTCTCCTTTTTTCTTCATCTTCTTAAGCTAAGTGAGTCGATACCATGAATCAGACTTGGATCGCATTTACTTATAACACTTACGTGTGGGGTGCCCCAACCAACTCCATCAGACCTCTGCCTCTGATATGCCATGGCATGGCATAGCATGCCATTAATGGGTTTTGCGAATTAAGTCCGCTTAACGCGTACCTGACCGATATTAAACGCTGCGCAGATGGAACAAGAGTTGTGCGAACGTGCGTGCGTTTGCTACAATAAACGAGATGATGATGAATGAGGGCGAGGGCACACCTGAAACCTAAATGACGATCATCATCATGACTCTTATAAGATTGAGACAATCTGATTTCTCGATTGATGCGATGATGCGTGTACATTTTTAACAAAAACAAAAAAAAAAGAAAGATAAATTCCTCACTTTTGTTTTGTTTTATATATTTTTGTTTTATTATTTGTTTTGTGTATCGATAAAATGTCGAAACAAAAGCAAATAACACCAAAGAAGGGCCCCACCTTCTTCTTGGGTATATAGGTAGATGTACCTAAAGATACTTTTAGCAAGAGAGATTTACAAGAAATGTAGGTAAGAAGCGCGGAAATATCTTCAACACCACACAATGTTTAAAGATAGCTCAGTTGAAGAAACGGAAAACAACAACAACAACAAAAGCACTCGAAAGTATTATCTGTGAGATAGAATTTAAATCGTGACCAAAATGTTTTTTATTTTGGTTTATTTTGTACTTTTTACTTTACTTTCGATCTCCTTTAAGGTTTTTTTTTATTTTCTGTTTTGCTTTCAAAGATAGAGGTTAAATGCAAGGTTTGTATAAAAATAATTTGCGGTTATTCAGAGTCTTCGAGTGTACGTTGGGAAGAGGGCAAAAGGTTATGATATGATATCCAACAACAGATTTAAACAATATTATATGGGTGAGAAAATTATTAGAGATAAATTGGTAGGTTTGCTAGAGTTATAGGAGGGTATATGGGCAGGTACTCTAATAAAAGTAGTTAACACATTTGATGGATGAAGAAAACTAAAACAAAAAATTAAGAATTATGAAAGAGTTATGATCATGATCGAAGAAAGTACCTACCTACTACGGATTTTTAATAAGTTAATTTTGAATGAGGGCTTTTTGGGCGTCTTATGTGAAGTTGCTATAACACAATTTTCTTCTTCTCAAATAAAAGCAAGAATTTGGAATTTTTATTGCGGATATTGTTAACTGACAACATCACTATGAGACTTAATCCTCTTTTGATCGAGGAAACTACATTTTTAAGGATATAAGTTTGTTTGTTTGTTTCTTTCAAAATAGAATAAAACGAAGATGACATGAAATTCACTTTATTTAAAGGTAATGTTCTAGCATTCTAATTTAAATATAATTTCTGACATATGACCGTCAAGGCTGGCTCATAGTCTTATCTTAAGGTAAAATCTTTTTACCTTTTTCCAACATTTGTGACCATATATAGAAATGTCTGGGAGGACGTTGTCTTCCAAGTTGCCACTCGTTTCAGGCTTATCAGCGTAGACTAGGGACTTCACATATGCCGACAGAAAATAGTCAAGTAGCGTTCAATCGAAATAACTTGGAGGCCAATTCACGGATCCGTAACGTAATACATTGCGTTTTCATTTAAACAAAAATAATACAATATGACAGTTTTGTTAACTGACGTATTGAACTAAAAGTGAGCTAAGAACAAAATCACTTATGAAAATTGGTATCAACGTTGAACTTGTTTCAACAAATCTAAGCCTTGCTAAAGGTGAATTCCTAAAATGCCAAACCAAACTTAACAAAATATGCTGGGATAAGACCCACACTGATAACTTCCCATCCAGTCTGTCAAATTGTCTTGTTTAAGACTTTAACAAATTTCATAACAATATTTTGTGTGAGATAAATTATTTGAAGTCAATATTTTTCTTTGTTCTCCCAATACTTGAGTCGAAAACCATTCCTTATCAGTTATTTGTTATTTTTGTAGGTATTCTTGTTTTTTTAAAAAGTTGTTAGTTGATTTTTTCTAAGAGAATAACTAAGAATTACTAACAATATTTTGCTTACGATGAAACAGTTTGATTTCAAAATTTATTTTTGTTAAAGAGATCTTTGTCGAAAACAATGTTTACCAATTTTAGAATCATTTCCTTAAAATTTGTTTTTCTTGTATAAACAAAATACAGATTGGATTTTTTGGATTGGAACAATATCTTACGTTAACGACAAAGTTTAGTACAGAATGAAATAATTTTGAAGTCGAATACCAATTTTTACCAATTTTGAGTAAAATTTTTTGTAGGTTTTAATTTTTATGAAAAAAACTGTTGTATTTTTATAAAAATTTTACTGAATTTCGAAAACAAAATTTTTTATAAGATGAAATTTGTTTAAAGAAAATATTTTTAATTTCAATTCAATCAATTTTTAGTAATAATTTTGTAGTTTTTTAATGTTTAGAATTGTCGATTTGATTATTCCCAAAATTTTACTGAATGTTAAAATCTATATTTTTATAAAACGAAATTAGTTTGAAGCCAATATATTTAATTTTTAAAAATATATTTAAGTCGAAAATCAGTTTTTACCAACTTTTTGTAATGTTTTTTTTTTGGTTTTTATTTTTTGTAAGAAAAACTGTCAATTTGATTTTTCTTTAAATTTTACCAGATGTCAATAACGTTATTTTTTTTGCATAAAATTATTTTGGAGATAAAATCATCTTTTGTGCGTAAAATATTCGAGGTGACAAGAATTTTTTTGATTTAAAAAAAAACCGTTAATTGAAGTTTTTTTCAAAATAATATCAGTTTGGTATCACGTCACAATATAATATACGATTAAATTTAAGTAGCTTGCGTTATTTGTTCGTGAGATTTTTTGGGTTAGCCAAAATGTTTACTTTTTTCAAATTGACATTGTTAAAAAATCACCCACTCTATTTTTTTGAGAGTCCTATTTGAAGTCGTTATCTCTACTGGCTCTTGAGATATAAACAACGAAAAAAATATTCCCGAACGTATAGACGTAGACTTGTTTCACACTATACGGTTTTGACCGTACGGCAAAAAACCGAACGGCGACATTTTGCTAGAGACCGTGACCGTATAATATGAAAACGTATATGCTCTTCTTCGCGCCTCTAACAAAATGTCGCCGTCCGGTTTTTTTGCCGTACGCTCAAAACCGTGTAGTGTGAAACAAGTCGTAGGCTCGTTAAAATGACATGAAATTTACATTATTCAAATGATAATCTTCTGGCATTCTAAAAGAAATACGATTTCTGGAATATGGCCGTCAAGACCGGTTTGGGCCTAGTCTAATCTTAAATTAAAATCTTCGATGACTTTTTACATTATTTGTGGGCGTATATTGAAATGAGGCGGAAAATGTCGTCCTACGCTACGAGTGGTCTCTTTTTTCGAGCCTGTCGGCGCAGACTAACGACTTCACATATCACGACAGAAAATAGTCTAGTGGCTTTAAACTGACAAATCTTTGAAGCTAACTGACGGGTCCGTACCGTTGCGATTACCAAACGTTTCCTTTAATAAATTAACTGTAGCACGAGTTTGACATGTTGAACTTGTTGAAGCCACAGCTCCTGTACATCATGGTTATTTAATTGATGAAAGCACACAAAACAATCTGTTTTTATAAATTTAGCGCGGTATCAACAAACACTTGAGTATTGCTATCACTCCACTTACGGCAGTTTTGTTTTTCGACGAATTCAACCAAAACGTAAGCTTCATCACTGAAAAAATGTCACTTTTGATAATTGCGATCAACAGCAATCTTGTTTAGAGCTCATTCACTAAATCTAGGCCTTGCTAGGTGACCCTTTAGCTTCAATTCTTGAAGTGAAGAGCTGACAAAATGGCCGCCAGTTAGAATAGGTAAGGCTTGCGTTTTTTAGCTAGAGCAGTGCATGTACAGAGAAGGTGAAAGGCTATTTCCTCCTCTTCCTCATCCATATAGCTTCTGCAAAAGTCATTTAAAAATACGCCTAGCCACGTGGCGTGCTTTCCTATTGGACAGTGCCCGGTCATGTCACCAATTATCGAGCTTATATGCGATCTGCTTGGAGATAGCAAGAACTTTGAGTGCTTTAAATCTAGTATAGGCCAGATATTTCTCGTGACCTGACACGTGGTGATGTTATTCTACCTGATATTTGCCTTCTTCGTAGCGTCTTGGATCAGTAATAGTTTACAAGTAGCGATTGGTATACTAGCATCAGCCACACGGCACCCAGCAAAAGTGAATGTTAAACTGTTGTGCCATCTCCATTAGAGATGATTGACAATTATGGACTCATATAGAGTTTGTAGAGACAGAGTCCAGAGATTTGATAGAGGCCTGACTATATGAGAAAATACGGATATCAGATGTTGATATCATGTTTTCTTTAAACCAGGACAAGAATTCTTTTATCGGCAAAAGTTCCGTCTGCAACACGCTACAATGATTGGGAATGCATAATGAGAGACTTAATTGCACTCGTTCAGAGTACACACCTTCACCAACCCTTCATATGTTTTTGATCCATCTGTATACCCTTATCATCTACAAAGCCACAGCTACGGTTGCAGCACCATATCCTTATCATACAATTTTGTATGTCCCGAAATTTCACGAATTAGATTTTTAAAGTCTTGAATAGATTGTGGACCACCACAATTGATTTTATCTTTTACGTGGACCCAAAGTCTTAGGTTGGTACATCTGAAGATCTTGAATGCGACAACTTGTGATTACCTCTTTGAGATATAAGTATAGTAAATTCTAGATATTTCAATGTTATATTTTTATTGTCTGATGTCAAAAGTTGTGAGTAGTGAAAATTGCCAACTGGTGAAATTATTAAAACCTCTTATTTACAATTATAACTCTTTAGTTATCTATTTTTAGTTTTCAAACAAATAATTACTTAAAAAATTAATTTTGTGGTTATGAACACATTGTTAATATATTGTTAACGAAAGAAATATCCTCTTTAGTTAAATTCTTGTCTATATTCTATCGATGATTCACCAGAATTATATTGACTCACTTTCGCCAATAAAAACATTTTAAAAGTCACACACAAATTCCTTCAAATTAAATAACATACATATATGTAGGTTAGGTATAAAAGAAAAACTCAAACCTTAACAACTTAACATGAATTCAAATTGAAAGATCACTTGCCACCAAAAATGTCAAAACCTCAAAATGATTTATGTTTTCTATATGAAAATATATTCCCTTATACAACATTTAACTTTAATATTATGTACCAGTACCATCGAGAGCAAACCTTTACAAAAGAAAAAAAATGTATAACTCTCAATCACCTGCTGTGTGATCTTCTTGGACTTGATTTGGTTTTTTTCTAACTTAATTTTTTATGTTCAACATCAATTCAGTAAAAGAAAAAAAAATAAGAAAGACAAAAAGACACAACACATGTGGAGCACTTCGATCAATTTTATCATAAATTCCAATAAATCTCTGTCTGATCTGATGTTGTGCTTGTGCATTTTGTGTAGGAAGAAGGAAACCTCAATCAGTGATATGATAAATCATGATCTTGTTAAAATCTTGTTTTTCTTTAATTCAAATTAAAAAAAAAAAAAAAAATACAATAAACATGAACAAAAATTAATTTAGGAGAACAAAATTTTAAACGTGTTGGCCTTGAAATCGTAATATTTTTTTTTTCCTTTCAATTTGATATGATTTTTGTTTTGTTTTCAGGCAAGTTGAGAACTGCTGAAAAAATGTTTAAGGAGAACTTTATTTGAATTAGAAGAAGACGCTCTCGACCATAACCACATTTTTTGCTGATAAAACTAAGTTAAGTTTACCAATTTAGACTCATTACGCAATACAAATAACTAAATTTGACCATAAAACGTTACCTTAGTAACACTTAAGTAACAAACTTAACAATTCAAAAAAAAGTCAGTAAAAAGAGGTAATAGGCTATAAATTAAATGAAATTACATGCACTAAATATCTTGAATAACAACAATAAGTACTTTTGTTTGTCATCTGTAACACAATCACCTAATCTATGAATTCAATACTCTTAAATTTATTATAAAGGGTGGTTAAATTTTAAGGGCCGAGTTTGGATGTGAACCACACCTAAACGAAAAGCTTTTTTGTGCATTTCGTTTGACATTTCTCAATTTTAGTCTAATTCAATTGAAACTATAATAATATTCAGGCTTATTATGAAAATGGTAGTTCAATTAAAAATGCATATCGTGCACTTCTCGGTTTTTTCGGTCAATTTAAAATATGCGTACACTCATGCAAAAATTTGGGCAAATCGGGTCCTTAGAAGATGTTTATAGAACTATTGTGAGCTGAAAATTATCTCCCTAGTTAGATGTCATTTTTTTACGAAAGACGAATTTTTGTCACAATTTAAATAACTTCCTATAAAAAAGTTAAATATTAAAGTGTCTATTTAAAAATTTCCTTGATTCGTTCTTGTTGCATTTATTATTAATCAATTAGTATTTATCAAAGTAAAAATAAATAAGCCTTAATCCAAATCGGATAAGAACATAGCGTGGAAAAATGTCTGCTGTTCTGTTCCAATTAAAAAGAAAAAGACTTCTTTTGATGCTTAGTTCTTGGTTGACAACTCTGTATATATACATATATATTATATTTCTCGAGGTTATTATGCTAAACCAAAATGTTCTGTACTTGGTCCATTATATATAAATAATGGTCTAAATTTATATAAATATGGCCCGAAAAATGTATTAAAATTCATCAACTGAGAACAACAGGACCGATTCGACTCAAATTTTCAAGTTGATCACAATGGTCCGTAGAAATTTATTCCTAAAGAAAATTTTGAAAAAAAAAACTATCCGGATAGGTCGGGAAAAATTGAAAATTATTTTTGTTTAATGAAATTCCCTGAGTATTTGTTCCGAAATGGCATTTCGCACGAAAAAATTGGACAGTCTTAGTGGTAAATTCGGAAAGTTGCGGAAAAAGCGAAATATATCTCATGATTTAATTATTATTAATGATGGGGAGCATCATGAGATATATTTCGGTTCTTCCGCAATTTTCCGAATTTACCACTAAGACTTTCCAATTTGTTCATTTGAAAAGCCATTTCGGAACAATTGCTCAGGGAATTTCATTAAACAAAAATAATTTTCAATGTTTCCCCATCATTATATATGTAGATTAGAAAATTTCGGATACGTGTAAAATACATTGCGATAAATGACGTGAAAGATTGCAATCTAGCGCAATTAATGCCACAGGTTTCCTATTCGTTGACTTAAACTGGACGCAATTTGTCAAGCGTCCTGTATGTTAATTCAAAAGAGCGGAAAATCTTGTTCCCACAAATTGCGGAAATATTACAACTTACATATTTTACCTATTCATAAAAAAGGTGATCGAAACGATGTTGCAAATTATAGAGGAATTTCATTTAAGACCGTTAAAGCTAAGATATTTTGCGGGATTCTAATGAACAGATTAGTAAAGTGTGTTGATGATAAAAACATATTAGCAGACTTCCAAGCAAGAGTGAGGAAAAATTACAGTACAGTGAACCAGATATTTGCGTTAACCTCGATTTTGAAAGTATTCCTAGCTAAAAATGAAAAGATCTACGAAATTGTTTGTTAATTTTAAAAAAGCTTTCGACCTTGTGAATATAATCGCACTTATGTATCGGGTGATTTTTTAAGAGCTTGAGAACTTTTTTTTAAAAAAAAACCATAAAATTTGCAAAATCTCATCGATTCTTTATTTGAAACGTTAGATTGGTCCATGACATTTACTTTTTGAAGATAATTTCATTTAAATGTTGACCGCGGCTGCGTCTTAGGTGGTCCATTCGGAAAGTCCAATTTTGGGTAACTTTTTCGAGCATTTCGGCCGGAATAGCCCTAATTTCTTCGGAAATGTTGTCTTCCAAAGCTGGAATAGTTGCTGGCTTATTTGTGTAGACTTTAGACTTGACGTAGCCCCACAAAAAATAGTCCAAAGGCGTCAAATCGCATGATCTTGGTGGCCAACTTACCGGTCCATTCCTTGAGATGAATTGTTCTCCGAAGTTTTCCCTCAAAATGGCCATAGAATCGCGAGCTGTGTGGCATGTAGCGCCATCTTGTTGAAACCACATGTCAACCAAGTTCAGTTCTTCCATTTTTGGCAACAAAAAGTTTGTTAGCATTGAACGATAGCGATCGCCATTCACCGTAACGTTGCGTCCAACAGCATCTTTGAAAAAATACGGTCCAATGATTCCACCAGCGTACAAACCACACCAAACAGTGCATTTTTCGGGATGCATGGGCAGTTCTTGAACGGCTTCTGGTTGCTCTTCACTCCAAATGCGGCAATTTTGCTTATTTACGTAGCCATTCAACCAGAAATGAGCCTCATCATAAATCGGACGTAAAGCGCGAAACACATTTCGAACCGAACACTGATTTTGGTAATAAAATTCAATGATTTGCAAGCGTTGCTCGTTAGTAAGTCTATTCATGATGAAATGTCAAAGCATACTGAGCATCTTTCTCTTTGACACCATGTCTGAAATCCCGCGTGATCTGTCAAATACTAATGCATGAAAATCCTAACCTCAAAAAAATCACCCATTATAAACTCTCTCAACTCGGAATATTTATAAAATGTTTAAACGTTTTAAGAAGTATATATATACTGGTACAGAAACAATCGTATGGGATGGATCTTTGTTCTCACAATGGTTTGATACTGATATTGGTGTTAAACAAGGATGCTTTCTGAGTGCTTGCTGTTTGAATTGCTTATATGAATCATATCATATTGGCAAGTATGTATTGTATATTTCTAGTGGAACTACTCGTAGGATCGCTAGTTGTACAATAATTTTTCTTCTGTATTCAGATGATCTTGTTATTCTTTCAGAGACACCACAAAAATGTACAGCTCATGATAAACCGATTATCATCAAACTGCGATGCATGGGGGCTTACAATAAATGCCAAAAAATACAACACCATGGGATTCAAAAGATCTTACAGTGTTGTTGGAGGCAGTTGGTTTTTCAATAGTCACCGTCTTGAAATTGAATATAGTTATCGCGGAGTCAAGTGTTTGGATTTCAAACACCATCTTATTGAAAAGCCAAAGTCCTCCCAAAGTTTGTTCAATATGACATGGAGGAATATTGTCTCAGACTATAATGTATTACTATCAGCTAATTACAAAATATTTGAATGCGTTGTGAAAACATCACTTTGCTATGCTGCAGAAGTTTGCGGAATGGATGAATTTAAAGTAGTAGAAAAACTCCAAGGAAATTTTATCAGAAAACTTTTTAATCTAGCAAATAGAACCTCTAACTATGCAGTTTACTTAGAAACGGGACTTGAAAAATTGTCTACCAGTACCCTTAAGCATCAAGTAGACTATATCAAATACAGATTCTGTAAAGCTGCCACACATTCAGATACTCGATTGACCAAGAAAATGCTCATGTATAAATTGCGCAACATGGATTGGTAGACCATAAAGTGGCAGAATATTACCGATACCTGTGGAGAAATTATTCATTTTGATTCAAACGACTTAGGTCAACTGAAAAATCTTCTTACAATATACATAATTCAAAAGCACGAAGGCTTTGTTCGAGAAACGTTTTTAACAGAATCTCAGCAGTCAGAGAGCAGAATTATTTACTCCCAACTAAATAATAATTATTTTCAAGACACACTCAACTATAAAAAGAAATCACTTATATTCCAATCCAGATGTCAACTCCTGGCCTTAAACGGAAGTCCAAACAACGGAAATTTCCGTCAATTCTGTACCCTAAGCAACATTTGAGCAAATGAAGACTGCTTTCATTTTATTAATATCTATCCAGTATTAAAACACCAAAGACAACATTTTATAACAATGCAAAGAACAGTGGAATTATTAAATATTTTGAATAGGAAACTACTGCACAGTTTTTTAAGTCAATTTCTAAATATAGAAATCTATATTAATAACTGAATTCATTTAAATTATATGTTTTCAAAAATCGCTTTATACATATACATACATGTACCAATAAGTATTTAGCCAACAGAGCTGACGGCTATGTCATACCTTTGAAATACGTTATGCTTATACCAAAATTGTGTTGAAATAATGGTTACTAAAATGACTTACTTACTTATAGCTGATACTTCATTTAAATTCAAGCCGATTCTGATTCTTGTTCAATGTTTGTTTTTCCGCCGAAAAATTAATTAAACAACAATATTGTTTATCAAATTGCTATCTACTAGTTTTGACTCCATTAAAATGAATCACATTGGAATTTGAATTACCTGCTATTTGCTCTTAAATAATAATGTACAAACAAATTTCATAGCTGCGGCGCATATTTTGACCCAAGAAAAGTTGCTCTTAGAAATAAAATGGAGTGTATCCAAAATTGAAAAAAAAAAATATTTTACAATGTGCATCACTTTCCGGAGAAGATTTAATGGAAAATTAAATATGTACAATAAACAACAAGTCCCATAGAAAGAAATAACTCAGCACTTGTTTATCTAACTTTCCAGTTTCAAACTCAAATTTCTACACACTTCTTCATTATCCTCCTGATTGGTAGCATACGTTTTCTCCTTAATCGAAAGGATGCATAAATATAAGTTTAAAAATTCCATCATCGCATCGCGTATCAGCTTTCTTTCTCAATTACTTACCTATTATTAGAAAAAATAAATTAAATAATTTCACCCGCGGTCATTACCAATTATTCATCAAACCGAATGTGACAGCTCCGTTAACCAAATAATAATGATAGTTCATTTCAAGTAATTAAATAACATTTTAACATGAAACGTCACAATGTGTGAGCGGTACCTAATTGAGTTATCAGTCGAGTATGGGTATGCATATAAATGCACGCATAACCAACTGCAGCAAAATTCCTGCGTGCAATATGGTTTGGTTGGTTATAATGCTTATGGTTATATTATGATGGCAGATCTAAGGAATCACCACCAGCATCAAACTGGTCCAATTTCAACCAGTTTGCGACTTGGGTACAAAAATTCCCATCAGAGAAAACTTTGCGTACATATTCATATTCATACATAAATACTCGGGTATGTGCCTCGAGAAATATACACAAAGTCACACACGAAACAAACGAACGAACCAACGCGCCGCTGCGCTGCCAGGCCGGACAACCGCACATGGAGCATTTTTATGAATCCGTCTAATGATTATGTCTTCGGGTGAAAAGCAAATCCAAATAGATGCAAAATGACCGACCGATTGGACGACGCGAACGCGACACGACGGAAGACCGTGCAAAAAGCGCGCAGATATACTCTGATGGGGTTTCGAGTGGTGTACCGAATTGCCAGGCCGTAATCAATTTTAGCCCGCTGAGCAAAAGACTAATTTTTCTTGGTCAAAAGTTACATGCCTCAGTCTTAAGTCTGAAAACTAAGTCCGTCCAAGTCCGAGAGGGTGGGCATGAGCTTCAGAGCACTGAGCAATGCAAAAAGGCTATTAGGATGCAGTGCTGCAGCAGTCACAGATGCAAGATGCACAATGAAATCCATAATTTTGTTCTTGGCCAGAGTTGATGCGTCTTTTATACATATGGACATGGGACGGGTGGTGTCAGGTGGTGTATGGTGCGTGCATTAGAGTTTTCTTGTTTCGTCGTTGCTATTTTGCTGTTGGTTTTTATGGACGCACTCTTTAGTGGCCGTTGATGTGTTTCTGGTCAACTTGTATAATTAAACCCATGAAGAGGATATTTTCCAGTTTATTATTATGCAAGACGTTACAAGCCATATCTATGAGTTTTGGATAAGCTGCGTGATGCAGCGATGAGTGTACCTGTGCATCAGTGCAGTATGCACTATAGGTGCGATATGATTTTAGTATATGACAGAGGCTTTTTAGAAGGTGCGGTGTGTTATAGTGCATATGATTATGATGGTATTCCAATAATAATAATTATTGGTTAGTATGGATCAATGCAGTTTACTGTTTTAACGAGTAATATTTCGATGATTTTTCTTCGTTTTTTTGGTTGAAAAGGAGCTAAATATTTATAGATAATTTGGCAATCCCTCAAGTTATATAAAAATAAGGAACTCGTTTTACTTAGAGGTTTGTTAAGAGTGTATATGCACGTAAGGGGAGCAGGAGTTGATAACATAAATATTGAATAATGGATGTTACCATAGATTTATGAGAAGATGCGCTTTCAATGATGATGGATTGATATTTAATTATAATAAATAAGGGGTGTTTTTTCAGAGATAAATAAATTTAAGTTGGCAACACAATTTTAACTGGTGGCCATTTTATTTCCATTTCAACATAAATAGACTGGTTTTCATAAGTTGCGTGCATTTATTATAAAAATCATGTTTCTATTCGAAATTTTGTTGAGCTATAAAGCTCAATTTTGGTTGAATTTATACGTCAATAAACAAAACTATCGTATTTGGAGAAAATAATTCTCAAGGTCCACCATTACATCCAGAACGTTACTTCATGTTAACTGACTTTTTCAGTAAACTAGCTCAGTGAGGTCACTTTCCTCTTGTACGCGCCACGTGATCTTCTCGCGCTGTTCTTCTACTGCGCTGTTCTGTGGGCGTGTATTCGACCACTTTCTGGGACGGAGCATTGGTTTCCATGGGCTTTACATGACCCAGCCATCTTAGTCGTTGGACTTTTACTCTTCTGGCTAAGTCTACGTCGCTATACAGCCCGTACAGCTCGTTGTACCATCTTATCCTCCACTCCCCTTCTATGCATACAGGACCGTAGATCACACGAAGAACTTTTCTCTCGAAACGACCCAAGGTGCTTTCATCCGCTTTTGTCATAGTCCATGCTTCTGCACCGTATAGCAGGATGGGGATGATAAGGGTCTTATATAGCGACACTTTGGTCCCTCGAAAGAGGGTTTACTAATCAATTGATTTTTTTAGCCCAAAGAAACAGCGGTTAGCAATAGTAGTTCTTCGTTTGATCTCAGCGCTGGTGTTGTTTTCTGTGTTCATAGTGGAGCCTAGGTGGACGTAGTCCTTAACTACCTCAAAGTTACGTCTGTCGATGGTGACATTTTGACCAAGACGTTGGTGTTGTAAGTCCTTTCTTGACGACAGCATGTACTTTGTTTTGCCCTCATTAACCGTTAAACCCATTTTTGCCGCCTCTGCCCCAAGACTCGCAAAATCATCATTGACATCACGCTGAGTTCTTCCGATTATGTCAATGTCATCAGCATATGCTAGTAATTGGACAGACCTTTTAAAGATAGTGAGTGTTACTGATGCACTATTTATTAAGGGCGATGTTAAAGAAATCGCATGACAGCACATCACCTTGTCTTAAGCCTTTTTTGACATCGGAATGTTTTGTTAAATTGTTCCCAACCTTTATGCAGTGGCAAGAATTCTAAACAGTCAGTCCTGCCATACCGACTAGTTTGGCAGCGACGCCAACACTAGACATGGCTCTATACAGTCCGTTCCTGTAGATGCTGTCATATGGGGCCTTGAAATCGATGAAGAGATGGTTGATGTCGATTTAATATTCTTGGGTTTTTAGAAGATCTTCCGTAATGTGAATATTTGATTAACTGTAAATTTTCCTGGTCTAAAACCACACTGATAAGGACCTATCAGGTTGTTAACGATGGGCTTTAGACGTTCACATATTACGGTATAGAAGAATTTTGTGAAAGCAGTAAATTTTAAATAAAATTTTTTTAGTTAAATAGAAAAAGCATGTTTGAATTTTGTTTCATCCTAAATAAAAATAAAAAGAAGCATTTTGCTGAATAATATCACATAAGCTGGAATTTCAAAATCTAAGGCTGTTGCTTAACAGATAAACGGAAAGAATTGTAAGACTCTTTATCTCCTCCTTTACAACATCATAATGTCATGTCTGATTAAAATCTCGAACTAAATTGTAGTACGAATTCCTGACATATTCAATATCATTGATCTTGTTGCCATTAAAAAAATATAAAAGAATAACATTTCATTGTTCAAATCCAATCCAAAAAGTCAGTGTCTCTCATCACATCTGAACAGTAAAATTGTTGCAAAGAATATATAAAAATCGTGTTCATATTTTCAATCAAAAACAAATAATGTTTGTCAGAGCTAAAATGCAATCAATTTCTGCACCATCGATATTTTTTTTCAGATCTCCAAATCATATTTTTAAACCTGCTGCTGACTGAACACGATTACTTACCAATTGATTTCTGTTTCCTTCTCACAAAAAAAAAATCAAAAAAGGCACTTTTAAGTTGCAAAAGTTATCAATATGTAGGTATAAACGTATATCGTCTGTCTGTCTTCAAAAATATAATATGGGCTTCAAGCTTTAACTACCTACCTACCTATATACCACACTTAAGACAGGCGGAAAAAAAACATAAGAAACAAAATTAAAAAATAAAAACTCACATCAAGTGACAAGAAATCACACCTATTTGTAATTGCTTGGCATTTCTCACCTTCTCCGCACCTATAGAGTGTTTCTCAAAGTGCCTCTACCTATATTATAACTTATAGCTTAAACAGTAAGTTGCTTATTGGATCTTTAATCTATAGCTTAAGCTATATACATCATTTACTATAATTAAAACGTATTTCTTTCTTCCTACCTACCTATGGATTGGATTGTATATGCATCTATATTTTGTATTTACACAGTTAAAATGTAAACACATTTTACCTGTTCAAAACTAGATTAGACCATTTAAATCTTATAGTAGGCAAGGTATGTTTGTCGTTTAAGATATTCCGTCTATGGACTGTGGAATATGTGCATACCGCACAAACTGAAGTGCACTGAATGCGTATAAATATCTTTATGCATTCATGACGGATATGTGCAGAAAAACATGAAGGTAAAAAGTGCATATTAAATGCAATGCAGGGTCGTATGAAGTTGCAAGGCAAAAATCAATACCGCAATATTTTAACCAACAGGGAACTTAGATTTTCTAAAAATTTAGTAGCTATTCCAAATTTGTACTTATATTCTAACTAATGAATTACTAATGACAATTTTTTAAAAACGCACAAATGTCAAATCTGACATCTATTGTTTCTGTAATATAGGAAACTCAAAAGTCACGTTTAAGGATGATGCTAAAAATTTGGAAAGATCATTTTGACCAAATACTTAATGGCGATAATGGCCCACGATCCCGCCAACGAGCAGCCCCGACGAATCCATTTGGTTGATGATCTGTAGTTCCACTCACCCGACCTGAATGAGATCAGAGTTGCCATCACCAGGCAGAAGTCGAACAAAGCTGCCGGTGATGACGGTTTACAAGCGGAGCTTTTCAGGCACGAGGGAGCTGATCTGGTAAGGAGCATGTACGAATTCATAACCAAAATATGGTCTTAAAAAAGCATGCCCGACGAGTGGAATTTAAGCACTATCTGTCCGATTCATAATAAAGGTGACCGCCTTCTCTGCGCCTACTACAAGGGCATCAATCTTATAAACATCCCCTACAAGATCCTGTCTAGCGTATTATGTGAATGCCTGAAACCATTCACAGATGAACTGATTGGCCATTATCAATGTGGCTTCAGGCCTGGATAATCTATCATCGACCAAATTGTCACTCTACGCCTGATCCTGGAGATGACCTTAGAATATAAGATCGATACGCATCATCTTTTCATCGATTTCGAAGCAGCCTATGAAAGTGTCAACAGGAACGAACTTTACCGTGCCATGTCGCGTTTTAGTATCCCTGCCAAACTGATACGACTTATCAGGATGACGTTGGAGAATTCTCGTTGCTGCGTCAAAATTGGTAGAGACTCAACCGTAACCACCGTGGACTTTGACAAGGAATTGCGCTGTCATGTAGCTGCTTCGACATTATGGGAAAAACCAAACGAGCCTTTTTTTCCGGTATCGAGTCTAAAGCGAACAAAAGTGGTCTTGTGATTAACGAGGACAGAACGAAGTATTTACTGTCATCGCATAGAGTCGATTTCCTTCGTAGACTTGGTCAGAAGCAGAACGTGACCATTGATGGGTATAATTACTGTTTACTCTACAAATGACATCAGCGCTGAAATCAAACGAAGAATAACTCTTGTTAATCGCTGTTTTATTAGCCTAAGTAAGCAATATTGAGCACTAAGGCCTTATCGCGAAGTATCAAGGAAACATTGATTATCTTAGTTTTACTGTATGGTGCAGAAGCATGGACTCTTTCCCAGGTGGATGAAGGATACCTTGATATCTTCGAAAGAAAGGTCTGTCTGGCGGAGAAGGTACAAGTACGAACTATACGAGCTGTACAGGGACTTGCCACTGGTCAAAAAACTAAGTGTTCAACGATTAAGATGGTGAGGACATGTAGGGCGAATGAACATCGAAGCTCCAGCCCGTAGGGTAATAAACGCTAGGCCTGAGCGAACCAGAAGTGGAGGCATACCTCATCTCCGGTGGAACGATCAAGGTAAGGCCAACGCATGCCTCCTTGTTTGGTATTCGAAACTGGAGACAGCAAGCTAAAGATCGAGTAACGGCAAATGGCAAGCGCTATTGAGCCATGCTGACTGATTTATTATTTCTGAAAATTAATCAGTTAAACTTATAGAACTTTTGAAAGAAAAAGGAGTTACTTTATCATCAATTTATTGCAAAATCAACTTTATTTCCTGGAGTGGTCCTAAGCACTTAACGCCTCTCGATTACTTTAAATGGGATTTTGTTAAATTACTGGCTTATGCCGGAATCCCAAAAATCAAAGACTATTGAAACATTTAAACCAATATTCAAGTCATCATTTTAAGATAATATCAGCCAAATTTATTGGAAAAAAGAAGTGATCAATGTGAATTATCAAATGGATTGTGATTTAAGTTCCAGTGCTGCCAAATTTAGCTACTAAACTGTTAAAAATTTTGCCCGGAAAAGTCTAGAAAACTATTTTTAACAAACAAAATCATCAGTTAAAACAAGCATTAATAAAATATTTAAATTCGCTTTTTAGAAGTACATTTTTAATATCCAAAGGTGTAACGTAACGAAATTTGCTGACATACAGTTTATTTTGTACTTTTTTAGCAAATCACATAGTTTTGTTACAGCGACTTCTTTCGCTATAAAAGGAGGGTCTATCGTTGCGAAACAATTGACAGAAAAATGGCCATGTAGGTATACATTTGTCGACAAGTCATATCTTATAGAGAAATTTTGATTTTACGAATCTATAAATAACCCTTTAAGTACCTACACCTCGAGTGTAATATGAGAAAATAATGTAGTTAGGTCAGGTTAGACAGCAAAAAAGAAAAATACATAAAATAAAAACGAAATAAAAGAGAAATAAAAACAAAGTCAATAAGTCATTGTAATAGTGCACAATAACTCATATTTTCAATCGTGCATAAATTAATGTTCAAATGTTAAATGTTCACATGAGAAACAACTTCATCATCATCATTACAACATAAAGACAGATACGTACGTATATAAGAAATAGATACATTTTCACTCGCATCTAGATACAAACATCAAACCAATCCAAAAACCAAACCATCATCATAATCATCAGCATCTACTCGTTTATGTAGGCACCTGAGATTGTATCTTATATATTCTCATTTTGCTGTAGTTCAATCAATATTTGATTGACTTTGGAACTATGGGTGGCTTTTCAATCAATACAATTTTTATAAACAGCTAACAACAAATAAAAATTAAAAAAAAAAGGCTAAAACAAATAATTTGAAATGTTTATAGGCTATAACACAGCAGCAACTTTAAGCTATTACTTATATAAAAGTAGTACATCAGAGAGTGATGCTAGTATTGAGAATGTGCGATATACTTTTGTAAAAATGTGCTATTGGAAAGTGGTTTATTATTAGTTTTTATTTTTTTACTTGAGATATATGTATGTACATTGAACAAATGATGGACATACAACAAAGTCGATTAATTTAACAACTAAGTTGCATGATGGTTTCGCGTAGACAGTAGGCATACGTATGATGTTTGATTGGATGTAAAGTCTCATAAAACACGCTTTATTATAGGAATAGAAAAATGGAAAGTTTGTATTCATCTTGTTTACAGAATTGAGAGAAAAAGTCTGAGTAAGATTATAATTTTTTTTTCTAACTTATAAACCTTCAAAATTCAAAGTTTGAAATTATAATTATCGAGCAAAACTTATGAGACTATGAAAACAAAAGTCATGTAATTTTAGCTGTAAGGGTTTTAACAAGGTACAATAACTTACACACCAAAAATTGACAGTAGCTGTGTTCAGTGACGCTGTGCTGGACTATTCTAGACAGAAAAGTACAGCTTTTTGCTGTTCATTGAGGTTTTTTCTGTGCTGAAATGTTCTACTTTCCTGTTCATTGACAAACCTAGAACAGTTTAGAATAGGATTTTCTGTTCTTGCTTTTGAGTCAGATCAGGTTAGAACAGACTCGTGAGAAATGTCAAAATCGAAGTTGTCATTTTTTTTGTTTACGTTTTGATTTGGCTGTGCTTTGTGTTTTTTTTTTCGTGATTTAAAAAAATTGAAATAAAGTTATTTTGCAAATTTGTTTAATTTGTTTAAATAATTATAAAATAAATTGAAAAAAAAAATGCATCAAATTGAATTGACATCCGAGGAAGGAAAGACTGTGGTTGTGCAGTGTTCACCATCATAATCTGAAGAGGAATCCGACGAAAAATCACTATCGGTGTCTGAACCACTAACATTTTCATTTAGTATTATTTTAGCAATCACTTGATTTTAAATTTCAATAATATTTTTCACAATAAATACACAAAAATGAAAAATAATAAGCGAGAAATGAAAAATTCACACAATTTGCAATTTATTTTGGTTTTTTTTTGGACAACTGACGTTCAATTGATTGTTCTAACTTGATCTGAAGTTTCTCACGAAACTGTGCTGTCCTGTGCTGTTCTGATCTAGACAAAACCTCGTTGAACACAACTAGTATTCAAAAACAAACAATCAAACAGAATGGAGATATTTTTCTAGCCCCATTAAAGTGCTAGGAACAATTAAAAAAATTACTTAAAGGGGAATAAACTACTTAGAAAATAACGGAAACACTCATAGTGAATTCGTTCACTTTTGAAAGCTATATTTATGTGCAAATAAGCTTACATACATAACTAACCAAAAAATTAAAATTGAATAGAAAAGTAGTTTTGAACATTAATCATCTACGAGTATAGTTTTTTTTATATTTTTTTAAGTTTTTAAAATTAACAACAATATATTGTAAGTGCTGTAGTTTTTTTTTTAATTTGATCAACTCCTTAAAAGAAATATTTGTTTTTAACCCTCTTTAAAAAAGGGGCCATAGTTTCTTAGAACCTTAGTTTTAGTTTTTTTTTTTTGTCATAACAGATTCATGAGTTCAAATACATATCCAGAACTATATGCTTCACTTAATTCCAAAAAGTAGAGAACAATGTTCAGGGGTTAACTGAAATGGTTCAATAAAGCGATGATCTTAAGCCCACCACTCGTTTGCTGATTTATGAAACCTTTCAAGGAATTTAAAAATCCTCTGAGAGTTATTCTTGTCGTGATAAGTGCTTTCTCAAACTAGCCGTTCGGATTCGGCTTACAATTGTAGGAATGGTTGGGAGTTGTACGTCATTAGGCCCTAGTTCTCAACGGACTGTTGTACCACCCATTTTATTTATTGTAACTGTCACGTTGTACAAATAGCCGCGTTTTATTATCACCATGATCTGATCCGGATCAGATCATGATAATAAAACAGCATTGGATCATCATATTTTTTATTATTTAAAGTTTGGTAGCAGTGTCAAATTCGTTCTTTCAAAAGTGACATTTCGAAGCAAAAAAACACATACCAAAAATGGAAGCTCCAAAACTTTTGAAAATGTTTCTGCAAATCACCATTGCACTCTCAAACTCAAAGCATTCAGGAACGCTTTGGTCTCACATGTAGTCCAGATTCTTTTTGACCTTTTAAGAAATGTGACACTTAAATAATTTAATTTAGAGATTACTTACAATTTATTTGAACATCTTTTCTCCCATTTGTGCTGCAGCTTTCCCGATTTTATTTATATTTTTTGACATTTAAAGCAGGGTTGCCCAAAGAACATTTTGCTCAATGATTTTTTTGTGTTCCTTTTTTTTGGGGAAAATAATATCTACCCATAAATTATGTCAAATATACATTTTTTTGGACTTAATTATTTTAATTTCACCAATGAATATCTAGTTTTGTTAAAATATCTAATTATTTCATGGATTATATACCAAATAAATAAATATAAAGCTTCTCGCTTTCTATTTAAAAAATATTTTATTTCAGTCAAATGGAAATGTTTATATGGCAATACGGGTTTTATTTAATTTGTCTGCAATGATACCAACATTTACATGTCAAATTACAATGATAAGCGCTCCTTGTTGTGAAAAAAAGAATTAAATTTTGGATCTCAAATTGAGATCCAAACACAAAGCAGGATCTTGTGTTGTTGTTGTAGTGCATGTAAATCCAAGATCCAGATCAGATCATGGTGATAATAAAACGCGGCTAATGTTGATCCCAACAAAATGTGTGTACATTAATTTTTTCTTAATTGAGTTTTTAGCAAACTATTGATACTTTTCTTTTTTTTTTAAATTGGCCTTACAAATTTTATTTACAAAGTAGTTAAACAAAATGAACACAGAAATAAATGGAAAAACTAAAGCTAAAAAATATATTCAGTTAAGCATCTGAAAATCTTTTTCGTGTGATTGGGATTTTTAATTCTACAATCGAAACAGAATTTAAATTTCAACTTATACATACATAATTGAAATTCAGAAACCAAAATTCATCATGAATCAATAAAAACCAATACAATTAAACCTAATAATCTCGAGTCAGCAAAATAAAACCCAAAATACGAAAAATCTTCAAAAAAATAGAACTTTCGGAATTCAAAAATTGATAATTAGAGAATTTATTAAAGAAGTTTGCATTTATCATAGGTTTAAGGATAAATGATTTGAGTGAAAATATTATAAAAACCAAAAAAATGAATAAGTCTTATTTAGGTTTTATGGCTCTAAGGAAATACAGATTAGAAAGACAGTTTGGCTGAATATGAGTTTGCATTTTCTTGTTTTTTATGGAAATTTTGATTTTCTTTAAAGTCGTCAAATAAAATAATTTATGAATTTGCTTTTCATAAAACAAAGATTATTGTGAATAACCTACATGAAATTTCGAGATATTTGAATATTAACCAAAAGCAAAAAATTGTCAGTTTTAATACGTGAACCTTTAAACAATCAATGCAGTTAATCTTATAACGTGAAAGAACTAAATATATCGAGATTCATGTTTTATGTAAAGAAAAACTAGAAAGTAAGTCAAAAATTTGGTCTTTCGAGCCGGATTAAAGTCAACAACGTTTAATTAAAGATCATAATACGAGCTAACAACTTCAAGAAAATACTAAAAACAATTAAAATAGATCCAGAAGCCTTTTCTACAAATCGATGAAATTCGTAATGGTCTTAAGGCGTTAATAACCATCTAGTCAAAAGTCTTCGTTCGATCGGTTAAAACAGAACATGCATGAATTGAAAATATTTTATATAAATTAAATATTTTTGTATTATTTTAGTAGCAAAAATATTTCTTATTTTTTAACTAAAACCATTATAAATAAGAGTTTTCAATCAAAATTTACAGAAATATGATGTAGAAGTTTATTTAGTTCGCTAACGCTGTCTTAAAAACGGCTACAACGATTTTTATTAAACTTTAGTTGTAATGTCTAATATAAGTGCAACAAAATTCCTTTTCAGTTTTTTTTAGAAAAATTCACATTATATTGATACTTATTATTATCTATTAATTTAATTATTTATTAGCTTAGTATTATCTTTAACTTAATCAAGAGCTAACCTTAACCTATTAATTTTTTGAAAAAAATCCTATTTAATTGGACTGAATCACCCAATAATTAAAATCTTGCGTGTGTTTTGGAACGTCTTTTTCAATTTTAGAAACTTCTTGTTTCGATTCACGAAAAGTTCAAGAAGAAATACACGAAATACTATGTATATGCATTTTTCTTTTAATTTCGGTGATTAAAAATGAACAAATCTGATTGCATAAAAAAGGAACATAACTCTGTAATCTATAAAAGTTAGTTTGTGATGTTATTTCTTCCCAAGCCTATAAAAATTAATCAATCAAAGAACATGCAAACATTAAAGTTAAAGAAATACAAATAAATCTTATTCAACATTTCTATAATACATATTTTATTTTTTAAAGATCGTTTAAATTAATCAATTCTTTATATCATATTAGAGTATTTTTATGTTATCATCATCATCATCATAGACCTTTTTTACGATTAAGTTGTTAAAATTCAATTATAAATTATATGGTAGAGGTAAGATATATCTATAGGGGTATAATGTTACCTAGTGTGCCTTTGATGATTTAAACTAAAACACATAAAATTGAATTTTATTACTTTAATATTATTATGCCTACACATAACATTTTCGTTTAAGCTTTAAAAACAAAAATACATATACTCATGAACATGGTGCATTTAATTTAAAAAATAGTCTCATGCCAAAGAATAAAAAGGAGGTAGGTATCAGATAAACATCATACAAATTAGTTTAATTTTTATTGCTTCATTAGAAGATATATCTAAATACCGCACAATATTTTTGTGAGTTAGTATATTTTTCTTACTGATGATGATGACATATAATTTTGGAAAATCAAAACCGGTAAGAAAAAAGGCTTGTTTTGATTGGGACAAATTTTAAAAAACTTTGATTCAAGAAGTTCATTGGTACAATGAATAAAAGACAATTACATATTTCCAAAATCAAGGATCCTATCTTATCTATTTAAAATCTGAAAATAATATTTTTGGAATATAAAGTTTTTAAAAAAATCAAAAATCAATAAAAAGTAATATTTTACGAATATAAAACTGTAACAGAAATTTTGTATTTTTCAGCTATAGTAAAAACTATAAAATTGATATTTTCGGTTAAACTAGCTTACTTTGGTTAAAAAGTAAAATCTGATTTTATTGATATAATCTAAGGTCAAATATCAAATTAAGAGTTTAAGAGCATACATTAATTAAAAATATCCAATATTATTTCGTAACCTTAATGTCCAAAAATGCCGATTGTTATTAAACTTTTATGAGTACATATTATTCCAAATTTAAAACCCAAAATCTTAAAATAAAAGTTTTTATGAATGATGTCATTTTTAACAAATCTAATAAATTCATAATTTGACCACAAATTATTGTTATAGAACAGCTTATAACTTTTTAAGATCATAACCCCAATTTGGTAAATTTTGTTGCATTATTTATTATGTACATAATTTTATTAGTTTCAGGACAAAAGATTATTTTAATATTTTATGAGCAACAAGAAGCTAACAGTAGTTTTTTGAGCAAGGTTATATAGAAAAATACAAAAGAAAAACTTAAACTATTCAAATTGATAAACAGGATTTTTAATTATTGTAAGATTAACATTTAGCAGAGTCAAAACGAGCCAAAAGAAGCACTTGGAGACATTTCTGAAACGAAATAGAATGCACCAACAAGTCAGCAAGACTTCGGAAAATTCTGGAAAAAGAACCTACGTCACTAAAAATTCCATTAGTTAATGGAAAGAATCTTGTATGGAAAACTTAGAATTCATGGCAGATATTCACTTCCCGGACTGGTTGGAATAATGTTTATAACGAATCAGAGCTATCAACTTACTCTGAATATATCGTCCCGAGCAGTGGATAAGATCAAATCGGCTATACTCTCCTTCTTACCATTCAAATCACCAGGTCCGGACGGCAACTTTCCTATGGTACTATAAAAAAGTCATAAAAGCTTCAGGTGGGGATATATTCCTAGGTTGTGTCACGAAGTCAGAGTAGTTATCATACATAAAGTTCGTTATCCCAGCGACACTAAAAAATAAAAACTAAAAAACTGCAGACAAGTAAACCTTACATACTTTAATCTTAAAACGTTAGAGAGACTTCTACATATCCATATCCGCTGTAACATCGGGGCTGAAGTTTAATTTCTTTCACAACACGGCTATTCCGAAGGCAAAAGTTTAGAAACATCCATACACTGGGTGGTGAGAGCTATAAAAAAAACACTACGTGATAAGGATTATACTAAGGCCACGTTTTTAGACATCGAAGGGGCCTTCAAAAACGTACAAAACAGTGCAGTCGAAAAACTCTCACGGGTCTATAAATAGAACCATTCATTATAAACTGGATTATGTGTTTGCTAAAGTATAGACAATAACGAACTAGGTGGTACAGAGATCAAAGAGGAACACCTCATGGAGGTCTACTCTCACCATTTCTCTGGTCATGAACGAAATCCTTAAGAAATTCAAATACAGTGGTTTCAAAGCATGGCCTACGCTGATGATGTAGTTCCACTGGTGACGGATAAATTCCTAACCAAAAAACTGTGGCTTAACGAATAACCCCCTTAAAACAGATTTAGTACTCCTTAAAATACCAGATTATACAATTCCTAGTATAGGAGGAACTCCACTGAAATTATCAAATTAAGCTAAATACCTAGGAGTCCTATCCTATTTAAAAAGCCGAACTGGGGTCCAAATACATTGGATTGATCCAAAAAAGCTCAGATCGCGTTCTGCTCATGCAATAGGATCTTCAGTAGACACTGGGGATCAAATCCTCAAATCATACTATGGGTGTATAGGTACACTGCACTCGTCAGACCAGTACTATAACTTACGGAATGCGTTAGAGAATGCATAAAATCTACTGTCACCAAGAACTTACGGTTCTTAGCTCACAGCTTAACACAACTGGGTCACAGTGATGTGCCAGGCAACGAGAAAACTGATGAGTTTGTGATGACAGGTATAACTCTGGACCAATCCAACCAACAAGATACTTCAAAAAAACAATGAATGATGGGAAAGTCTCGAAACCTGTACCTCGAAACTGGTAGGCATTTAAGGAAACCGCCTTAAAATAAACAAATTGGGTGTCACAACAGTCCGGTGAGAACTAGGGCCTAGTGACTTACAACTCTCAACCATTCCTGTGTGCGAGTACTTTAGTCAGCGATGGAGGGGACCTACAGTTTTAAGCCAAATCCGAACGGCTAATTTAAGAAAGCACTTTTCATGTCAAGAATTACTCTTGGAGAATGTAACAATTCCTCGCAAGAACCCAGGATTTCTGGCATGACAGTTCAACGCACTAACCATCATGCCACGGGTACTACGTATACCGGGTACACGGGTAATAAGGAAACCGCCTATTAGGCTTTATAAATGCCTCTAAATGGATAGGACAAGAGAATACTCGTATACAGATATCGTAGGTTTTTATAATTAAATTTCAGGAAAGTTTAATACTTCGGAGTATCACAATGCTTCTGCATGGATATAAGCGTGGCGATGACGTCATCAATCGCCAGCTCCTTTACCTACCCTTACCTAAGATTTTTTTTTTCTAAAAACATAACATAATTGTATTTCTTTCTTAGTCTTAAGCGAGATATACCCTAAAAAACAAACAAATTAAATTAATTCAAAATAATTATCAAGTATCAAGGTCAAAACATTAAAAAAAAAAACAAATACTTAAGTTTGCAAAAGAGTTTACACAATCTTAAAACTTAACTTTTGATTTTTAGCACCTTCGATCCTTAAGAAAAAAATCGTTATTTTTTTAAACAATTAAACTCAATATTAATTAATTTGACACTCATGTGTTAATTAGTATTTTATATCAGGTTACATTTTGCTCATTTAATCTTATTTAATATCAATGTCAACTGTTGTATATGTTTTTATCCATAAAACTTGTCTTATTTGGATTAAATCGAAAAGGTTTTTGAGTGCTATTATTTATCTTAGTTTTTAATTTACTGCTTTGCGCGTGTTTTAATTTACATTAAAAATGATATTAATTAAAAAAATATTTGCTATTTTTTTTTTAATAGAGTGCAAATTTATTTGAATTTACACAATTTTTTCTTAAACAATCATCGTCAGTTTTTAACTGAATGAAACAACGTTTTCTTTTCAGAGATAAAGCTTAAAAATTCAATTAATATTTTGTATTTTTTTTGTTATGAAACTTTTGTATAAGCAAAAACAATTTAAAACTTTTACTCTTATTTTATGCACCTTAAAATCAAAGTGATATCGCATTGAAAAATAAACTTAACAAGAATTGGTTAAAATGGTTTTCTTATGGAGAGTGGAGCAACTTGGCCTTTTGAAAACTTCTTCATTTTAAGTAGTTCTGATTTGATTGTTCTTTTTTTCCAGTAAACATCGTTGACAACAATAGCATTTGTCTGTAGTTAACATTTTATAAAATAAATAAAACTAATTCATCACTCTTAGTTGTTGTTAAAGGTGCAGCCACAATAATTTTATTTTCTTTGTTAAATGTAAAAATAAAATAATATAAATTTTGCAAAGAAAATATCACTAAAATGTCAACTGCATCGTATACTCTCTGCCATTGCATATAGTTCAGCACCACCACCACCGCCTCATCTTGTGTAGGTTGTTTATGTTTATAATATAAATAATTGTTAATAATTGCATTGCATTGCACTTGAAGTTTGTAAGATCACCATTCATCGGCTTAGAAAAAATAAAAAAAGAAATAGAACACCATCAATGACAACCCACCTGCTTTTATTTTGTTTTCAAAAAGTCATTATGATATTCATTCAGCATGATGATGGTGCTTAATTACCTACAGTTATAGTATTAATTATTGTTAGTATAACGTTACATAAGTTTAAACCCACTTCCGTTTGAAGTTCAGTCATCAATGAAGTTTAACTATTAAGATACTTTAAAATAAAACAAGTAAGATTTACAGAATTTTTAAAGAACAATTTTTTAAGTAATTAACTGATACGAAACATTAAACAGGCCTTAAAGATGTCGAAAATATCTTAAATTCTTGTTTATGACAAGTGTTCAAAATATTTATACTAAAAATGTTGCCACAACTCAACCGAAATATACCAAAAAGATAAAAAAAAATATTACGAAAATCCATAATTGTAATTAAAAGTGACCTATAAAATGATTGACAATAAGCTTAAAGTAAATATAAAAACCAAACAAAACTCGATTTCGGGCTACAACGGACAAGACAATGTAGACCCTTGTTTTCTGTCAGTCAAGCAGAACATTGATAAATTAGATCAATTCCATCAACTCAATTATCACCTTTACACAACAGATAAAATCGTAAGTATTAGAAGTATTAAAAGTAGTACCGGTTTTCAAAACAAACAAAAAAAATGAATGCTTTTATAGGTTTTAAAATTCCAATAGCACAAGACACAAATGATGTTTACTTAGAGTGTTACACCTTAATCCAACTTTGAACAGATTAATGGTTATATTATATTTTTTTCTTTTCTATTATCAAAACCTATAACATTAGGTCTAAGCCATTAAGAGTCTTAAAACAATGAAAAGCATTGTTTTAATGGTTTTTATATTTTTTTGCTATATGAAGGGAGAGATATTTGAAAAATGTAGAAAAACACTGTGCATGTTTACTGAACCAGATGTTAATTATTACTTATGATAGAGTTTCCAGTTTAAATTTGAAATACAAATATGAAAATTGATCTGACATTGAGATTAAAATGACAGCAATAGCAGTTAAACATAAATAAGTGATGGTTTATTTTAACTTTGCTAGAGCTTAAATTTTACTTAAGCAGAGTGTCCCAAAACTAAAGCAACATTGAAATTCACCACCATTTCTTACTTAAGTATACAAATTGGCATACCTCAAAAAATCAATTTTAATATCAATATCGAAGCACTGCCTAGAATTGTTGCAAAGAGCCCAGGAACATCATACTTTCAGAATTGTAATATACAAGTTATTAGAATTTTTGGAATATTATTCAACAAGGAGTGCGTTGCCCGTGAAAAATTTGATTACATACGCCAATTTCTACTGTTTTCAGTTGTAAGAGGTAATTTAGTAGGATATTTCTGAATCAATGATCCAATTTCCGCTAAATCATTCCGATCCCGAGATATCCAACTTTGACTTTGTCCCATATCCATGGAAATTATAAGTTCTTTAATTGTCTTGTAGTATCAGGTATATGGTTTATAGGATAAGATAACAATACAATTTTTAGATTTGTTTCGAGACTTGTTTTACTATACTTTTACAAAAAATACGCCGACTGCAAAAACATATTTCAAAATTGCTTTATTTCCTATCTACAATTTTTATAAACTGTATGAGCTTGTTTCGAATTTGAGAAAATAATAGAAAAATCATCAAAAGATTAATTTAAACCTAAAACAACTATGGGAAGTAAATAAAACAAACATTATTTGTTCGTTTAGGTTTGGAAAAGTATAGCATTAGCTTATGAAAGAACACAATTCTCAGGAACCGATATGTTGAATGTTGATCTCTCATTTATGCTCCATTAATTCTTACTAATCTAAAGCTTTGCTTGGAGTGTTGCCAACATAACTTCTAAATTGTTAATTTTTTGTTTCATCAAATTGTTTTAAAAAATCAAAACAAATTTCTAAGGCTCTCTATTGTTAATAATAATAATATTGGACCAACTCACTTTTTCCCTAACTGTGTACCGGTGTATTTCTTATAAGTGATCAACATTTAGTTAAAAGTTAGAGTTAGTTGTCCATCCCTGTCTTTTCATAGAAATTTAGAAAAAAAATACCAAAATTTTTTCCAGTATCGTAACTTTCGTAACATCAATGTTGATTATTTATTTATTGATTTTTTATCAATAGATTTGAACTCAATCTATTTTCAAATCAAGAATTTTACCTCAGCGACTGGTTAATATTTTTAATTAACATTTGAAAACTCACTTTATGAAATCACAGAATTTTCCCTGGTTCTCTCTTGATATACTTAATGCACTTAAAGCAAGAGATGTTTCATACCGTCTTTGGAGACGTTTTAGAGCCCCCGCAGACTGCAGACTTTTTATCGGCCGATAGATTGGTCGGCTTCTTAGAGCCCCCGCAGACTGCAGACTTTTTATCGGCCGATAGTTTGGTCGGCTTCTTAATCAGTATGGAGAGGAATGCATATGCGCACACTTAAGCGATTCAGTATCGGCCGATAAAAAAGTTTGATGGGCTACCCGATTACATTCAAACTAATCTGTCGGCCAACTATCAGCCGACTGTTTAATCAGTGTTGGCGCATACACGCCTGCGCATACATGACGATTGTTTAGTCGGCCGATAGTTCAGTTCGCTCTGTTATTTGGCGTCGTGTGCGTGTATTTTGAATATGGCGTATATGAGAATAATATGAGAATAGTCGGCCGACTGTTGGATAGTCTGCGCCCTGTTCACCAACCAAACTGTTTAGTTGGCTCGGTGTGTGCACTTTCAGCCCAACCCGACCAAGCTATCGGCCGATAAAAAGTCTGAAGTCTGCGGGGGCTCTTAATCAGTATGGAGGGGAATGCATATGCGCAAACTACAGCGATTCAGTATCGGCCGATAAAAAGTTTGATGGGCTAACCGATTACATTCAATTGGCCGACTGTTTAATCAGTATTGGCGTGTACACGCCTGCGCATACATGACGATTGTTAAGTCGGCCGAGAGTTCAGTTCGCTCTGTGATTTTGCGAAAAATTTGTTCGGGTAATCAAGTAATTTGGAATGCATAGTGTAAAATTTTCCACTAACTAATCTATCACTGAGAATGGGATGCACCCAATACTCTCGGAATCTCTTCTATGATTTGGACAATATTTTCATTGTGCGACCGCTTCAACAGTCAGTTACAAACTAGTTCGAGAATAGTCGGCCGGCTGTTGAATAGTCTGCGCCCTGTTCACCAGCCAAACTGTTTAGTTGGCTCGGTGTGCGCACTTTCAGCCCAAACCGACTAAACTATCGGCCGATAAAAAGTCTGCAGTCTGCTAGCCCTAAGAGCTAGCCGACAGTATTTTCCTTAATTTTATACCTACTGTTAAGTATTTTTTTTTCAACTGCTTTAAGTTTCAACTTAATAGTTCTTGCACTCGTATTTCAAATCGATAGCAGAAATCGGTCAAAAAGAAGTCGGTAGGTAAGAAGTCTCATTGTTAATTCTTTTTGTAAGTGTTGTTGAATTTTCTTGTACTGATAAATTTTTGTATTTATTTAGACAGAAATACAAGTTATTACATATTTCTGATATTTATTTATTATTTAAAATATTATTTCCACACAGTTTTGAAATATTTTATTAAATAATCTTCTTTTCCCTAGCTGTGCACGTAAATATATAATTTTCAGTTCAAACTTCAGTCAGTTTAAATTTAATTTTTGCTGAGATTTCACTAGAGACAAATGTTTATTTGGAAATGTTGCAGAAGGCCTTCAACTTTATAAAAAACACGAATTTTTGAGTGGCGGAAAATGGTGAAAGACGTTCGAGAAAGCATTGAATACGAGATAAGAACATAAACTTTATATTATCAACTGTTGTGCCAAACGTCAACGAAATCAAACAAATTTGTAGGTATTCAAAAATAATCATTTTTCAGTCCGAGATTTTACCAATTTTTAGGGAAAATCGGAAGGATTGGTGAAAACCATTTTGAGTGACCATATATTTTATTAATCAAAAATGTGAATTCTTGATTGATGCCAAAAACACTTGTACTGTCTAATCATTTCGCCATAAGCTTTATAGATCGTTTAAATATTTTTGAATCTTCAACAAAATCAATATGAACATTTTATGTACAATCAAAAGGAATTCACAAAACACACAAAATATTGAAGATAATTTTTATGCACATAGAAACAAAGTAGACAGACTTTAATTGATATTTATTTCAATTAGCATTATTTATGACCTACAATTTGTAGATACAACAATGATGCATTTTGCGTCAAGTTAAAATTGTTAAAATGTCTGCTTTTCTTTTGTTTTATTTGAATAGAAAAAATTAATGTTGCCTTAATCCCAAATTTATTCAATGTATACATATTTTTAAAGTCAATAGATTTTTGTACTTAACAATTAGTACGTCTCTACTGTCTGGTGTTTGGAAAAATGTTATTTTATTCAAACAGAAGCATCATTAAATTAATTATTAAAGTTCTTTGACCAAATAATGTATGACGGAGCCTTTAAGTCTATGTTCTTTAATAATCGCGTAATGAAAATGATAATTTTAATATTGATATATACAAAATAAATATCAATAAAATGCACGTGTAGCACACTTAATTGCTCCTTTATTTGCTCTTGTGTCTAAAAGATTAGCTTTGAAAATATTTAACTTTGTAAATGTTTTACAAAAATGGATTCATCTTATAATCAAAGTTTGAAAATGCTGTTAATGAATTTTACAATTATTTAATCTTTTGTCAATGCTGCTTTATTTCCTGTATTAAGTTTGTAATTCTTCAAACGGATATAATTTTGAATTTAAAACTCATAGTATATTTTAAGGCATTTGAAGCTCATGAGCGTGAGGAATTTTGATAACTGGAATTTAAAAAAAAGCGGTTTCTTAAAACAATTAATCTCTTTTCAATCAATTTCAAAAGTCTCGAAGTAATTTTTGTATCCACACTCCTTTAAAAAAAACTGCTTTAAGGTTCGTTAAATTAGTAATAAAAATGAAACTAGTATAAACAATTTATTATCTGTGCATGTGACAAGCAATGATGTGTAAGTGTAAAATTTCCCCAACATCTTTCGCAACTATACAATTTCTGGAAAATCCATATTCTGTAATACTCGTATAATATGGTACTTACAAATTCAATTCAGTTCACTTTTATAACTTTTCATTTAGTGATTCGTTCCTCTGAAAGGTGTTAACGTGGGATTAAGTTTTGTTTTCTTTTTACACAACAAAGTATACTGCATTGCATTATGACTTTGTTGCAAAGAACTATAAACTTTAATTTAATGTGCAGTGTGCACTGTGCAGTCTTTTTTATGACCACCATGTGACCGTGATATACATTTTTTTTTAACGTTACAAGATGCTTTTAAATAAATAAATACGCGCGCACCTATGTAGCTTACAGCCAGAGTCCATATAGTGTCACATCACACCATCTCATACTATAGTAACTTTAATACACGGCAACTTGGTGATGTTTGCGTTGATTATTATTAAAATTGAACAAAGCACATCATTGTTGAAACTGACATTATTATTATTATTAAAGAACAGATAAAGGTGCCGCATTTGTGTTGAGTGATTAATGTTAATTAATTTTAAATGTGTATATTAACTTCGAGTTAAATAAAAATAAATCTTAAATAGTTTAATAGTTTTTAGGTTTAGTAAAGTTTTGTATTTATTAATTCTGAGTATATTGTTCTTTAAAATATTCGCATGCATGCTACTGAACGAGTTTTTAAAAGAGAGTTACACCTGATATTTTAAGCTGTTGTTGAAATATTCAAGGCATTGAACCAATTTTATAATTTTCAAGCATTCATAATGCAATTGTATATCAAATAAAGCTACCAAGACGCCAATATCTTTGTTGCTTTCCTAAAGAGGTTCGAGTTTAAAAAAAATTTAAATTGATTAAATTTAGAGTAAATTCTTTTTAAAATTTTTAAACATAAATAGCAGCCGGTTAAAGAACACTTTAAAAACTAACCAGATGTCAAAAACTTTCTTCTTCACACTATAAAATTATTTTGAATTAAATGTCAATTCTCTATTTATTAGGAAACATTTTTTTGGCCTATCATTAATACTCTTCGCAGCGTATGCGATGAAAGACATTTTACGGCTAATTTTTTTACACCTTCGGTTGGTTTTAATAGGAATTTCTAAAGATTTCCAGAGTAATCTATAGTACTCAATATAGCCTATGTTACTCAGTTATAATGTAGCTTTCTAATGAAAAAAGAATTATTAAAATCGGTCCAGTACTTTTTGAGTTTATTCGTTACATACAAAAATACAAATCTTTCCTCTTTATAATATTATTATTATAAGTGTAGAAGTCTAGACAACGGAAGGGAAGTTTTCAGGTTTTAATTTTTTATTCGCTATTGAAAGAGTTTTAGTTTTTCAGGGTTAAGTTTAATCCCGTTGCGCTTTGACCAATCATATGTTGACTATTAAGATCAATGTTCATTTTAGCTTTAGCATCCTTAATCATGCTCTCATAAAACTAATAAATAATTGAACATCATCAGCGTAGATATGGTATTGACAGAAAGACAAAACAGAAGGCAGATCCATTATAAACAACGAACATAGTAAAGCCCAAGGTTGGATCCCTGAGGAACACCAGTATGAACAGGAAGGCATGAAGAAAGTTTATCATTATCATTTACCATATGGTTTGCATACGATTAGGTTTTTAGTTGTGTTAAAGAAGTTAAAATAAGTAGTCAATTTATCAAAGAGAAGATTAGAGAATTCACGCAATCAAAAAAAGTCAAGTAAGGTTATCACAGCAGTACATTTTTTGTCTGAAACGCAAATCGTAATCCTGATTGCAGAGGAATCAAGAGTTGTTTGTCTTTGATATATTTTTTAAATTGGTTACTTATAACAGTTTTAAAAGCCTTAGATGGAAGGATAATTATGAGATGAGTCTGTACTCCTGTTTCCTTCCTTGTTTTGGGATAGGGACATCTTCCAAGAAGTGGGATATCTAGAGGTCATTATAATTGTATTGAAGATGTGATTTATGTGATGAAGTAGAAGAGATAGGAAAATTTTAATAAAGTCAAGTCAAGTCCAGTGCATTTCGATTTTACTGAGAATGCGTCTATACTATCGTTTTCTGCAGTTCTTGAGGACATAAAACTAAATTGGGTTTAAGAAGTAGAGAATTTACGATTCATATCTTCTAAATGATGATCATCACAAACTTGGACATCTTTTCTGAACTTCTTTCCAAAAAAACTTATAGGGGACCGATTAGAGTTAAACTTATAATTATACAAATTAAATCGGTTAGCATTTCTGGACAACTAAGGGCCCCCGCAGACTGCAGAATTTTTATCGGCCGATAGTTTGGTCGGGTTGGGCTGAAAGTGCGCACACCGAGCCAACTAAACAGTTTGGTTAGTGAACAGGGCACAGACTATCCAACAGTCGGCCGACTATTTTCGACCTAGTTTGTAAGTGACTGTTGTGATTTGGGCGACGCCATATTCAAAATACACGAACACGACGCCAAATCACAGAGCGAACTGAACTCTCGGCCGACTTAATAATCGTCATGTATGCGCAGGTGTGTATGCACAATACTGATTAAACAGTCGGCCGATAGTTGGCCGACAGATTAGTTTGAATGTAATCGGTTAGCCCATCAAACTTTTTTATCGGCCGATACTGAATCGCTGTAGTGTGCGCATATGCATTCCTCTCCATACTGATTAAGAAGCCGACCAAACTATTGGCCGATAAAAAGTCTGCAGTCTGCGGGGGCCCTTAGGACGCTTTGGTAGCGATCAAGTATTTGAATGTACTGAACAAATCAAAATCTGAATTTCTATCTTAGCGAGAATTGATTAAAAAATTGTTGTTGAGGAAGCCTTCTACGGTTTCGCTGATATTTTAATTTTCTTTTGACCATGTTGAATATCAAATTATAAGACTTAAGCTCATCTGTTCAAACTAAAAACTTATCAGACCAAAAGACATCAATGTTCCTAAAGAAACTTAAAATTCTTTTGCATCAGCTGTTTAATGTAAAACTAGAAGAATTATAGTTTCGATACCGACTAAGCAAATATTTTTGATAGTTTTGTACCGCAATATTGTTTTTTAAATGTATTTCTTTTTAGAACTGAATTAAATCAGATTCAAGATATATACAGGCAATGGACAGATCTAACGATATTTTCAAATCTGTCAGACCTCTTAAAAATATTATCAAAAAGCTTAGAAAAGCTAAATTCTTTTAAATAGAAACTTTTTGCATCATACGGTTTACAGATATTGATCTAAAGTCTTACAATTTTACTGGCAGGTGGTAAGCTGATTCGATTCTGCTTCCGCCTAAAAATTGTAAGACATATCAATTAAAAAATTGTCAGCAATAATTAGATGTCTTATAGAACAATAGCTGGCTGTCTTAAAAAGTCTGGAACCACCAATAGTAATGTTTCTAGCAATATAGTCACGCAAAACTATTTTGATCGAATACGAAATTGTAAGTTCACACGATCTTATGAGAATGAGAAGATTTTATTTTACTGGAAGATCGGAAAATATTGTTATACGTGACAGTCTTCTGTACTTTATTTTTGTAAGTTAACCTGTGAACTAGATACATCAAATGTTTGGTTAAGTTCAGTGTTGAAACTATAGGATCGAGTGAAAATTTGATTGATCCTAATTTTAAATAAATAATCTTTGATATTTGCTTGAATATCAAACTTAACTTCCTGCTTCGATCTTTGATCTGTCTAATGTCTTTAATTGGCTTACCATTGAATTCTAACAACTTATACTTTTTAAAACATACTTATTACAAAAGTTATCACTTTTCCAGGCCATTATCAGGAAAAGTAAGTACAAAAATTGGGTTGATCGTGACATTCCACAGCGATCTGATGAGACTCGCGGTCTCGAGTATTTAGTGATAACAAAGAATGTTGCATGACTATGATGTTAATTGGCTAAAGAATTTATGAATAATTTTTGTACTGATAAATAGGCAGCTTATCAGTGTCTAAATTAACTTATTAACAACTGAAGACATTCTGGTTAGGACAAAAGAACAATATTATCTTCATCAGTGCTCAATAGTTCTGCTCTTATTGTGGTTGATTAACTGACGTTTCGGATAGTAGAAAACTAGTGGTCGTTAATTATTTAAAATTTATACACTCGACTTTTCCTGAATTTGCAGATGATCTACAATTCTTTCATAAAACTCAATGGTTTATGCGATTTTATGACATGGATGAAAATTGTTAACCTCAATGGATGAAACAAAAATGTCAACACTGCGCTGCGCATGTGTAGTAATGAAAATTATTAAAAATCGATTTATTACATTTTTTGAACATCAACATTTTAGTTTATTTTTGTGTGGTTAAAAAGAGGAACAAATTACAAACGAAAATATTGGGTTCAATTCCAATCTAAACTTAATGACTTCGACAAGAGTACATCAAAAATGGTTTAAATATTTATAAATTTTAAGAAATAAATCCTTGAATATTTTTGTTTTTATTTCTATTTATATTTTTTATATAAAGGCCATGATATATTAACTTTGAGTATATCTTACTATGATTATCATAAAAGAGATTATGAAAATAAAGATTAACAAATTAATATATGGCCTGTAGGGCAAAGTAATTTAACATTCAAAAATTGAATAAATTATTGAGTTATAGTGTATTTAAATGATAAGCTTATAAGCAAAGATTAGCCCGAGTATCTTAACATTATATTGTAAATATATTTCTTTAACAAGTCTTGTTAAGATAGAAATTTAACTTTCGCTAATAAAAGTTTGCGTATATACTTGGGTCACTGTTACTGATAATTTGCTTAAATATAGGTGTGTTCTTGTATGTACTTTTGTAAATAAAAGCTAAGGTCCAATGAAGTGTGTTAAGGGTGTTGAGGTAAAAACTAAAAAACTTGGGTTTATCTTGTTTAAGGAATTGAAATTACCAATTTTTCTCTTATACTGTGATTAAATATATCTTATCAGACCTTTGGGGAAGTATCTGTGTTCTTTAATACCTGGAAAGCTTTCAAAAATCATATTTGGTCTTATCAACAAATCCATATTTTATAACGGTAGATGTATGACATACACATTTAGCTATGGAAAACTACTGTACCAAATTATTAAACGACTTTGCAGAGGTTTAAGAGTTTATAGCCCAAATAAAAATTAATATCTTAGACACAATAAAAACAATATCGCATAAAGAAGATTAACACTTTTGATATGACATATACAATATGCCATTAAACTTTCTTGTAGTTTTTGTGTTTGCATAAAATTTTTATTAATGTGTGGTCTTTGGGTTTCTACTAATTCAATAACTTTTAATACTAATAGAATAGATTTTTTATCGAAGAAACAAAATAAAAATTAATAATTATTATCTCCTGTTAAATGTCATAGATCAAAGTATAAATAAAATATACAAATTAAATGAGATTAACATACAATTTTTAATAATTAGTTCTCAATTTAAAAACTCTATAATTTATTCTTTAGTTTAAACAAATACAAATACGAAGTGGTTATGATTTTGTGGCTTAATTAAAGATAAATACATGAAATCTATACATAACCTTTTGTTGAATAGTATTAAAGTTGGGGTTTTTCCTCCCAAAAATCTTTGAAAGTGTTAAGAGACAAATTCGTTGAACCTTTTTGCGGGAAGGGGTGGTTAAAATCATAAACAATCCTAATTAGCTAGCATCATTTTTTGCAACCACCGCAACCCACTTCATATTTTCATTTCATTAAAATCAACATCATAAATCAATCTCGTTTCATAAAATTATAACTTTCATATTTTTTTATTGTTTACCAAAGGTTGTAGGTTGTTTATATAGATACACTCTGCGTTGCATTATTTCATTTAGGTACAATTATAAAGTAAAACTAGTTCTTACGTCAACTCTTTTGTTTTACGATCACCAATTAGGTTTGTTAAGACAAACCTGCATACGAAAGGATCTTTTTTGTTAAGATGTTTTATGTTTTTTATGTATGCCTTAAGCATGTTAGGTACTCACCTGTTAGTTAGTATATACTTGTGTAGAATTTTATGATTTCCAATTATAACCGTGCGGAAATATGTGCGCCGATGTAATCCGTTTATGCATTAATGCTGCTTTAAGGCAGCAATTAATGTCATTAGAATTTCTTCTTTTTTTTGTTTTGTTTTACGAAATTATTTGCATTTTTAGTTTGCATAAATTCAATCACTTTTAAGCTTCTTTGTAAACATTTTCTTTTATTATATTTTTGCACAAAGAATTTGCACTATGATCATTTCAATTTTGTGTGTCTAAAAAGTTTCGTTTTCGCGAAATAAAATTGTGCTAAATTTTGCACCGATTGGAATGTAATTTGCGATTTTTAATTTGCAACAAAAACAAAACGTCTATCACTTAGAACAGGTGTACATATACTAATCCTCAAATGTATCTCAGATTGAACGATATATCTGACCAGACGAGATCACATCGCATTTAGCATCATCATCATAGCATCTTAAGCGCACACGAATAACTACAGCAACAGTACAGTGCAATAGCACATCACTTAGTAGACCACACCTTTATGGGGCGAACACTAGACTTCATTGGTACAGTGATGGTATATCATCATTGTGGTTAAAGCAGCAATAGAAAGATGAGAAAAAGAGCACTGAGCGTAAAGTAAGCAAATACTCATCATCACTAGCTCTCATTATGGATTTCAATGACACAAAATATGAGTACGTTTTAGTTCTTTTATTTTTATTTTTTCGTTTTATTGTACTAAAGTTTCAAACACACCAAACAAAAGTTCTAATTTATTCAAATCAAACACAAAGACGTAAAGCTATATCTCTGTTGACATAACAATGGGTCCAGCTACACAATAAAGCACCAGCACCCGTAATATTGAAAGAAAGATAAACAATCTTATGTGACAATCACTGTGACAGTAATTAACATCGGTCAAAAAAAAAAAATACTGAAGCTGATTTCCGACTCGATGTTGTGACACTGAAGCGTCGTCGTGTCAAGAGACAAAAAAAATCTGATTTAAAAAATATGACAGCCCAAAATATAACGACGACACGACAAACAAAAAAATCAAAAACAGAAAAAAACTACGACGGATTTAGGTTTTTGCTGCTGCTGCTGTTGCTGCTACTGCTTGTTTACCTTGCGAAGAATCTCTTAAGAAAAGTACACACAAAACGGATACGAACAGAAAATACCGTGCCCACAAGAAACGCGTACCACAAGCAACTGAACCGTTTGCCATGCAAACAAATCCTATGGAACCAGTTTAACAATCAATCGTAAAGCACACAGCAGGCAAATCCAAATACCCGCAACCAATACCACCACCCAAGGAAGATGGTCTCTATAAAACGGTACTGGCTAACTGGCATCGGTGGTGTATTAAACAATAACACAACCTTATGCAGACGACGACAACGACAACGACGACGCAAAAAATCCACAAAACAGCAATAATTTTGTTTTGTTCGTTCATTCAAACGATATATATTTGCTCATTTTATTCCCAGAGCGAAGAGAGCTGAAAATCAAGCAAGCTCAACACTAAGAGTAAGAGAATTAAGTGAGATCTTTGCAGACAAAAAGATCGATTTTTATTTTTGTATCTATTTTTGTATCTGCGAGTTATATACTTGCACAATGGAGCAACTGAACCGAAACTAACCAGGTAGAGGTATCTCATTGGCCTGATTGATTTGGTTGCAACTGTTACATATCTCCAGTTGCTTCGAATACATATGGAGTGAGTGGGGGTAGATTAGTATATATAGTGTTCTCATTTAACTGACCAATCCAGAGCAGATTTATGTTGAATGAAAATGGGAGGAGTTAATCAATCGAGTTTCTAACAATTGCCGCTTGGTCGGATTTCTATGGCCTATCAGCTAATCTGGGACACCATTTATGAGTTAGTTTCTTGATGTATTGAAATATATAAGCCATCGATCTTTAAAATTTCACATTTTCAAACAACAAACATGATAATTTGATATTATTATAAAATCGAGTTCGTTTCTCAGCTCTTTCGTTTCTCATAAGTATTTATTGTTTGATGTTGCTCTTTCTACAGAATATTGACAGAGTATATACTCTCTCTCTTAATTTGAGTTAAGAGTGGAAGTTCATCTTGAATATACTAAAGAGATTCAATCGATATAAGAGAGTTGTACATAGGCACTTGCAGATTTAGGGCGTTAACCAGTTCAGTTTGTATTTGTTATTTACATCTCTCATAGCTAGTGATCAACACAAAGTAGCGATATATGTATGTATACATAACATCTTTAAGATTGACCTACCGTAATCATTTTTGTTAATACTGTTTGTTCAATATTTTGTGGTAACCAGCACAGGTTGCGGAACTACTAAAAAATGAATGCATTGAAAAAAAAAATAATTAAATTGAAATCTTATTTTTTTGTAATTTATTTTTTCGTCCCAGATTATTCAGAAAATAATACGATCGGTGACAAATCAAAAAATAAATTACAATGTGTCAACCACAAATGGATACAAGTCGTCGCGATTAAAATCTGTCATTTATCTGCGGATAATAATTTTTATACAATTTTTTTTTGTAATTCTTTTATTTTTGAAATATTCCTTTCTTGTTTTGCATCAGTTTTATTTTTCAATAGCACACGTACGCACCGGTTGCTGTAAATGGCTTTTGGCTCGTGCTTATGGAGATATGAACAAAAATAATACAAATAAAATTATATCTACGTTTTGTTGAACGTGCTTTTATAATGACGATTTTACCTGATTTACATTTTTAAATAAGATCTGTCAGTTTCTTCGTTTTTCCTTGAAGATATACTCACTTTTGAAAGTATAATGTTTTCTCAATATTAAAATGAGACACTGAAACATTAAGGGCGATATTTATATTTTTGATTTTTTTAAAAGTTATTGCAAAAAAATCAAGCGAAATGGATTCATATGTGATGGAATGTTTGCACAAAATTGTGTTATAACTTTTTTCCATTTTTAAAATTGAAATATAAAAATGTCTCATACTTGACTTGACAGCAGCACAAGCCATTGCAGTAAAGATAATGGGTGTGGGACAGTAATTGACTTTAGCATCAAAGATCAGAGCAGTTATATGTAGTTAAAAAAAAGAAATTGTTTTGTAAACGATAAAACTCTGTATTTATAAGGGCAGAGAGAACAAAGAAATATTTTTTTGAAATGTATCAAAGTTAAATCTACTATGATAGGAGCTAGATTTGATGTTTTGTATACATATTATTGATAAAGACAAATTATCTTATGTAGCAAAGTTTCTGTTTAGCGCAAGATGTTTGTTTGACAAAACAGTTTGACATAATTTGAAGTCAACATATAAGTCGATAATCGTAGATATTATTCTCAATTTAATTCTTAGGCAGAAATAATATTTTCAATTACTATTCTGTGCCATAAAGGCATCCACTTTAAATTCTTATTCTTAAAATGGTTTATAGTACAACAGTGGTGTAACATTTAAATGTTTTTATTTAATACTTAAACCGTCCATAAATATATTCATTTGGAATAATGTGGGTTGAGTTAAAAATTAAATTGTACGTATGTGTCTTGATTCTAAACTTAAAAAATGTCTTCAAGTAGAATGGTTCTGAATTTGTTCAAAACAAGCTTAATCCCACATAAAACTTGAATAACATGTAAAATACTTGTAGAACATACTAAACCAATTTATATTTCATCAATTAATAGGCATGTTTTTGTTATTTATTCACAGAAAAAAGAGCGATATATTGATACGGTTTCACATAACAAATTAAAATAAAAGAACTCAGGAATATTAGTAACCCTTCCACTTTAAAAAGCGTTTTTTTTTATTAACCTTCAGTTAGAAAAGTGAAACGGTATCAAAAGTATTGCTCAACTGTTTTCAAATCAAAATTCAGAAGATGGGTTAAAATTAGATTATAGTTCAATTTTATAAAAGCAGTTGTATATTCTCTATAATTCTATTATTTCTTTCAATATATCATAATAATAATTTCACTCGAACATATTTGATGGAGTATTTAGTTCTTCAATCCTACCAGACATGCTTGGAATTTTATTTTCATCAACTTAAAAAACAAAAGAAAAGTAAATTGTCTTAGATTTAGTTTGTATATATGTAGATTAACACAATTTTAGGTGCAAACAACGTTTCAATTAAACACTGAACATTGAAACCATCACCAACATAAAAGGTTAAGTAGCTTTGGATTTTGATAAATATTGTGCCCTGAAAAAAATATTGTCGTAAGTTACAATTTTCTAATTATAAGGAAAGCATTATAAGTTTAAAAATTTGATGAGAATGGAAATATTTTATTCCGGCTACGATATGACCTTCTTCATATCGTATCTACTTTAAAAAGAACAACTGGCAAGTGATTTCTGAGCCACAACTTTAAACCTACCTTGTTTGCCAGTGAAAAAGCTCATTTCTCAATACTTAGGCTTTATTTTGAACGACAAAGTTGGAAGTAATTCGTTTTACAAATTAAAATTCTTGAATATTATCAAAATAATGCATTTAAATAGATAATAAAAAAGCTTTCCTTATTTGCCTTCATAGTTAACTCTTCTTAAAAGTTACAATATTTCTTATAAATGGAAACTAGAAAAGGTGTATTCGATTCTCAAATATACCTCGTAATGTTGTGGACAGCTATAGACCTAATAAGCCTATACTAAGTAATTTGAGACAATTTTTTTTTAGAAAATTATGCTTTTTTTAAAAGATTGAAAGTTCTTGACAAGAAAAATATTATTACCCCGGAACAGTTTGGTTTCTGGAAGGGACACAATACGTCCCATCAAATAACAACGTCAGATCAGACTTTGATGAGCGGATGTCAACTGGCCTTGTGTTACTTGATGTGAAAAAGTATTTGATTCTGTGGGACATAATGCATTACTTTACAAATTAACAATAACCATTTTGCGGATTGATTCAAAGTTACTTAAACTTAATACAATTTAAAGTTATATTAAATGGATTTAGTTCCTCTCTAAACCATGTTAATTTTGGGGAGTTTCTCAAGGATCTTGTCTTTCTCCAACTTTCTTCAATATTTACACCTCCGATTTCCTAAAACTTCAAAATTGTGAATTTAGAATTTGCTTTATATGCTTCTTCTATTTTCAAGACACACAAAATGCTCTTAATATTATAGTCGAATACAATAAACACTGGAAAATCAAAATATGTACATGCAGGGAAAAGTCAGGCTATCTTTTTTACAAGAAAAAGAGGGGACTATTTTTACCCAGCTCAAATCTAAAATTTATTAACTGTGATATTCCTTCTATCAAGTACTTAGGTGTTTACTTAGACAAGAGACTGAAATTTAAGGAACATACACAAAACACTTTAAATAAGATACACCTATCAATTAGATTATTTTACCCCTTCATAAATCGACATTTTTTACTCAGCAACCATAACCAGCTCACTATTTTCAAATCCGTTTTTCAAGCTTTTATATTGTATGGATCTCCCGCTTCTTTAAAATACGCTAAAATGCATATTAAAAAGTTGCAAATGTCTCAAAATAAGATCCTTAAAATGGTTCTTCGTGTTCCGTGGTTCTACTCAACATCAACATTGCACCAACATACTTGTGTTATTACCAGTGAAAAAAAAAATTGAAGAAACAAACCAACAATTCATAATGCTGAAGTAGTAAAAATCTACTGATTATAATCAGTATTCAACTTGCTACATAATATATCACAATTCTTCGTATTCTATAAAGTACATTAATTCATATATGTATGTATAAACGTTGATTTTTGTATTGGACTCAATAAGCTTCTAATCTATTTGTTTTTTATTTCAGTTGTTAATATTTTTTTTTTGTACTTATTTTGTCAGTAATTTGTTTTTATTTATGATATGATTATTTTTATTTATTTATTTATCTGTTCATTGTTCATTGTCAAATGTATCTAATTATTTATTTGCTTATTTAATAGGTGTAGGTGTTTTAAATTTTGCAAGAGAGTGTTTCGGTTGCTTTAACAATTTCTAACACATTTTTTATTTTAATGGATAACTCAGTAACACATTATTGAGTTCGTTCAAAACCTAGTTCTGGGCAACCCTTAGATGAGTTTTTACTCACCGCTTAAAAATGTTCTTTAATGTTTTGTAAAGGAGGCTAACAAAATTTAAATAACATAATGTGTACGAGTATATTAACCTAACCTTTACACATTTCAATTGCTAAAATGACAACTTTAGTTATCTAATTATTTTAGAACACTGTTGTCCAGCAAGGTATGGTCTAACTATTAAATTTGGTTGACCCCCTACATATGAAAGCATTCTTAGATTCCAAAAATTTTCTAAATATGCTAAACACAATAGTTTAGAGGGTTTTTGGTGCATTTCACGCAGAAATGTAAGAAACTGTTTTGAAACGTAGCTTTTTTTCCAAAAATAAAATATATACTTTTCTTGTATCCATTTCTATTTATGCTAAGAATGCTAAAAAAATTCAAAAATCCAGAAAATGAGAGAGGATATGATATGAAGAAATGTCGGGCATTTTTTGACGAGGTTTTTTCGAACTCAATTTTCGGGAGTCTATAATTACTATCGCTATCAGTCTGCTAACTCGTATTTTGATCTTAAAGGAGTCAACAAAACTTAAAAATTTTATAGAGAAAAATGTTTGGTTTTTGAATTTAAGGAAATAGGTGCATTTAAGTACATAATTTCTGTAAAAAGTTTGTGTGGCACTCACAAATTACACGTTTAAGAATCTCTTTTCACTTCAAATCTCAAGAGATTCAAAGCTTGTTTATCAATAGATATGACCCGTTTATTAATATGTTTTTCAATTAGCCAATAGTTTAACAAAAGTGTCACTTTTGCTGTTTTTGGGACATTTATATTATTGAAATTCGTGTTTAAATATTATTCAGAAGTAGATTTATTTATTTTTTTAAGATCTTTTAAGATCTTTTGTATTCAACAGAAAACCAATTTTGAAATAAATAAAATGCACGACTAGAACTTGATAATTTCTTCCAAAAAGTCTGTTTAAAAATATTTCCTATATTTTAAGTTTTAAAAATGTACCTGCAAAATAAGTGTTTCTCAAAAATTTAAATGCCATTTTATTTGTCAAAAAATCTAGAATAACTTATTTTTTTTCGAAAATCATTTTAAATTTAAAATTTTGTCTTAAAAATATTTTTTGTAAGCACTAAATAAAGGGCTTATAAATATTATAAATTTTTCATTTAAATTTCGTTAAAAATTGTTGACACTTTCTGAGATATCTAGTTTTGTAACCAAAATTAATATTTTTTTAAAATAAAAAAAATACATTTTTGATCATAAAAAATCATCATCAATTTGATCATCAAAAAGAGCTTGCACAGAAAGAGAAGATTATTGAAATCGGTCCATTAGTTCTTGAGAAAACTTAAAAACAAAATAAAGGTTTTTTGAGGGGTACCCTTCTGGAGCAATACCAAAATATGTTTTTCTTGTACAAAGAAGCCAAATTAAGAACACAAAATTTCGAGAAAGTTTAAGAAAAATCACAAGTTTTAACCAAACAAATTGTATTGGACTGCTGTTATTTTTCGTATTAATAAAATGAAAAAAAATCCTTACGCTAATCGGCTGAAAACCTTAATTTCAATCAACACAATTGTTTGGACTGTAGGGGCCAGGACAGATAGACAGACGAACGGAATCGGAGTACCCACTTTTTTCGACTTCTCTACCGTCGTAATGTCATATTTGATTAAAAGCTCTAGTTCGAAATTGTTTATTAATGCAAAACTTGCCATATAGTTCCTATATGTCGCAAGTAAAAATCACTTCACTGTTCACTATTTATGTGTGTCAAAAAAAATTTAATAATAAAATTGAAGGCTAGTTTAAGGAATTTAAAGGCTAAGTTGCCTATAAAATTGATGATCTCTTATTCAAGGTTTCTTCTTAAGAACCTGAATATTTGCTCTTTTTATTAGAAACAATTTTTATGAAAATAATTTAAAGCATAACCTACTATAAAGTTTTTTCAAATTCTAAATTGAGTTAAAACAAAAATGTTGGTTTGTTTTTGACAGCAAACCACTTTTTGGTGAATGTCGTTAAATAACTAATAAATCTATAGATGAAATCTTTACTTATACAACATAACTGTATAGGCTTTATGGCTTATATGACCCCCCCCTGGATCGTCAGTTGGTCAAAATTTGATGAATTTGTGCTGCGTTTTTGGAATAGGCTGAATTTCCGATTTATATTATGTTCTTGGTCCAGTCTTCAGTTAAAAGTAGTACTTTTAGGAACAAAGTTTAAAGTAAAGTGGGTGGCGCAACAGTTCGTTGAGAACTAGGGCCTAGTGACTTACAACTCTCAACCATTCCTGTGTGCGAGTACTGTTGTCAGGGATGGAGGGGACCTACAGTTTTTTTAAGCCGAATCCGAACGGCAAATTTGAGAAAGCACTTTTCATGACAAGAATTACTCTTGGAGAATTTGTCAATTCCTCGCAAGAGGCAGTACCCGTGAAAAATACTTTAGATGGCATAGGCAGGGATCGAACCCAAGACCTCTGGCATGACAGTCCAACGCACTAACCATCATGCCACGGGTACTACAAAGTTTAAGGAAGTAAAATACAAATGTTGTTTTCATATACAAAAAAAAATAATTCAAAATATAATGGGGGTCATATCCATTAACGCAATACGATTAGTTTTGAATTGAAGGGAATTCCTACGAAAAAGCAAACAAATTATCCCCGCCCCTGGATCTGCCATTGCTCAAGAATCGACTAAAAGCGACAAGAATTAGTACTAAAAGCTTTTCGAGTTTTAAGTAATATACATATATACATTATATATATTTGAAATTATTAAATTTGTTTAGGTATAGACTTCCTTACTTTATCTTACAAAGTATTGAAAGCATATCTGTCTTAAAACTACCAATTGCATTTTTTTTTTCAATTTGAATCGCTTTCTCCTTCAAATTAATATTTCAGAACATCATCACTTTTTTTACTTGCGACATATAGGAACTATATGGCAAGTTTTGCATTCGTGCAGAATTTTGTTACTTGCGACATATAGGAACTATATGGCAAGTTTTGCATTCGTGCAGAATTTTGTCTGTCTGTCCACGCTCCTACAGCCTAAACCATTGGGTCGATTGAGTTCAAACTTGGAAGTTAAGGTTTTGAGCAGATTCGCGTTAGGCGTTTTTTCATTTTTTTTTTTAAGATCAAAACTAACAGTGGCCCCCATACAATTTTTTTGGTCAAAAAACGATAATTCGAATTTTCTCAAAAACGAACCGATAGATTTTTTTAAAATTTTCTTTAAAATTTTCTTTTTTAACTTTGCTTCTTTTAATAAGAAAAACATATTTTTGTATTGCTCAGGAAAGGTACCGGTCATAGAACCGTTTTTTTGTTTTTTAATTTTCTCAGTAACTTATGAACCGATTTCAATAATTTTTTTTTTGAACGAGCTCTTATACTGCCTTAACAATATTTGATTATCAAAAGTGCAATTTTTTTTTTATTGGATTTTTAAAAAAATATTGAATTTTTTTTTTTCAAAATTCTATATCTCAAAAACGGGCCAACATTTTTTTACGAAATTCAAATGTAGTGTGTATATTTATAATCACTAAACAACTGCATATCAAAAATATTTTTAGAACAAAATTGAAAAATTTTATATATAAAAAATTAATTTAAAAAAAAAACGCTCTAACGATTTTCGAAAAAAAAATTTGAAAAATTAAGGGTTTTTCGATTTATAAAATGGCATTTAAATTTTTGAAGACAAACTTATTTTTCAGGTAAAATTTTGAATCTTAAATCAGTTTTTTTTTAAATTATTTTAACTGTATTAAATGTAACCCCCTCCCAAAAAAATTGAAAAATGGAGGTTTTTTCGACAAATCAAATGGCATTTATATCTTTGAAGACAAACTTATTTTACAGGTATATTTTTAAATCTTGTATACATATGTTATGTAGGTACTTTTTTAAACAGATTCTTTGAATACAGGAGCAAGTTCGTGCGACCCAGTCGTGCATTTTATTTTTATAACGAAGGAAATGATTATGAATTTAATTTAAATAAAAAAGAAACTAACAATTTAGATTTGTGTTTCCTCTGATGTTAACACAATCAACAATAATATTGGTTTTTCTATAATATACATAATTTCAAATTATATTCTTTTCAAATATTTTTTGAATAAATATTATTTTGATTTCGTGTTAACATCGTTTTTCTTTCTTATTTTTTTTTGTAGTTTGTTAATGTTTTATTGTTATGTATTTATTATCGCAACAATGTTAAACTGTTATTTGATTTTATACACATTATTTGTCTGTGTCCAGTCAATTGATGGATCACTAATTTAACTAATTGATCAGTATCAATTTAAAAATTTTAAAAAGTAATTTGATATCTGTCTGGATTTCTATTTTTTGTTTAAACACCGATTTTTTTTTCATCTTTTAACAAAACGAACTTTTGAAAAAAAAATTATATAAGCTTAAGGCTAAAACAAATTAGTTTTAATATACATAAAATTCTTCTTCATACCTAAAACCACAATATAACAACAACAACCGACACAATTATAGCCCAACCCGAAAAATCTAAAAATACAAGATTATAATCAATATACACTAAATTGTTTTTTTTTTTTCTTCTGATTTTGGTTTTTGTTCCACCTACAATATTTATTTATAAATAATCGTTTAACATTTTGTCCATCACCTGTCTTGACTATTTCTTTTTTTTGTTGTTGATTATTATAAATACCTACTGTAAAAAATTAACTAAAAACCACCATTGAATCAAATTATAACTCATCCGTTCGGTGATGTTTAAAATAAATTACCTTCCATTTAACAAAACAACATATTTCGCAGTGATTTCGATGAAATATCTGTAGTTTCCAATACAATTTACCATCAAAAAATTAACATATTAATTTGTTAGCAATTTTCTATGGTATCAAATAGCTTTAGACAATAAATTGATTGCTAGCTTAACATTCTTCATTAATTTTACGGCAGAGGACACAAAGCCAACAACAAAAAACATCGATTTCAACAGCATGTTTGTCTAACCTTCTTAATCGGCACTAATCGGTGAGCTTAATTTTCCCCAACAACACACAGCACTTACATATGTTTCTTTTTGAGAAGAATGATTTATATGTGCCACAAAAACACACATTTTTTCCATATGTTATGGATTGTGGCAACGATTATCACAATATAACAGAGAAAAACCACAGGCGTTTCATAGAAATAAAGAAAAAATGCAACCCCTCCGATTCTAACTTCGGGACCTTGGTGTTGGTCGTGGCGGTGGCGGTATTTCGCTACATAACCCAAACAGAAACACTAAAATAGTCAACAAAGAAAACGGATTATCTGCTCATTGATTTGAATTTAAAGAAAGAACCCTTAGGAGACAAGAGAAACATTTTACGCTCATGAAATCCCTTTAAATCCAAAACATTTGCATAAAATGGGAACGTTAAAGCGTGAAAAGTGGTCAACCGGACTTTCTTTCCACAAAGGACTCTTTTTTTCTATCTGACCTCCTTCAAGAATTCATGTGGTGCAGAGTCTGAACCGCAATGAGAGAGGACATGCAAATGCAGGGCAAACAAGATTCTATGTGTGACTGTAGCGGTAGCGAAATATTAATGGGTTTATCCGCCTCCAAACTAAAATTTCCAAAACTCGAAAAAAGATTCAATTTTCTACCTGTTTTCTTCTTTCACTCTTTGGTCAATATTAACTTCTGATGGACGATGGACAGGACATAGTTAGTTTAAGAGTCTTTCAAGATTTCAAGAAGAAATGTGCAAAATTTATGACCCAAATTTCCCAACAAAAGGATTAGGGGTGTGTTTTTGTGGAAAACCAATTGATAAAGGGTTTATCGGTGTGGTTAGGTTTGTTACAAAGGATGAAACCACAACGATTTATAAAAAATTATCAATGGTTAGCAAATTGGATTAGAAGAAAAAGTCAAAAATTCAAAAACAATATACGACTGGATGCGGCACGCCTTACATCGTCCGTCGTCGTCGTCGGTTGTTGTCGAGCAGAAGAAGAACACATGAAACAATTTCTTACTAAGAGTTGATTGTTTTTTGTATGAACTTTTTCTTTTCCTTCTTCTTTCTGTTAACCGCTGTTCTTGAAAAACAAATGTGGTTTCTCGAAAGACAAAACAAGGCAGCTAACCAACGCAACGCAGCATACATTTTGGGTGCAACTATTTATAAGAAAACTGATATCCAACTTTGTTTGCTTGCTTGACCGTTGTGTTCAATATTTTAACAATCATTTATCACTCGATGGCGACTTGCTGTGATGACATTTTTTCGGAAGAACATTATTTGTCTCAGTTAAAAAAAAAAAAAAAAAAACACTCAACTTTAAGGAAGAAAGATACGGGTAGTAAGAATTCCGACAAAAATTTGATTTTGCACACTCACACACACCAATATAAATTTTTTCAATGTATGTAAATGATAATTTCTCTAAGTCAGTTTGACCTTAAAAACTAAATAGTAGTAGAAACAGACAATATGCGGTCGATTAGAAAACAAAAGAGCTGAGTAGCAAACTTGATTAATGGATAAAAATGCAGATGATGAGTGTAGAAATTTCCTTTTGGAACTAATTTTATATTGTTGCTAAACCATTGAGTTTGATTTTAGTGAGCATTTTTGGAAAATTATATATCTTACATTTTAAGCAGAAAAAATAAATAAAAATCTTTTAGAAAATAGATACAAATTTTCACAATCTACAAACATATATTTTATTTTTGAAATTAAGAGACAAATTTGTTTGGCTAAGGATCAACGTAAGAGTTTATTCTGTACACCTATCATTTATTGTTAACGAGCCTTAATATACTTTTTTGAATCTTTTGAATTTGAATTTCAAAAACTTTAGTGAGCCATATACACATACATTAGAAGGGTTTTTCTGAGTTTGTTTTTGTTTTGCGTAATCGTAAGGAAGTATTGAATTTATACAAAGACGTACAATGTTTTAGCCGTTCGTGTCTTTGTTGCCAATTTATTACTTATTTGCTTTTTTAGAACTTGAACACATAATTCTGACAAAATCTTAAAAGCGCAGATTTTTTCTACATCTCTACCGTCGGAGAGCAAACATTTACAAAATGTTACAAAATGTGAAGAATTTTAGTTAAAGTATTGAAAAAATGGAAAAGCTATATTGTATCTAAGTATATTCAAAAAATTCAATCTTACTTTTAATTTATTTCGTGAAAAGAAAATAATTGTAGAAGGTTTTTACCTTAGAACTTTGAAAAGTTTTGGTAGTTCAATACTATTTTTGTAACATTTAAAAAGAATGCTTACATGATTTTTATTCAGTAAGTACTTTTTATTGCCTTTTTACAAAATTTTGTGTGACTTTGTTTGCTAAAGATTAATTATAAAATACTTTTTATTTATATAGGCAGAATCTTTTTAAAAGAAGTAAATACAAGTTAGTACAAATTTAACAAATTTAAAAACTAATAAATAAATGTATAAATAAGTAAAAAACAAATTAATATATTAATACATAGGTAAATCAACAAATTATTTTATAAATAAATTAAAAATATCACTTTTAAAAATGGTCACTCCTACAAATTAAGTCAAAAATATTGTAAAAAGAGTTGTATCAATGATTTCAAAACTATTTCAACATCTTTTTAGGCACCGTTAATAAATATTCTGCAAACTGAAAAACTAAACCTCAAATTCGCTATGCTCAACAAGAGTTTACATTTAATAATTATTCAGTGCATAAAATGTTTGGTATAAATGAGATTTAAATAAGTAACTTCCGACAAAACAATCATGTGAATGAAATTTCAAACTTCACGACTATTTGTAGCTGGCTTCAAATATAAGTTCAAACACACACATTTAAGATTATTTAAGACTAGCGGCCCGTCCTGGCTTTGCACGGGTATACATAAATATTTACAGATATTTAAGTTATAAGCATGCTAATTAAAACGACCATGAATCACTTATAATTAGAAATCATTTTTTTGTCCTATCATTAATACTCTTCGCAGCGTATGCGATGAAAGACATTTTATGGCTAATTTTTTTACACCTTCGGTTGGTTTTAATAGGAATTTCTAAAGATTTCTATAGAAATCTAGTACTAAATAAAGACTATGTTACTCAGTGATAATGTAGCTTTCTAATGAAAAAAGAATCATTAAAATCGGTCTTTTTGAGTTTATTCGTTACATACAAAAATACAAATCTTTCCCCTTTATAATATTAGTGTAATTGCATCGTTTAATTAGAAATGACCTTTCCGACCATTCAATATAAGTAGTATTAGATTGTTTTAAGCTTGAAGTCCATGTTGGTGTGCCCCAGGGGTCTGTTTTATCTCCAACACTTTTTCTCATTTTTGTAAATGATCTCCTGTCTGTAACTTCTAATCCAATGAACTGCTTCGCTGACGTACTCTAAGCATATCATATTCGTTTTAAGACTCACATCCTTCTTGTTGAACTGCAATGAAAAAATATGATAAGCTTATTAAGTTTTGACCTAAACAGGATTGTATAAATAAAATAAATAAATTGGGTGGCGCAACAGTCCGTTGAGAACTAGGGCCTAGTGACTTACATCTCTCAACCATTCCTGTGTGCGAGTAATGTTGTCAGGGATGAAGGGGACCTACAGTTTTAAGCCGAATCCGAACGGCTAATTTGAGAAAGCACTTTTCATGACAAGAATTACTCTTGGAGAATTTATCAATTCCTCGCAAGAGGCAGTACTTGTGGAAAAAAAAACTTTAGTTGGCATAGGCAGGGATCGAACCCAAGACCTCTGGCATGACAGTCCAACGCACTTTTTTTTTTGTTTTTTTTTTTAATTCATTTTTATTCATTATTTCTTAAAACTATCTTAAAGCTAGACAAAAATTCTAAAACTAGCCTAATTAACCATAACTTACAACTAACTTACTGGTCCCATACGGACACTCTAAGTTAAACAATAATACTTAATGCTAATGCCTTTCGGCACTAAGATCTATTTAACTTCAATTCCATTTTATTTATTTTTTTATTCATTAGAAAATTTAAAAAAAAACTAATATTAATATCATTTTTTATTTTTTACTTAAAACTACTTAAAATAAGGTCCTTAAAATAAAACTTAAACTAACTTAAACTACCTATTCTACCTATAAACTACTTAAAACTAGAACAATCACAGCAGCAAATCTAACTATCTTTTTTGTTTTGATATTTTGTTGTCCTTTTTTTTTTTTTTTTTTCTTATTCCATGTTTTTTATTTTATTTTTTATTTTTTTTATATATTTTTTTGTGTTTTTTTTTGTGTATTTTTTTTTGTGCCACCATGCCTATTCTACTGAAAACAAAACCCTTCAACTATAAAAAAAGTATGTAAGCCCACTATCAACTGCCGATTGAAGCCACCAAAACTGGTTCTCCTGCTTCACCCTATCAGTTTGGTCCCGTTCGGACACAGCCCTACTGAACCCAAGGAGCTCTGCTCCTCCTTGTGCCATGACGTCCCGATTGTACAGGTGTCGCCTATCCACGGTTCGTCGTCTGACGTGGTAGATTAGCAGAACTGCCAATCTATCCTGTATCAGACCTCATCTATCTAAGAAGAGGAATGCTTCTGGTGGAATGAAGCCGCTCAAGCGTGCACTCTCAAAATACTCGTCGGTTGGATAGAACGCCCCGAAAATTAAATTGTTGGTCGAAGACATAGCTCTTGAAATGTGACCTCGAACGAGTTTTATCACGAAATTGTCAATTCTGTTGATTCGAGCCCCGTTGTATAATACCTCGTTGGAATAGTAATGCACGTAAGAAGATTCGGCTGTTCGATATAAGCAGGTACAGCGCGCGTCGTAAATACTGCCGCTCGAACACCCGAAACTCCTCCATCTGGGAAGGGGCAACGTTGGACCACACAGGACAACCATAAACGATCATCGACCGTATGAGGGCCATGTAGCAAATTACCTTCACTCTGGGGTCAAGCCAACTGCTGTAAAACAGCCGTTTCGTCAGAGCGAAGGCTCCTCTGGCCCTGGTCAGTCCAACGCACTAACCATCATGCCACGGGTACTACAAACAGCATTGTATAGTAGGGAATAAAAACCGCGTGGAATGTAATACTTCGAAAACCCAATGCTGTCTTGTATGGTTAAGACCCCCCTTCATATGTATCAATGAGACTGGACATCTCAATATTCTCGGTATCTTTTTTACCAACCACCTCTTGTGGAACGATCACATACACGATGTCACCAAAACTTCCCCAAGATGTTTTGGTTTTCCTAAGGTGATGCAATTAGTTTTCTCCCCCTCTGATCTGGCTGTTATCTACAAGACTTACATCCAAAGCTTGAATAGAACTACAATCTCTGGGTTGGTGCTCCTACCACTTTCTTAAGCCTCTTGGACAGTATTGAATGTATAGCATTTAAAATGATTGGTGATTATTAGGGCAACCAAAAATATGTTCGAACATATTTTTTGTTAACAGCACTATTTAAGCGAGACTGTGATAGAAATGCGTTTCATTGAAATCTTCGTCTTTTAAACGTCATCTGCTAGGGCATATTTTTGCATATTTCACTGAAAATGCATATTTTTGCTTTCAAAAGACATATTATTGCATATTTTTACTTTTTTTTGTAAAGGCAAGCAATAAAAACAAAGCATTAATAAGAACAAAAAGACGAAACAAAAAATCTGAAAAAAATTAAAGCTCCATCCAGAGTGAAAATTTTTACAGACATAGAACCTGGACTGGAACTTCCTCCACAACCAATCATAATGCGATGGGGGACACGGCTCGAAGCGGTGAATAACTACGCCAAGCATTTTGAAAAGATTGTTCGGATTTTTGGTGCTTTTGACAACGAGGAAGTTGCATCAGTAAAAATTTGTAAAGATCTTCTTAAAAAAACAGAATTGAAAGCGGATTAATTTTGTTTGGCATCAAGCTATGGGTTTCTAGTGATATCAATTTCAAAACTTGAATCACGTGGTTTATCGCTCAATTCCAGCACACAAATTAGAAGTGATGCGGTGAAGACAATCTACAGCATTAACAGCAAGGCTGCGAAATCAGTGAAGTAAAAAATAGAAAATGTAAGGGACAAAAATGCTGGCTTTGAAAAACTAAAAATAATTGCAATGGCTTTGCCAGGAGAGAAATCTATAGCAGTTGAAGACTATACAACTGCTAAAGTTTTAGCATTCAAATACGCTCCGATCACTTCTGTTGACGTTGAACGGAGCTTTTCCATGTATAAAAGTCTTTTTCGATCAAAAACAGACAAAGTTTCCTTTTCAAAAATTTGAGTGAAATGTTAGTTATTTACTGCAACAAAATTTTGCAATAAATTTTCCTATTGATCGCTGGCATTAAAAAATGTCTTTTATTCAAAAATGAATTTGCTTTGCTAACTTTTTTTTTTTTTTCTTTCATAAATAATACACGTGTGCAAAGTTGAACTATTTGCGACTAAACAAATTTTTTTGATGTTTTATTTATCTTCAAAAAGTTGGAATGAAGAAGAAGAGTTTTGATTTTTCTCTTTTTGATTGGTATCCCAAGCAACAATTTTTGGTAAAAAATCGGCTTACAAACCGATTTATAACCCGAGGTTATTTACCGAAAAGTAATGAAATCGGTAAAAATTACGGCTGGGAAACGTTCCAGAACCATTACCATTACCCGAAATGGTCGGTAACTTTTGAACTTGGGTTTTTTCTTGGTAACAAAAAACCGATTTTAAAGAGTTAAATAATTCCTTCTTCTAAACCTGGGTTTTTGTGTGGTAACAAAAAACCAGCTGTAAACGGTAAAATAATAACTGCTTATTGGAGATTTAATGTAACCGATAAGAAGCGGTTAATATCTTAACGTTAACGTTATTTTGAAGCGTTATGGTGACGTATTTTATTTACCAGTTATTACAGGTAGTAAGGAAACCTACAAATCGGTTGTTTTAATACCTAGTTTCAACGTTGTAATTAGGTTACTTAAAAACCATTATTTTTCGTCGGTTAGAATTTGGTTACCAAAACACCCAGTATAATTCCGAAACAAGTTATGTTATAACTTTTCTGAAAATAAAATTCCTTTAAAATAAAAAGAGGTTACAAAATTACTTTTTACATGTTTTTTATTTATGTTTAAACTTAACATTTATCTACTTTGGGAACGTAAAACTACTGCATACTTTAATATATATATATTTATATAACTTAAGATTAATAAACAAAATTTAATCGGTTGCTGCCCCGTCGCTGAAAAGAAATACACAAATTTATTAGAAAAAAAATAAAAGCGATATTCTATTTTTTAGTAAATTATAGCTACATAAATATATAAATATAACTATATAAAAAGAAATGTAGGTAAAATTAACTTACATTTTTCCTAGCCTGAAACGGTCCTGTTTCAAGTACGTTTTTATGTATGCGGATCCCTCCGCATCGCTAAAGTTAGGGAACCTCTTCCTGACCGCCTCCACCATCACTCCAAAAATTTGCTTAAACACATCGAACCGTTTTTTGGTGGCCGTCCCGAACAACGAGTATACAAGAAGCAAAGTGTCTCCAAACATGCACATGGACATTGTGCGAACAGTTTTATTCGCGCTTACTCCTCCAAATGTGCTGAGTTTCCGAATCTATTTAAAAGAAAAACAGAACGAAACGAAAATTTTAGTTATAATTTAACACATAGAGAAAAATTATATTAGTAAAAATTCATTAGTAAGAATACATTAGTAAAAATACATTAGTAAGAAACATTATAAAAAATACATTAGTAAAAATACAAAAGAATATAAGCATACCAAGGCTCGCTTAAAAACTGGATCAGCCCAAATTTTTTCTTCCAGCTCATCCATCTGGGAGTGATCTTTGATGGGCAACAAACTGTCGGGAATTTCAGCTGTATCCGTCCTCGCAACTCCAAGGCACAATTTCTTGATAAAAAGGTTCCAGCTAACCTCCGTCTTAGCCATTAACTTTTCGAGGAGTTGCATATTTTCGACGGAATCCACTTTTAATGCCCCCAGCAACATTTCGAGGGACTGGACTTGCCCTTTGTTCAGCCCGCACATTTTGAATTGTTTGTAAGGCAATTTGCTGTTGAGAAGTGTTGGAATCTGAAATTTTCAATAAGAAATATTTTACAACTTATTTTTAAATTGAAACATTTAACAAAAAGAATAACATTTTGTATGGAATGATAAGAGTTATATTCTTTTGGGCTATGACATCTGCTGCTAAGTACTTCTGGAAACTGCATAGTTTCGAATTGAGACAACAAGTATTTTAAGGTTTTGGAAAATTTAAATTAAATTAATAAATAAAAAGTACTTACCAATATTATCAAAAATAATTTTGCGCGCTATTTTTTACCAGTCGTCCGATAGTTCGAGTCATTGTTTGCGTCCAGGAAAAATGCTAGTAATATTTGTACTTGTTTATGAGGAAGTAAAAAAGATGTGATTAGTTTACTTATTTTTTTTCTAGAGAGTTAAAAAGAAGAGATTTTTTTACCTATTCTTTATAAGAAAAGGTGAAATAGGAAAAAAAATTACCCAAATTACGTTTCATCCAATAAAAATAATTAGATTTAATATATTCTAAAATGACTTACCAAATATCCTTTTGGACACAATAATCCTGTTGACTCCAACTCCTTTGATAAACAATCCTTTTGATTTCGATAAATTACTTTATTTATAATTTTCACAACGCACTTATTAGCACTTAGCAAACTTTACGACTTCACGCCACGCACAACAAAAACCAACTGACGAAAACATAGTCTGATACTGATACTGATTGGAAAATAGTTTGTGTAGTTGAGTGAGTTTGGTTGTGGATGTGGAGAGAATACAAATACAAATGAGTTAGATTATTACTGAGGCTCTAGATAGGTAATATTTAGACTAAATACAGATAATATGGAGTAAAAAACAGTAATTTTTCAACTTTTACTAAAAAAAGGTTATATTTCAACTCAAAATTAAGCTTTTTTAAAACCAAATTTACATTTAAAAAAAAATAAGTAAAATAGGAACCAATAAAACAAATTATTTAAAAACCAATTTGACTACCAAAATTAAATCGGTTACATAACTACCAATAAAATAAGTTTTTTTTTAACCAGTTTTACATTTTTAGTAAAACTGGTAAGATTATAGCCAATAAAATAATTACCAAATTCAAAAGTGTTTTTTTTTACCTGAAAAATCAGTTATTTTAAAGCTGGTTTTGAACTTGATAGCTAGAACTGGTAATAAAATAACCAGAAAATTGAAAAAAAGTAAATAATTGGTAAATATAAACCTGATATATGACCCAGGTTTCAAATAGGATTTTTTAAAGCCAATTTTAAACCTGGGTTATTAAAATACCTAAAAAAAGGATGCAAAATTACCTGAAACTAACTTTGGGTTTATTTCAGGGTTTGTTTTTACCGAAAATTTCCCTCAGTAAAAATATAACCTATTTCAAACCATTGTAAAACCAAGGTTATTCCAGGTAAAATTAATAACCGCGGTAATTTTGCTACTGAGGTTACAAATTGTTGCTTGGGATTGTTCTTATTAATTAATTTCCTAAAGAAAATAACGCTTCTTAAAAACATCTTTTACCTTTATTGAGCATATTTTGAGGGCATATATTTGATTTTTAAGGGTATATTATAAGCGCTTAAAACTAATTTTTTAGGACATATTTTTGGTTGCCCTAGTGATTATATTATCATTAGTTTAGTTACGTCGCTTGAACATCATCGTAATAAAATTTCTTGTAAAACCCTTTCCTACCTTTGTGTTAACCCTAATACTCGCTTTTCTATGAATGCTCATCAGCATACCCTCGAGCCCAACTTCTCTCGTAATATCAAGGTCAGAGATTTGTTCTTTAGCCGTACTACGCGAATGTGGAATGATTTAATGTAAGTTTTATCTTTAATTCAATGTTAGTGACTTTTAGGTATGCCTATTTATACATACCAATGAATAGAGTATGAAAAACCTCACAGTATCGAGTTTCTCCATCAACACAGTTTTCATTTATATTATAAACCTCGATCATTTTTTAGTAAAACTTAAAAATTTATATAAACCTCTACATCTTTTTTTTTTATAATTTACAGGCACTCAAGGGGTTATTAGTAACCTTTGTATGTTTATATTTAAACACAGTGAGAGCATTAAGAAAATATGGAGGGATTTAGGAGGAGATACCGATGCACATTGGTCTTAAAGTTCTGAACATCAAAATGGGAGGGAAAAACAGAGTTGGCCAAAGCATTCCACATTCTCGATGTACGATTTAGATAAGAATCTCTATACTTGACAGTACGCCCGAAATGGAGCTCAAGGGTAAACTGATGAGTATTCCTGGAAGTGCGAGTATTACCGCTGAATCGTTTAAGGTGTGGAATGCAACTGGCTAATTCAACAGAACATTGTTCGTAAAAATATCGATAAAACAACGAAAGGCATGAAACATTGCGGCGGTGTTCAAGCGATGTAAATGTTTCGATTATAGTTCTATCGCCTATCATTTTTAAAGCCCTTTTTTTTAATGCCCTTTGAGCATGTTATTATCATAAAGTTAGTCTTACAGATAGTTTAAAAATGTTTTTAGTTACACTCAATTACTTCACAGAAAGTATTAAGTATCGCGGTTACGAATTGTATTCCTTCTTGATGACCTAGATGAGCTAATTTCAATCAAGGTAGACCTCAAAATGTATGAATCTGTAACAACAATAAAATCATGCCCCAAAAACATTTCTTTGAATTGGTGCAGCGGTTCTGTCACCCCGAATCAGCACTGAATGTATTAAATTTTATCACTCATTTAATGCCTTTAATGGAAAACCCATTAAATGGTACTTTCTTCTCCATTGAAATGATTTCATTCTTTCGTCACTTTTTTTTATTCGAAGTGCGACTAAAATTAATTTTATCCATAAAAAAGAAGCCTCGGACTGAATTAAATATAAAAGTTTTTATTTTAGTAGCGATAAATGAACTAACATTGTAAAATTATACCGTAAGAATGTTATTAAATATTATATAGCCTTATCGTAAATAAAAAAACAATTCCTTGTATTTTAATGTATGTTTTTATTTATTTTCAGTCCAAATAAAAGGCAGGTTATTGAGATTTGTAAGCTCTTATTTTCATACCAAAGTGCTAATTTTCAACCAATCAAAACGCTACGTAAAACAAAAATCAATCTCCTCGCACCACACTATAAAGTTCACTTAAAATTTTTGTATCACAGTTCGAGACATATATCGATGGATGTAGTAAATATGATGTACGATGAGTCTTAACAAAACCAGAACTTCACACAATCGATATACCATAATACCCAACATACCACACCCTATAATATTTTCGATCTTGATGATGAATCTTGACCGTGGGGTCCCCGCCGCTGATGTACCCGTCCACGCAAAAGCAACAAAAAAAAAAACAAATTCACATATCTACATAACATGTAGCTGTAAAAAGTAACATTGAGCATACAAAATAACTTTTTTACCTTAACATACATATCTACATTCCTATAACAGAAAATAAGTTAAATGTTAAAAAAAAAGAAGAAGTTTAAATCACAAAAGAATAAAACACAATTCCCAAATCATCGGACATAAAAAACGTTTTAAGAAATTTATTGGGATCGCTCTGGATAAATTTGATCATAAAAGATCACCAAAAGAATGACAGGAAGAACATAGGAGAAGAAGAAAAACGAAGAACGAAGAACGAACAACCTTTAAAAAAAATACAGAATTGGTTCGGTTTTGGAAGAACTTTACGACATGGTAGCATCGTTTTTCGGGTCATTTGAACTATATTGGACCTCGTAATAATAAAGTTTTATAGCATTCCTAAAAATATGTATATTGGGTTGGGTAAAAGCGAGTGATTTAGGTTTCACCAGATTTATTGTATTTTTGTGTATCGTTTTCATTTTTTGAATAAGTTATTTTCATGAAGGATTACTCAAGTTTTTACCTTTTCACGATCATTGATCATGCAATTTGTATTTTGCAAATAAAAAAGAAACTAAAAGACTAACATTTTAATATACCTTTTTCTATATACGTACATATGTATGTATATTCTTTTTAAAGTGCCAAATGGGTTCATTAAGGATGACACATTTTTTTAAGGCGTGAGTTTTTTGTTAGTTCTTAGAGATATTTTGTTTTTTATTACTCTGAAGTGTGCCGGCATTTTGCAGGACTATTTTTATGAAAGTATATGAGTCTCAAAATATGCGTATGAAATATTCGTAGGGTATTTTGTATATAGGATCATAAAATTGTATTGTTATGTAACATTGGTAAAATTTCATCCAGGGTTATGTAAAATATTTTTTAAATAGTTTATTTTGTAGACACCTTTAAGAAACATTAAGAGTTTAGCAGTTTCTTGGAAACTAAGTTCGCACAAAAGGTTTTTTCATTAATTTTGCACGCCACACTAATAATTTTGCGGTATATTGGTACTTTAAGGTAATTTTAAAAAGGATGTAGAGAATGTGAACAGCTTAGGCTGGTTTGTCTTGTACATTATGTTGAAATATATCTTTTTTTGGTGTTTGAAGACAGTATTTTTATACCATTGAAATAAGGATTTTATGGGGTACAGTATGTTTGAGATAATTTTTCATATGATGAATAGTTTCAGAGGGGGAAGCTTTTTAGTAAAAAAATACGTACAAACATTGCACCCGCTCTGAATGAATTAGTTAATATCATAATTTACAATCAGGGTTTTAAGGTTTTTCAGATTTTATTTTGGTACCTGGGGTTCCAAATCATGCCCTAACCGTGTTTGTATTTTATATTTGAGGCAGTTAATATTCTGATGAGGTTCCGCAATTATCGGTGGAAGATTGGATTATTAGTTGAAAGCTTACATATTTTAAGGAAAAAATAATTTTTTTTATTAACAACATAATCTCAAAAAATAACTCACTGCACATACGATAAAAAAAACCAAGCCCTGCCCTTTTGTATGTCTATATGTCTCAATCTGCAGTCTTAACCACACAAAGAAATTTCTTCAGACTTGACACATAAAGTTTTAAGGTATACAAATTTAACTAAGAAAAGTTTGTGAGGTTTTTTAATCTATAACGTTCCACATCATTCAAAGTTATACATATATACCGTTTGAAAATGATATCATATGTGCGTTTTTTACTGTGTTAAAAATGTTACCAACTAAAATTTACAAAAATCATTAATAGAAGCAAGAAACAGAAAATTAGACTTTAAAACTTTACCGATATCATTTCTTTAAAAAAATTTGTTTTTGTTCCACTAAAATAGGTGGTAGTTTAACGATAACTAAGTTAAGTTTTTTTGGAAAATATTAAAAACTGTTTATAGAAAAACTATTTAAAAGGGTGTTTTTCAAACGTGTGGGTTTAAAGAAAAAATGAAACGCATACAATATTAATGGTTTGGTCAAGAATGTAGCTTTATCATAAAAATAAGAATTCGCTCTTATGCTTTCAAAATTAATTTGGGCAAATGGCCGCTGTTACAAACAATGATAAGATCCAACCAGGAGACCCAATTTTCCACAACTTTTTGCATCAATTGGAACCAGCAGTCAGAAGTAAAGTGCTGAAAAGTCTTTTAAATTCTCGAGCTTATCTACGTTGACAAGCGACTTCATATAACCCCAAAAAAAAAAAGAGAAAAGCGGTGTTAAGTCTTACTATCTTGGAGGTTACGTCACAAGCGCACTACGAGAGATAATGCGTTCAGCTAAATTTTCTTCAAATAAATTGATTGTTTTCACGCGAATCGAACCATTATTTATTGTTATTGCACAATTTGCGAACGTTGTTCAGGAGTAAGTCAATTTATACTGTAATGACAAACTTAACTATGCATACATCAAGTGACAGTTGTCAAAAAGGCCAACTCTGAAAAAAATATTGCCAGATTTAAAACCAAACATTTAAAAATACACCAGTTAAATTAAATTTTTACTATTTTAATGAAAATACATGTTTCATAATGTTCATATCATTTTTAACTTCCCATAGGAAGTGATTGTAATCGGTCCAGTTTGTCAAATTGAAAATTTTGACTATTTTCGAAGTTTCAAGGAATATACTCGTAAATCAAAACATAAATAAATGTTGTCACACAGATAATAACATCATAATATGCAGAAAGGACTTAATGGGTGTTTTTTTTTTTACTATAGTAATTTAAAAAAATGTTTAAATTGTAATTGACTGAAAATATCTCACGAACCAGTAACACTAGCGACTTCATTTAAATTTTATATTATATAATGTGAAGTGATACCAAACTAGTATATTTTTGAAAAAATTCAACTTACGGTATGTCAAAAAAACTGAAAAAAAATATTATTCACCTCGAATATTTTACAACCAGAAAATGATATTATTTACAGAATAATTGTTTGCACTGAATACGCACTTTTCTGACATTTGGAAAATTTTTAGATAAAAAAGTGACTTTTTTTCAAAAAACACTATTAAAACTTGTTAAAAATTGAATTTTGACTTGAATATCTTGGCAGTTAAGGTTGTACCTTCAAATTGTATCGTATACAAAATTTTGTTTTTAATATTTGGAAATTTTTAAGAAAAATCCAACAGTCAGTTTTTTTTTATAAAAAAATAAGAATCTTCAAAAAAAAAAATACACAAACTTATTCTCGATTCTCGAATATTTCGAGAATAGAGAAAGGTATGGACTTCAAAACTATTTCATCCTATGCAAATTGGTGTTAACTTAACATAATGTATTTTTTTTTAAATACAAACTTTCCAAAAATGCTGCTTAAATGTTTAAAAACATTTTGGTAACAAAATCAGATATTGAAATCAAACTTATTTTATCATAGCAAAATATTGTGGGGTTAGGTATTTTCACCCAAAACCGTTACGCCCAAATTCTTAAATGTCATAAATCACAAAAAGTTAAAAAAAAATCGCCAAAAAACTCAAAACGAACGTCGTAACACAAAAATACATTTTAGAACACATACATTTTTAGTTGTCATTTTTTCCAAAAGAATTTTCAATTTTGAATTATGACATGGGGGTTGGGCTTTGTGGCATATATTTTAGGCATTACGACGACTATGATTTCTATCGTTTCTTAGTCTTATCACCCAACGAAATACAACCCAAATCATAAAATGAAATAAAAACCAAAAAAAGAAACGACATAAGAAATATCAAGAAAATTCACAAAATCAAAGTTAAATGTCGTAACGCTAATTTAAAGGGGTGGGATGCTGTCTCCATGCAACCTCCCTTAGGCTCGCTATGATTTGTGAGGCAGCATGTCCCCCATACATATTTCAGTATTAATACGCACTGTTATCAAGCAAACAATTTCGTTTTATTTCACTTTGAAAATTTGGCCAACCATCTTTGTTAGGCTTTTTTTGGCATTTTAGATAAAAGTTTTGTCAGAATTCCGAAAAGTTGAAACACATGACATATAAGTAATTTGGGCTTATGATATTTTAAAATAGATTTGGGCAATATGACATTGATTTTGGGCTTTATAGAATTTTCGTCTGGAAAAGTTTTTGGGCGATACAGCCATTTGGGTCTATATGACATTTTTAACATTTTGGTGTTTTTTTTTAATGAGCAATAAAGCCAAATGCTTCTTCTTCCCATACGAAGTTATTGTAATGGGTCCGATTTGTCGAATTGAAAATTTTGACATTTCTGGACGTTTCAAGGTCCCTAGAGTCGAAATAAACGACTTGTAGAAAGACCTCTGAGCGTGCGTGTGTACGTACGTTCGTACGTCCGTATGTCCGTACGTTCGCGACGTTTTCTTCGTCGTCCATAGCTCAAGAACCAGAAGAGATATCGACTTCAAATAATTTTTGTTATACAGAGAGTAAGGCAGAAAACTCTAGAGACTTGAATTAAATTTTATATTATATGTATGTATATTGTAACGTGATACAAAACAATTACATTTTTGGAAAAAAAATCCAATTAACGGTTTTTTTTATAAATTAAAAACACTGAAAAAAAAATGTGTCACCTCGAAAATTTTACGACTAAAATATGAATTCATCTCCACAACAATTTTGTGCAACGAAGAATAATGTTTTTGACATCTGATAAAATTTAAAAAAAAATCTAATTGAAAGTTTTTTTTATAAAAAATAAAAATCTAAAAAAACATTACTCAAAGTTGGTAATAATTGAATTTCGACTCAAATATCTTTTCAAAAACTTGAGATTATGGCTTCAAACTTATTTTATCTTATAAGAAATATTGTTTTAAACATTCTGAAAAATGTTGAGAAAAATCGAATTGACAGTTTTTTTTACTAAAAATAAAAACCTAAAAAAAAAATAATAAAAGTTGGTAAACATTGATTTTCGACTCCAATATCTCTTCAAAACTTTAAGATATTGGCTTTAAACTACTTTTATCTTTCAAAAAATATTGCTGTCAACATTCATTAAAATTTTGAAAAAAATAGAATTGACAATGTTTTTACAAAAAAATAAAAACCGAAAAAAAAAAATATAACAAAAGTTGGTAAAAGTTGATTTTCGACAATAAATATCTTTTCAAAAATTTGAGATAGGCTTCTAACTAATTTTAACTTATAAAAAATATTGTTTTCAACATTGGAAAAAATTTTGAGAAAAATCAAATTGACAGTTTTTTGACAAAAAATAAAAACCTAAAAAAAACAATACTAAAACTTGGTAAAAATTTACTTTCGACTCAAATAGCTTTTCAAAAATTACAAATATTGGCTTCAAACTTATTTTATTTCACAGAAAATATTTAATAATTTTTTTATAAAAATCCAACAGTCCGTTTTTGCATAAAAAAATAAAATCTACAAAAAATAGTACGCAAATTTGGTAAAAATTGACAAGACAAATCGACAGACGGTATGGGAAGTTATCAGTGTGGGTCGCATCCCAGCCTCTTTTTTAAAATGTCCTAAAACCCAAAAAAGTTTTAACGCCTAAGGTTTCGATAATATTGCTCAATTCACACAACAACAAAATATTTATATAGTTGCTTTGGACGCTATGACATTTTTAATTTGGGCTATTTGATTTTAGGCGAAAATCCAAATATTGTTTCTAATTTTTAGTTAATTTGTTATAATTTTTTAATTTATAATTTGTTCAACAGACAGGCACGGATGGGAAGTTATCAGTATGGGTCGCATCCCATCCACTTTCTAAATTAGTTATATTTTACCACAAAGAAGGAATCAATGTTCGATTTTTGAAATATTCGAACAAATTATTTTATTTTATTATTATTATCCCAAAAATTTTTTTGAAATACGTTAACATAAAACAAATATCATAAAAACAAAAAAATCATATTCTAAAAGTTCTAAAATAAAACACATAAATGGATACCCCAATCTTGTTCATTAATTTAAAAATTTTTAAAAATTATGAACATAAAAGACCAATTTCATTGTTAAAAAATGTGAAAAAAAGATGAAAAACAATTAATTTTAATAGTATGAAATGAAAATAATTTTTTTAAAACCAATTTAGTAGTTTTCTTAAAACTTAATTTCTTAGACCTTTATTGCAATAAAGTTTTGAGTGCCATTTCATGGTATTTACTTATTTAACATATGAAATAAACTTGAATTAAAATATATACCTTTTCAAAGTCATTATTTTTTTGTTGTATATTCTCATACTCTTATAATTTAAGTCAAATCATATTCAAACATTTTTATCCAAAAAAATTAAATTATTAGTGAACAAATAAAATAATGAAAATAAATTTTATTTCTCCAAAATTATGGACACATTTGTATGCATTGAAGCAATTTCTATAAAAAACAAATTGGAATATTTTTTAGATAAATAACTATTTTAAATATTCATTGTTGTTTTTCTCTAAAAATATAATAATAATTCTATGTGCCCCACTTCCTCCACCAGTCCTTAATCTTAAAATCCTTTCTTTTAATTTGAGTTCTCATTTTGATAGAAGCAATTTATATTTTTGAATTAATAATTGGAAGTGTTCAAGTTAAAGGATAGAAAAAGAACACCTTAATATTTTAAAAATAAAAAAAAAGGTTCTATGCAGAAATCAGCATCAAATAAATTGCTTTAATGGTGCCTTCAAATTAAATTTAGAATTATGGTAATGTTGATTAGTTAATATATTCAGCAGTTTTCCTCAATAATTTAAAACCATAAAAAGTAAAATTAATGATATCGAAGAAAACTTAAATCATCAATTAGTTTTAAGTAGTCCCAGTAAAGATTGAAAGATGACATCTTAACATTTTTTAGTACTTTAACCTACCTAACCTATCCACACAACATAACTATGGCTGATGGCAGCCGAAAATTCAAATTATCTAATTCTTTAATATATTTCGTGTAACTATAACCATTTAAATAAATGAGGCTATTTAACAATAAAACATCACTTTATATTTCATTTATTTAATTAAAATACATAAATTGTTAAAGTTTGTTTAGGCCAAAACCGAACTTATAATGGTTTGGTAAAACATATCAACAATCCCATGTATACGAATGGGATTCGGATCGAAGCCATTATTCACCATAACTCCCAGAAGACCCATCTGAACTTTCGTTAACATTTTAAGTACTATATTGACTTGGATACCTATATATATTCCTTATATGGAAATTTTAACATGGAATAAATTGGTTTTATTTTGTTAATGTTGGAAATTATAATTTTGCTATAAAAACTGATTTCTTCGTGTTTTTTTTTCAAACATGAATATTTAATAACCACAAATGAAAGACACAATCTAACTCATTTGACAATAACGGCGACGACGATGTTAAGATTTGATGTCGCAACCCAGACCTATCAATAAATTGGAACGAACAAAATCAATCGATTAGAGCTTTTTTTTAAGGCACCCTGTTGGGAGCTTTATTTGGCACAAATGTATAAATTATTTCTTTGTTTCCACTTTTGACACGTGTGTGAGCTTCGATTGATGTGAGACAGCCAAAAAAAGCCTGTGGGTCCCAAAGCCCTATATAATCTAGAACTGATTTAGATTCAAAAATAAAGACTTTTTTTGACAGTAAATGTTTGTACTAATTTTGAACTCATTTATCAAATGTAAAACAGGCGCTTTGTGGACCCCTGCTGGTTGCTGCTTAAAAAGTATAAGCCCATAATTATCTGAATAACTCAAAACATGGCGAATTAAATTTGTTGTCTAAATTTATGGAAATTGTATAAAATGTCAATTTGTCAAAGCTCAAAATACAATACCCAAAAAATATAAGATCATCACCATTATCGGAGGAGTCATCATAAAAGTTAGATCATTAGGCCAAACGACCACGTGTGTGTGTTTTATTCTTCGATAAAAAATGGTATCTGGTCAACAAAGGTGACGGTTGGTGAGGAATCAATTCCAAAATTGATATTGAGAGTTTTTTAAGAAAACAAAAATAAAACCAAATCCAAACAAAAAAAAGATATAATCGGTCCACAAAAATTTGTGACACTGATGAAATGCACCAAAAGATTGCCCATGGTTTTAGTTTTTTGGATGTGGTCGTCTTCTCTTCTTATTATAACGAGATTGCTTCTTTTGAGCATCACAATAGGTTTTAAGTGAGAGCATTAGTTATTGTCAGGAAAAAATAATAATAATAATCTTGAAACTAGATACTTAGGTGACCAATTTTGGATTTATATCCGCTTTGATTTCGATGTGTCTTTTTCTTTTAGTTATTGTTTTTGTCTTTTTTTCTTCAAGCCTTTGTCTGAAAGTCTTTGTCCACATCTGTTATTGAAAAATACAGGAAATCAGCATAAGAATATCAAATGCAAAATATCAAAAGTTCTAAACAATAAGTTTTATGTTAAATGTTTAGAATAGAATAGAATTAAAAAAATAAAAATGAATTCAAGTCAAATAGGAAGAGAAGTTCTACGTGTCACAAATTTACTTCTTGTTCTGTTAAAGTTCACTAAAAGCCAATACAAAAAGCTTTTTTGATTTATACCACCAATAAAATAGTCATCCAATTTGATAGAGGGTTTGAAAGCAATGTGTCAAACTCGTAACGTGATTATTGATTTGAACTGTATATTAACTTTAAATTCGAAATAGTTTTGCGGCCTGAAATATATCAACAACTAGCATGTTGGCGTTTTGTCCTGGTATTCTCACTTGGGCTCATCAGTTAACGAGTAAGAAAACCTTGTTAATACGCAACTCTTCAACGCTGACCCCGGGCTTACCCAAGAGCATCTTCCTAGTTGATTTGTATAATGTTTTCATCTATGTACAATGTCCATAACGCTGAGGTACCTGCGCTGTGGTAGTCACAGTTGTGTTGTCATCCTTCTTATAAGTTAGTTCCAGTGGCTGGATGAGTAGCCTACTAGTTTCTTAGCCAAAAGTAATAGAATAAATTCGGTCGTTTCTGTAGTGCTTTTGACGCTCACTATTAAAGACGAGCCCAGTGCACATTCTCAGTATCTACCTTTCGAGGGCTTTTAGCTGATTTATGGCCGTTTTGAAGATAGTATACCAAACGGGAAAGCTGTAACCAATGACTGGTCTCAACAGCTGCTTGTACATCAGTATCTTGCTGTGTTTGCCCAGCTGGCTTTCTTGGGAACTTTCTGGGAATGCAGGTTAAACCTAAGCAGCTAGTGGAAATAAACTCCCAGACATTTGACAGTCCTCTTGGCCGACAGTGACGCTGACGACCCGTTTATGAGTTTTAATTTTAAGTTTCTGCAGTATGTCGCTCTTTGGGATCCTCTACGGACTACAGTTGACAATCTTCTGAAGCAAATAAGTTCCGACTTTGCAGCATTGATTTAAATACCCCACATATGGTAAAAATCAAAGATTAGTTGGAATGTGTTTTTCTACTTTCCTCACTGCTATAAGTGGTGATATTGAGGAGCAGTAGGTCAAAGAATCATCAGCGTATAGAAGGTTCTCGCCAGGGTTAAGTTGGTCGGAAATTGTGATGCTATATCGAAACGGGCTAAGCTTTGATCCTTGGGCAACTCCAGCCTTGATGTTCTTCATTGACGATGAGCGTTTCTCCAGTTGTAAGTAAAATTTTCTGAAAGAGAAAATAATTCTTATTAGTGCAACCGGATAATCAAGCATATGAATCTTATGAATAAGGTATTCAATCCATACGCTATCAAATGCTTTCTCAACATCCACAAGGCATTCAACGTTGACACGATGGCTATTAAGGGCTGAGACAATGCCGAGTTGAAACTTCAGCAAAAGATAGAGCGACGACCAAAACCAAACTTCATTTCAGAAATAATGCTGTTTTCAAGGCAGAAGAATTTTTGGAGTTTCCTGAGTATAAGTTCCTCCAAGAATTTGCTGCTATTGCTAACGAGACATATGGGCCGTCTGTAGTTGGAGATGTAATTTCGATCTTCTTTCTTGGGAATTGCCACGATTTTAGCAGTTTTCCATTTTTGGGGAAAGTATTCATTGTTGAGGAGTACCCATGGCATGATGGATAGTGCGTTGGACTGTCATGCCAGAGGTCTTGGGTTCAATCCCTGCCTATGCCATCTAAAGTTTTTTTTCACGGGTACTGCCTCTTGCGAGGAACTGACAAATTCTCCAAGAGTAATTCTTGTCATGAAAAGTGCTTTCTCAAATTTGCCGTTCGGATTCGGCTTAAAAACTGTAGGTCCCCTCCATCCCTGACAACAGTACTCGCACACAGGAATGGTTGAGAGTTGTAAGTCACTAGGCCCTAGTTCTCAAAAGGACTGTTGCGCCACCCGCAACGGTAGACGTAGGGGCCCTTCACAGTCGACTCTTCAACGTTTGGTGGGCCAAATATGAGACGACCGGTTCAGTTAACAATCAGCCAACACCTGTACTTTCAAGGAACTCAAGATCGGCCGAGAACATCACTGCGGTCAGTAAAAGTGTACAGCAGAACCCGAGGCAGTCTCTTTCTGGCCGTGCACAAGAACTCGGCCTTTCGCGGACTTCAAATTGGTGAATTTTGCGTCGGGACTTGGGCATACACCCGTACCCATCAACTCAAAGTTCATGATCATAGACAACGCCGTTTGTTCACTGACTGTGCTTCGAATCGTTTGGAAGAGGACCACAATTTTGGCCGAAAAATCATCTTTAGTGACGAGGCTTATTTTTGGATGAATGGCTGTGTTAACAAGCCAAATTGCCGTATATGGGACGACACAAACGCACGCAAGGTTCACCATGTGATAATGCATCCTCAAAAAGTTACAGTTTGGTGTGGATTTTGGGCCGGTAGTACTTTTTTGAAAACGACGTTAGTGAGTCGGTCACCGTCAACATCGAGCGCTACGTAACGATGGTAACTAATTTCTTATGGCCCAAATTGAACCATATGGACTTAGACGACATGTGGTTCCAGCAGGACGGTGGTGGTGGCGCTACGTGCCATACAGCAAACGCCACGACAACTGCACACAACATCTACCCGCCCTTATTGAAAAACCCTATATAAATTTTCATTGCAATTGAAATATATATATACGTAAGCAATTTAAAAATCGCATGCTTCACAGTTTTTTTTTTTACTTTTGTAGTTACAGTTCTTCATTATAATGTTGTATTGTCACATTCATAACAGTTTGTATAACAGGGTTCAATCCCTGCCTGCGCCAGTTTAAAGTTTTCTTCATGGGTGCTGCCTCTTGAGAGGAATTGACAAATCCTCCAATAGTATTTCTTGTCATGAAAAATGCTTTCTCAAATTAGCCATTCCGATACGGCTTGAAACTCCATCCCTGCAATGACTCGAAAACATGAAGAGTTGAGAGTTTTAAGTCACTTAGGGCCTGGTTCTCTACGGACTGTTGCTCCACCTAATTTATTTATTTTTTCGTAACAGTTTAAAATTAATTTTGTGTGGTTATGTGAAAAACCTTGATTTTCAAAATACCCTACAGCCTACACCTTCATGATTAAAGACCACTTTTTAAGCTTACACCTGTTTCTGTAAAATTTAAATTACAACTAACGTTTTCCAAACTTTCTTAAAAGTACTATTCAACTCTCACTAATTAAGCCAAACAATTAACCCCATGATAGTCCCCCTATTTATTTGAATTAAAACTATAACAACATGCCACTTAAACACTTTTCTACATGACATCACTTCTTGATTTAGCTGACATTTTAACACTTTTATTGTACATATATACAAGATTGCATTGCTTACCGTTTTGGTACATTTTACCTAACACGTCTCCACCCTACTTAACATGGTTGTTGTTACACCCAATATTTACAGCTAGTATGACCATTGCTGCCGCTTTTTACCCACTTCTTGCAACATCTCCAACACATCACCACAACCGAGCCGAAGTAGTAGGAAAATCCCAATACCACATGCAACTTGGTATACATCAGGCTGTTTGTTTGAGAGATTTAGTCCCCTTTGGCGTCTAAATCTCCATCAAGACTATACTATCACCATCTACCTCCAAAATAAACAACAACAACAACAACCTCAGCAAATGTCCCGCAAAACTAAGTGAAATAATTATAATTCTCGGTGTTACTGCAAAATCAACTAACTTTTCAGGTGCGCACCACCACCCCTCCCTAGTTTCGTGTTTGGACCAATGCAGTTACCACAAAGTGACACACGAAGATGGTGTTCCGCACTTATGGTGGGAAATTCACACTCTCGCGCTCTATGGTCGAACCATACCTAAGCGAAAATTCCTCAGGTGGGCTGGATTGGCTTGGGTTATATAGATATACCTATGTGCCTGGCTGCTGGTCCGAAAACCATTTCCATGTGACATATGTGTGTTTTGCGAAACAACCCGAAACAACAAATATTATTTGCGAGTTAGATGAGAAACTCAAAAGAAAAATAAATACGACGAAAATAAATAACTGGAGTTAACTGTCCCACAACTATCGCCGGGAAGTCTTCGTCGTCGGAATTGGAGTCTTGAAGCATTACGGTGGATCCTAGAAATGGATATGCCAGGTGAATTGAAAATATAACCAAGACGACGAACGCGGACGCACGGATGGACGCAGATAGACGCTCTCATCTCCCATCGCAATCGGTCGCTCAGATTCAAGTCGGTCGAAGAAATTCCAATCATCGCATCGACCAAATAGCCAAAACAACATCTCACCACAAAAACAAAAACAAAATGTGAAGAAGAAGTTGATGTTGGTGCTGTACTGAGTGCATCCCATCATCACCGCTATCACTGTACCATCGGATGGGATGCACTTCAAGGAGGTTAGGATCCTCCACCTTCTTCATCTTCATCTTCATCTTCATCTTCTTCTTATTTTTATTCTGCTTCATTTTGTTTTCTTTTGGTCTTCACACAGGCGTTACGGTGAGAAACGATTTCTTATTAATGCGATAAATTAAGGAAACATTACAGTCATCTGTGGGGTGACCGTTGATACTAAATTTTTTAGACAGCATTGCCAGGACAAAAGGATAAACATTTTTCTTACTTTTTTCACTCAGAACTGTCAAATCATTTTGTTAATCTTCATAAATTCCAATGCATTAAAAAAAGTGTGCCCCAAAATTGATTTCAAACTTGAATTAGCCACTATTTGGAGGGAAGCGTCTTGTTCCTCATTCCACCCCTTAAACAATTAAGCCGAATTACTCGCACTTTCAGTAATGCTCATCAGTTTATGTAGCCTTGAGCACGATTTTGGACGTACCTACTGTCAAGTATATAGATATTCTTTTTTCAACCACACATCCAGAATGTGGAAAGCTTTGGCCAACTCTGTTTTTCCCTCCCATTTTGATATTCAGAACTTTAAAACCAATGTGCACCAGTATCTGCTCTTGAATCCTTCCCTATTTTCCTAACGCTTTTACTGTGTTTAAATATAAACATATTAAGGGTTTTAATAACCCCTTGAGTGCCTGTAAGTTGTTAAAAAATAAAGCTATTTCTGATAATGCTCTGGCAATTCTGCTATATTTTTACGGTTCTTAAGCTGACAGCTGTCAAATATACTCGTACTTGTATCAACTTTTCAAATCATAAATACATAAAATGGTGACGAAATCGACATGGTATTTGATATTATTGAGCTTATGAGTCTTGTCAAAAACCGTTAAAACAACGAAATCCTAAACTGTCAGCTGTCAAATAGTATGACACAAAATTGGGACACATTAAAGATTGATTTGTCAGAAATTATAAAAACAACATTATAGTTCTTCAAAAACTCAAGACAAAGTGTCTCTGTTCTGAAAGAAGTCGATACTGCGTCCGTCAAAATAAAATTCTGACACCTGGCAACTCCGTACATGTTGGTGTTGGATGCTGATACGGCTCTGGGAGGAAAATCTGACGAATAGATATGCGTTTTTTAGATTTTTCCTTTTTACGGTTTTTCCTTTTTTTTGTCTGATTATCGCACGTAAATCAAGTGACGAATGATTGCAGACGAACGGTAAGCCGCAATATCGCATATAGCACGCCACACGGATGGACACGGACGAACATAGAACTGCAAACTGTAGTGATTAGGATGAAAAACGATAGATGTCGTGTTAGATTTTGCACCGATAAAATTCACTCGCATTCGGGGATACATATAGTGTTGTTGTTGTTGTTGGTGGTGCTGTTGTAGCATGTTACCATCTCCCTTCGTTAGGTGTCGCACAATCTGTTGGATATCTGTTTGCTGCAGAGGATTGTGTCACCTTAACGGGTTAACTCTCTACAGATATCCATGAGGATGCGTAGCATTTACTATATCAGGTATAAAGGTATGTGCGGCGACGATGATGATGATGATGATACTATACACAGGATGGGGAGGTTATGTCTTCTTGTCGCATAAGTCCACCAGTGTATAGTGCAGGCAGGTGTGAGCGCGAGAGAGGGTCATTCGAAGCACGACTTAAACAGAGTTTTCTAGCTTTTGATTGATTTTTCTGTTGTTCCTCGCCAAAAGAACACAACGGACAACGCAACACAAGACACAACACAACACCACACTTTCAAGCTCGAGAGCGGGAGGAAGAGTTAACACAAATCGCGCCTTTGATTAGAGGAGGGGCCTTTCGTTGGTCGTTATTGGTGTCTTCAGCGAGTACTCTAATCATTTGTTTAGCCGCATCTAAAGGCTATGATGTAGTTTGATGATTGTAAAATCAAAAACAAAAGACCTCTACTGGTGATGTTTTTCTGTTTGGAAACATATTACAGTATCTAAGCGCGCAATGGTTAATGAGGTCATTATGAAACGACCGACCCGACACCGGGCGCATAAAGGTACCTTACCTTACCTTACCTTACCATACCTATACTCATCTTGTGCGAGATGGATGTCATTGATGGGCGAGTATAGAAAAGAAGATGCGCCTTTTGATGCGATCAAAGATATTTCTCACAATGGATAGTAAGTTGATTTCATGTTATTTTATTTATGTTGACCTCAAAACTCTGGGATTTCTGCACCAATGTTAGCCCATCTATCCATCCACATCATAATCATAATATAAAATCGGAAGGTAAAGTGAGAAGTAAGAAGCGAAGAAGCATGAAACCACAGAAAAATCAGCTTGCTTTTTGCAAAATTACAATTTAATGACAATCTTTTATAATTAAACGTTTATGATGGTGCTGAATGAATTAAAGGGAATGTCTGATGTGATGCCTTCTACTGGATGCTTAATGAAAAGTTTTATAATTAATAAAACAGAAGCATTAAAAGTGCATCTGGGTGATGAAAATTAGCAAAGCAATATCTTCTTAGGTATTTCTATATCTATACCTACCTACGGAGAGCGCGGGAAAATTGTATATTTTTGTATATTTTTTTGTTTTGACTTTAATTGCATGATGCCTAATGGACATGCCATACTGAATCATTTCTGTTTTTGTTTTGCTCAACAACAAAACACTGTGCTTAATCCATGAAGTATTAGTGTAAAGGAAACCATAACGATTTATAAAGTGATTATAAATTTAATGAATTTTTTTTTAGTTTAATTAAAAAGAAACAAAATAATGAAGATGAAAAATCACCACTGCAGCTGGAAATGTTGTTTTTATTTTGTTTTATTGAAAAGAGGTGTTATTTTAAATTTAATGAGCACACTCAAGTATATAGAATTTGTTTTTAAAAAAAATATAATAATTATTCTTTTTAATTTAATAAATCACATGTAACTATTTTGTATAGTCATTGATTTGTTTAGTTTTTTTTCTGAGAAGTGCTAGATCCGTGTTCGATTTAACAAAAAAAACGTCACCAGAATTTAGCGTAGAAAGTCTCCAATATTAGTCATTGTTTGTTGATACCAAAAGGCAACCAGTATTGATTTGCCATTTATACTTTCTAAATTGATTTTTTTAAAGGAACAAATTACAAAATTAAAGGAACCATTGTTTTTAAATTTTGGAGTATTTAAAACATTTTTTTTAACTTCCCATAGTAAGTTATTGTAATCGGTCCGTTTTATAGAATTAAATTATTTTAACATTTCTCGACGTTTCAAGGTCCCTAGAGTCGAAATAAAAGATTAAGAGAGATGTCCGTGCGTGCGTTGCGTGTGTACGTACGTTCGTACGTCTGTACGTCCGTTCGCGACGTTTTTTTCGTCGTCCATAGCTCAAGAACCAGTAGAGATATCGACTTCAAATAAATTTTGTTATACCGATAATAATGCAGAAAGATGCAAAAAGGACTTTCAAAAAATTAAATTTGTGGTTTTTTACCTTAGCAATTTAACACGGGTACTGCCTCTTGCGAGGAATTGACAAATTCTCCAAGAGTAATTATTGTCATGAAAAGTGCTTTCTCAAATTAGCCGTTCGGATTCGGCTTAAAACTGTAGGTCCCCTCCATCCCTGAAAACGTTACTCGCATTACGTTACAGGGATGTTTGAGAGTTGTAAGTCACTAGGCAATAGTTCTCAATGGACTGTTGCGCCACCTAATTTATAATTTAATAAAAGGTGAAAATTTTGGTTAACCCAAAACATCTCACGAACCAATAACGCTAGAAACTTGAATTACAGTAGACGCTCGATATAATGAATCTCGAAAGAGTGAACTTCCAGTATAGTGAACACCCAAAATTTTGCATGTACTACTCTAAATAGTGAACAATACAAATCTCGATATAGTGGAAACATATTTTTTCTCAGGTTTGAACAAGAATATTGCATCGGCATTGCGTCTACAGCATGTCGATTGCCTTTTAACAAATTAAACCGTTCATTCATGTATATCTCACATTGAATCACAAAAGAAAGTAGTCGCTTGACTCAGTAGAGTACAAGATCTTGCTGCGTTTTTACTTTTGTACAACATTGGAATTGTTGTAATAAGTATGTATTATGAATTGTTTTTGTTTTTAGCTGTTTAACTTGATTAAATGTTAGTTTATCGATTAAATAAATATAATTATCTTCACATTGAAAAAAAATGTGTATTTTTGATCAAATTTAACTTTAGAAAGCGTTTCTAGGCTTCCGCTCGAAATAGTGAACATGGCTGGTCTTTATTACTTCACTAAATCGAGCGTCTACTGTAAATCTTATATTATGTATTGTAACGTGATACCAAACAAATGTATTTGTGGAAAAAAATCCAATTAACGGTTTTTTTTTATAAATAAAAAAAAACTGAAAAAAAATATTTGTCACCTCGAAAACTTTACGAACAAAAAATAATTTTATCACCAAAATAATTTTGTGCAACGAAGAATAACGTTTTTAACCCTTAACTAACCCTTTACCGTATGAATTATTTCCAACAAAGCAAAAAAATTTAATAGGCTTTTAATTGCTTAGTTAGATCATTATAAGACATGTTTAGTGAAAAAAATTAAAAAAAGTTAATTTGTTTAAACTTTTGGGAGAGAAGCCAAATTTGGCTTCGTATGCATTAAAGGTTTTACAACCTTTACATTTCCGTTAAGAAAATGTTTGTAAGAACACAAATAAAAATTAAGGGATTTCAATAAAAAAATAAATTTATTGAGTCAAAAAAAGCTAATCCTCGAGAATTTGAGCTCCATGAAGTTTAGAAAAACAAGAAAAACATAAATGAGATTTACATTTCGGGCAATAGGTAAAAGAGCGGTAGGATCAATCGATTTGGCAAATTTGTCTGTTTTTTCTAATTTGTGGGAAATGACCCACATTGTCGAAACGAATTGAAAGTAGACGATAGTCTTGATTCCTTTCAGGACGCTTTTTCTTTGGTGTTGTTCCTGCAGGTGATCTGGCCCCCTTTTCAGGATCGGTGGCAGAGAAGTTGGAGTTGCAGGATATCCAAGTCGAAAAAACATTTTGGGGACGTCCACGGAGTTTTAATACTTCCTTTTCAGGTTTGCATAAATGCTCGGCTATTTCAAGTTTGAAATCAAACAAAGGTAGGTGAAATTCATGTTGACGACGCCATAGAATCTACGCATTCACTATGCATAAATCTATCATGTGAAAAAATACTCGCTTGTACCACTTCTTCGATCGTAAGTGTATTCGATATAATCCCAGCATCGAATCAAGAAGGTCCACTCCACCCATGTACTTGTTGTACACATCAACAGCTTGCGGAGCAGGTAGAATTTTATATGCCTTATCTTTTCGTGAATAATGACGTTTCTCTGTTACTGGATTCATTCTCACATATGGTGACATCAGAGTAACCATTTTGTTATCGGTATAGGACACTAAACTTAGCTGAACTCCATCAACAGTTGCCACTTTTTCGATCATGCTTCCTTCATCAATTTATTTTTCGGGATTCTCGAGTTCGGTACGCCGCAGCCGTTGAGCTTCACGAAGAAGTGGTAAAATACCATTTTGGGCTATTATACCAGTTATCAAAAAATAATTTGTGGTTGACATTTTTTGCCACAGTAGATGTTAATCTGGTGACGACATTTCCACTAACTCCCAGATCTGGAGCTCCATCAGGAAATTAATTGCTCTGGTGTCCAGCAAACAAGTCGAAATCGTAGCTAAATCCAGAAATTCCACTCAGAACTTGGTTCTTACAGCCCCATTTATGTGGCTTGGCTGGATTGTACTGCTTCAGTTCATGGCGACATTTTGTTGGTATAGTTTGTTCATCAGGGGCGAGAAACTCTTCTTTATTTTCTCCAAAAGTGGCCTTATCTTAAACAATTTGTCGTGTCCTTCTTGCCCAAGTGCAATTAAATTATCATTGTCGCACGTCATTGTTTTGTAAATGATCGGTTGTCCTACAGTTTTATTCCAGTAATGCCTTGAAGATGGAAGTCGGCAACAGGACATAAACGTTACCATTCCGATGAATTGCTCTATTTCATCTTGTGTGATACTGACCGTATTGTTTATATTATCCTGGAATGCTTTTTAATTTGATTTGTCCGTTATTTGGTTAGTTACCTCATCAGTAAACAGGAATTTAAAAAATTTCGATGGGGGTAATTAGGGCCTTTACTGATTCTGGTAGCTCAGCCGATCCCCCAAAATATGAAGTTTTCCTTGATGTACGCAGGAATATGTCCCTTTCTCCATGCTTTTTTTGATTTTGTTTTGTTTACCCAGGATTCGACTTCATCGTCTGAATCTATGTCGGTTTCTTCCACCACAACGTCGTTGTCTTCTTTGTTTTCGAATTGCATCTCAGTCTCTACTTAGATATCCGAGTCACCTGCCAATTCATCATCACTTTGCACTCCATCTCCAGGAATAGGATTCACAAAATTGGATCTTCCGTAAAAACGACGAGTTTCCATTTCTTCACTTTAAGAACAATTAAATACATTTATTTTACTTTAATTAACAATTATTGTAGGTAAAAGTGAAAAACAAGTAAAGCTAAAAAAATGTATACATTGAAAACCCTTTACTGCATACGAAGCCAAATATGGCTTGACAACATTTACCCCCAAAACTGACAGAATAAAATAATTTTTTTTGATTTTACTTATTTTTAGAAAAGATAAATATATAAGTTATCATAAATATATTTTTTCAACTAGATCACTCACTTTAGACAAAAGTTATTAATATTCAAAAATGTTCAAAATTTAAAACTTCCCTTTTCAACCAAAATTGCAAGTCAACTGACTTTGAAGGTCAAATTTAACCCTATATATATGGAAACAGGTAGATAAAATTATTCTTAATTCATTGTCAGATATACCTTAAAAAGGGGTAATTAGGCATTTTAATCATTTCTCAGAAAAAAGGGGTTAAAAAAGGATTAAAACGTAAAAAGCCATAAATGGCTTCGTATGCAGTATAGGGCTAAAGTCGTGAATATTTCCTACGGTTCTAAAGTCGTGGGTCCATTGGACCCAGGCCTTTTAAAAGGTCAATAAAAATAAAGGTATAATATATTTTATGTATTTGTTTTTTTACTAAACGTAATACTTAAACAATAGAAAACAAGTTTTAAAAAAATCAAACACAGCAAGTTTCATTTGCACTTAAAATTTGCGCTTTCGTCAGGCAGTCTCAATTTGTAAAGTTGAAATATAACATTTTTAATAAATATATAATTAAATACTAAATCAAAAGTTAAAAATCCATAAACACATTTTTTTGGAATTTTAAAAACAGCTCTTCAAAACTGTAAAAACAAAAACTTAAAATCTTTTTCTGAAAAAATTCTGACAATGGCCAAAGTCAACCAATCTATAAACATGAAAAACATACTTGTTTTGAACAATTCATACAAATGGGCAGCTTGGACTTAGCACCCAAATGTACCGTTTTCGATTTTTTATTTGCCGGACACAAAGAGCATCTTTTTCTTTTCTGTCTATAAAATTTTAGGTATTCTTCGTTATTTGGAACTACTTTTATGGGTTGAAGTTTAAGAACCGTAGGAATGCCCGTTTTCACTTGCAAGGGAAGTTAATGGTTTTAATATCTTTCCCTCATGTATGTAAAAGTATCAGAAAATAAGTAACGTAAATAAAGTTGTGGGTCCAGCAGACCCATGCACATGCCAATAGACACCTAAGGAGAAGCGAGTGAAATGCGTCCTTCTCACTACACAAGGTAGGTAGAAATGGCGATCTCAGGGCAGACCTAGCCTGAGATCCAATTAGCGCTGTAGTGCGCCGTTTTGATACCAAAACTCGTTTGACCTATGAAAGAAAGGAGAAGATTTATAGCGATTAAATTAGAGCCACTTTGTCGCATTGAGAAAAGAGATTAGGTCTCCAATCTTTGTCTCAGATAGCTCATCCAGTTCGTGAAAGAATGCTTTCCCAAAGCATTTCATTCTGGTGTTTGCCAAGGCAGGACATTTGCAGAGGAAATGGATTATCGTTTCACTTTCTCTTTGGTCGCAGCAACTACGGCAAAAGGTGTTGTAAGAGATACCCAACTTCTCTGCATGAACTCCTATGGGCCAATGTCCGGTACAAACCGCAACAATCCTGGCTATATCTTGCCTTGGCCTGTGTAGAAGATCGTTTGTACGGGTTTTATTATAGGTGGGCCATATCTTCCTAGATATAATGCAGTTGGGTAAACTGCTCCACCTTCGGTTAGATTCAGTTTGGTAGATGGAGAAGATTTTACCCTTCATAGCACCAAGAGGAATGTTAACCATTTCCGCAAGTGAGCTATGAAGGGCCGATCCTTGCCTGGCTAGCTCGTCAGCCCGTTCATTTCCCACGATACCACTATGGCCTGGAACCCAGATCAGGGTGACACCGAGGTTAATGTTCAGGCTCGCAAGCTCATCGCGACATTGCTGGACCAATTTAGATGAGGATGTAGCCGAGTTAATGGCTTTGATAGCTGCCTGACTGTCTGTGAAGATAGCCGCATTTCGGTTTTGGTTTGGGCTTTGTTTAAGTATCTTACATGCCTCCCTAATTGCCAGCAGTTCAGCCTGAAAAACGCTAGCAAAGTCAGGAAGCCTAAAGGATTTAGCTACATTTAGGGACTCAGAAAAGATCCCAGAACCAACTCCGCACTCCATCTTTGAGCCGTCAGTAAAGATGGTTGTATCGAAACCTATCGACACGATGTCATCCTCCCAATCTTCTCTGGATGGGAAAAAGACCTTAAAATCCCTACTAAGGCTCAAAGTAGGAGTGCAGTAGTCAGTGTCTACCGAGATAATATCTGAGGGTATCAATTTCGCTGTGTTGCTGTGACCATACGGTTTTGACATCCAGCTGTTTGATTCCTTCAGCCTAACAGCGCTGCAGGAAACCAGGTATTTAATAAAAAGGTCGATTGGTAGAAGATCCATAATAACGTTTAAGGCGTCCGTTGGGCAAGTACGCATGGCCCCTGTGGTGCCAACGCAAGCTGTTCTCTGAACCTTCTTTAGCTTATCGATATTATAGGCTTTGCTTAGAGCAGGCCACCACACAATCGAACCATAAGTTAAGATTGGACGTACTACGGCTGTGTACGTCCATAAAATCATCTTCGACTGAAGTCCCCACTTTTTGCCGAAAGTTTTGCTGCAGGCGTAGAAGGCAACACAGGCCTTCTTAACCCGCACTTCAATATTTCGTTTCCAGTTTAGTTTAGGGTCGAGTATAACTCCCAAATATTTTGCACTGGAAGACAATGATAGGATTTGACCGTTGAGTCGAGGTAGCGTGAAGGGCGGTACTTTAGTTTTGGTGGTAAAGAGCATCAGTTCAGTTTTACTTTGGTTAACTCCTAGACCACAACTAGTGGCCCAGCTGCTAACTTTCTTCAAAGCTGACTCCGTGATTTCACTAATCACAGAGGTGTACTTTCCTGACACCAATAGCACCAAATCATCCGCATAGGCTACCGCCTTCACTCCACATCTCTCTAATTTAACGAGAATTGTATCCATGACCAGAAGCCACAGAAGAGGCGAAAGGACACCACCCTGCGGTGTTCCCCTACTTACGTGTTTTGTTGCGGTTGTATTGCCTAGCGTGGCTTGAATCTTCCTACCACTGAGCATGGAAATAATCCATTCTCGAAAGAAGTATTCTATACCGAACTTAACGAGCGATTCTTCTATGGATTTGGTAAGGACGTTGTTAAAAGCACCTTCTATGTCTAAGAAGGTGGCAAGAGTAAATTCTTTGTAATGGATTGTTTTTTCTACAGTACGCACTACCTCATGGAGGGCAGTCTCCGTAGATTTGCCCTTAAGATAAGCATGCTGAGACTTTTCGAGAGGTCTTCCATCTAGGATTTCTCTAATATGGTAATCAAGAATGCGCTCCAAGGTTTTAAGCACAAAAGATGTTAAGCTTATTGGTCTGAAATCCTTAGCGGATTCGTGACCACGCCTACCCACTTTCGGGATAAAAACTACCTTGACCTGTCTCCACGACGAGGGCACATGTTTGAGAGCGAGGCATCCTTTGAATATTTGTTCCAGCCATGGAGCTGCCACATCATGCAACTTTTGAAGCATAACTGGCAGTATGCCATCCATGCCCGGGGATTTATATGGAGAGAAAGTATTGATGGCCCACACAATATTTTCTCTTGTTATAACGGAATTGATTTGCTCCACATGAGCTGCGCTTAGCTCTGTGGTTTCACGCGGTTTGGGGTTATCGTTCTCACAACCCGGAAAGTGCGTCTTCATCAGTAGCTCAAGAGATTCGGCTGGAGAGGCTGTCCAGGTTCCATCAGGCTTTTTTAAAAATGAAGGATTACAGTGTTCCTTCGATAAAACTCTGCTGAGCCTTGCGGAGTCCTTTATGTCTTCGATTGATTGACAGTAATCTCTCCAGCCTTGTCTTTTGGCTGATGACAGGGCTTTCTTGTAAATTTTAAGAGAGTCCTTATACGGTTGGTAAAACTTATGTTTGTGGCAGATGTTGAAAATTGTCCTCGTCATTTTCCTAAGACTGGACAGTTCTTCATTCCACCAAGAAGGAAGGGTTTTACGGCTGTATTTAACTGGGCAAGAGACTCTAAAAGCTTTACTTATAGAAGTTTCAAAGGTTTTCACCTTTGATTCAAGGTCTACTATCGATTCTGCGAGATTCGGTATGTTGCTCAGTTTGGAATTAGCAATTTGACTGAATTTCTTCCAGTCAGTTCTTTTGGGATTTCTATAGGGCGGAGGGTTTTTCGACTCGAAATTAATTTGAAAAAGAATCCACTTGTGATCCGAGAACGAATTCAAAGGGGAAACTCTCCAATTCTCCACTAATAAATTACGGTTGTTTACTAAAGTAACATCAAGCACATCCTCCCATCCATCATAATTTTCCGAGCTCGGAAAGACGAAAGTGGGAGCATTGCCTCTGTTACAAATGGTCATATTATGTGCAATAATAAAATCAAAAAGTGACTCACCTCGTTCATTGATTTCAGAGCTTCCCCAAAGGGTATGCCGAGCATTCGCGTCGCCTCCGATCAGAAGGTTTGCCTTAACGATCTTAGCTCTGTTTATAATTTTGCGCACCTCCTCCGGAGGTGATGGTACATTGTGGGCAGAATAAAAAGAGGCCAGCAGCAAACCCTGTGTATTTTCGTCTTCGAATCTGACAACTGTCAGATCAGGAGTGCTAAAATTTGGACATAAAAAACCTTTTAAATGTTTCTTAGCTAAAATACAAGTTCTGGGATTACCTTGGTCTTGGTCTGCGGTTTTATAAAAGAGGTCGTATTGGTTGTCTTGGAGGCCCCGCACCTTGAGGCCGTTTACCCACGGTTCTTGGATGACGCCAATGTCGAAATTTTCCTCCCTAAGGAAAACTCTCAGATTATCTGAAGCACACTTAGAGTGCTTCAGATTAATCTGGACGACCTTCAGCGCGTTTTTAATTTTTATTTTTGGCTGCAGAGCTAGGGCCCGGCAACTCGCTGGGGACCTCGACTCCGCTAACAGCCTCGTCGACCTCGACGATGTCATCAGCTTTGTCGGTGTCTGCTCCCTGGCTCTGCAGAATTTTAATTTTGGCATTCCTTATGCCAAAACTAAGCTTATAATCGGCTTTTTCGAGAGCCCCTAGGCTTTCCTCGCTGATCCTCAGAAGGTAAGAGGCGCTGGTCTTCACTACACAAACATTGGATTATTTCAGGAAGGTACTGAGAAATTGAGAGATCTGCGGTGACTGTGTCGTTTTCTGCAAATATTTGAAGATTGTGTGTGGGTCCACTGGACCTATCTATCATAGGCTATATTTAGTACTAGATTACTATATAAATCTTTAAAAAATTCCTATTAAAACCAACCCAAGGTGTAAAAAAATCAGCCATAAAATGTCTTTCACCGCATACGCTGCAAAGAGTATTAATGATATGACAAAAAAATGTTTTCTAATTTAGTGATTCATGGTCGTTTTAATTAGCATGCTTATAACTTAAATATCTTGACCTATTTATGTCTACCCGTGCGAAGCCGGGACGGGCAGCTAGTAAAAAATAAAACCTTAAGAAAAAACATTACTCAAAGTTGGTAAAAATTGATTTTCGACCCAAATTCTTTTCAAAAATTTGAGATTATGGTTTCCAATTAATTTTTTCTTATAAGAAGCATTGTTTTCAACATTCTGTAAAATTTTGAGAAAAATCGAATTGACTGTTTTGTTAGAAAAAATAAAACCTAATAAAAGTTGGTAATAATTGATTTTCGATTCAAATATCTTTTCAAAAATTTAAAACATTAACTTTAAACTAATTTTAACTTTTAAAAAATACTCTTTTCAAAATTCAGTAAAATTTTGAGAAAAATTAAATTGACTGTTTTTTTTTTAATAAGAACCTAAACAAAACATTACCAAAAGTTGGTACAAATTGAGGCTTGAGTAATTTTCGACTCAAATACCTTTTCAAAAATTTGAGATTATGGCATTTAACTAATTTTATTTTATGAGAAAAATTGTTTTCAACATTCTCTAAAATAAATTTTGAAAAAAATTCTAATCTGTATTTGTTTATATAAGAAATAAAAACTTTTAAGAAATGCTACTAAAAATGGTAAAAATTGCTTTTCTACTAAAAATCTCGTTAACAAAAATAGATTTTGAAATCAAACTATTTTATTATAAGCAAAATATTGTTGGTGATTTTTAAAATTTTTAAGATTAATTCAACTGACAACTTTTTTAACAAAACACGATAACCTACAAACTTTTAAGCAAGACGAATCAACAGACGGGATGGGAAGTTATCAGTGTTCCAGCCAGACTCTTTTTTTTTAAAGGAGTCGTTTTAATACAAATGTTTACTCTTAAGTATTTAAAGAATTGTTCTTATTTCTACATAAGAAACACACATTCAAGACATGTTGATCGAACTTACTATTTTGTGTAAAAATTTTGGACTTCAAATTAACAAATCGAAAGCTAAAGTCATGGTAAATCACAGAAAAGACGATATAACGTTGGACGAAGAAAAAAATAAGTATTTAGAACAGTACACATATTTGGGACAGCTAAGATCATTTAAGGACCAAGAAAATAAAGAAATTAATAGACGTATCACAAATAGCTGGAAACAATTCTGAAGCTACAAACAATGAGCTTGACTGCAAAAACACTTGACCAAATGGATAGGAAAATTCTGAACACGACCAAGTCAAAGAGTAAGAAATGAAGTTATTCGCAATAGAACCGGAATTAAAGACGTCATAAAAAGAACAAGAAGGCTAAATTGAAACTGGGCAGGTCATGTATCTAGAATACAGGACCAAGGATGGTCCTATGATAACGAAATGGAGACCAGAGAACAAAAGACCAGCAGGACTACCTAGTAAAAGATGAAATGAAGATCTATCACAAATAAGCACAGATTGCTACAACGAATCCAAAAATAGAGACACATGGTTAGCGTTGGTAGTGGCTTACGCCAATAACCAACATTATTAACATTTAAAATCTTACCTAAATATTTTGTACTCAAATTCAATATACAATTTTAGGATTTATAATTGCATAATTGAAATATTTTAAGTTTTTAAATTTTAACAAAAACATTTTTTTTTTTTAATTTTGAGGGCAAAACAAAGTACATGCTATCAAAACGTCACCATCGATAAGTGTAAATTTAAGGTAGTTTAGGACTTTGTCTACCTATGCTCCGCTGTGAACACAGAAAACAACACCAGCACTGAGATCAAATGAAGAATTAATCTTGCTAACCACTATTTCTTTGGACTGGGAAAGCAATTGAGTATAGTAAAGCCCTCTCTCGAAGGACCAAAGTGTCGATATATAAGACCCTTATCATTCCTGTCTTGCTATATGGTGCAGAAGCTTGGGCTATGACAAATTTTTTTGTTTTTTAATTATGGAGCTTGAAGCCAAACTCCGGTCAGATCCATTGATTTCCAAAAACTAAATATTTTTCATGGTTTTCATGCTTTTTCAAACTCTGGCCAAGGACAAATCCGAGCCAAGCATTTACTTTTTATATGACTTATATAGTATACCTATATTTTGGCTATAATATTAAAACTATTGTTTTCGTTAGTGTTGGAAAAATATAACCCAATCTTATAAGCTTTATGGTTTATATTGCAAAAAACACAATTTTTTCAAAGTACCTACTTACTTAACTTCCATAAACAACAAGTTAAATCGGTTTCATGGAATATTAATTCAATTTAACTGTAATGGATACATATCATTCAATTTGAATTTAGATGAATTTAAATTATAACAGTTTGACAGAGATCAAGTGAAACAATTAAGTGGGCGTTAATTAAAGCATAACAAGACGCATCGAAAAACTGACTAACAATTATAAGCCTTTTTTCGATTTTAATGAGAATAATAGATATTTTGATTACAGTAAACACAATATACATCCATATATGCCTTAAATAAATAAATACAGAAGCAACAATTAAAGACCTTAAAACGGGAAAAAAATTCCTTAAATATCCTAAACTCGCTTTGCATACCAAACCCATTACGTAATTCCATATTCCACCTCTGCCTCAAAAACATTTTGCCTTAATTTTGGTTTTAATTTAAATTAAGCTAATAAAATAAAAGTTTACAGTATCCATATACTCAAATACTTAACTATACAATATACATATATTTGGGACCAAAAACCCAATCCCCATATACCTATCCACTATCCCTAACCCAACCCAACCCATCAGACGCATTAAGTTGTTCAATTTTGTGTTCCCTAACACGTTAAAAACCATAACAGATGAGCACTAATTACGTAAAACATGTATCACTTTGTTAAGCTTTAATCAGGTCTTGGGGTATCATATTAATTTACCAAATTTTGAAAAAATACCTACAAGCATTTCAGTTCAAAAAATACAACAATAACAAAAACAAAAACACATTTTGATGTCCCTGAAACGAGATAACTAAAAATGATACTTCTCCCCGCCTACTTTTCTACCCCGATTCCGGTGACACTGAGGTTAATTTAAATCGGATTTCTTTTCTTTTCTTATTTTTGTACCTTCAAAAACTCTGAATATTTATTTCGAAAGATTAAATTAGGAAAATTAATTGGTTCAAATAATTAAAACAGTGTTCTGCGGTTGGATTTTGGAAGGAAAAGACAACAACAAAAATAACGAAGTGTTTCAAAAGCGACTACACCCAGGTCCAGCGACAAACTGACAGACTGAATTATGATTTCGATTGAAAAATATCCATATAAGGCGTGTTTTTGGACCGCAATTTTGTATTTTTTTTGGGACTGTTTCTTGTTTCCCAGAGCAGACGGTCTTAATGATCAGAGAAACAAAACTTGTCGTACGATTAAGACCCAACGACCGACAACGACGACGACGCCGTTAATTCCAGGGATATTAATTTGATGTGTGATATAGTTTTTGAAGTGACATTCTGTTTTTTAAATGAAATAAAATGACATAAAAGTTATAGAGGTAGGATTTTTACTATTCTACTCTATAGCTGCCAACAAGCTATTTCAAGACATTTTTAAATTTGTCATCATATTCTTTGAAAGAACTTTTTTGCAACTGTTTGTATAAGGCTGTTTTTTTATTCGAACATTTTGACTTTTGAAAGATTATGAGAGCCTTAAGTGAAAAATAAAAATATATGTATCTTAAAAATAGGCAACGACTTCAAAAACTTTCATAAATGCATACACATGTAAAATAAAAGTTAGTTTAAAGAAAATTGATCGAAAATCCTTTTCTTTGGAATTCAATACGAAAAACACAATATTTACATACATTATACATCCATACATACATACATATGTATGTTTTTAAATGTCTCAAATATAAAAATTTAGTTTGTTGTTTCTGTTTTTGTTTTGTTTTGATTTTTTAATTTATTTTTTATGTCAAGTTAACATTCGTTATACGTTGTCAAAGTTTTGAATAATTAAAAATTATGACAAATGAGCTTTGAAATCGTAAACAAAAACATTCATATTATTTATATAATTTATGGAATTAAGTACATATGTATGTATTTTGAATTATTATGTATTCGTGTTGTTTTATTAAAGGTGTTGATTTTGATTAAGTATATTGTAAAAATATACAAAAGAAAAAGAAGATGATCTTGAGACACAAGTGGCATTGATTTTATTAAGTCATAGTTTTTAACACAGACTTTTGATAAACTATACGAAGTATACTCTAGGCTCAAAAGCTAAAAGTCTATAACTAAACTTGATTAAAAATGGGCAGGGCATTAATATAATTTAAATGACGGGATTGTACTAAACTTGCTCTTATGTTGAAAAAAAGTTTTTGGTTTTAATTATATACATATATGTTTGCATTCCTTTGTGGGTAAGTTAAAAAAAACAATAACTTTCATGAGAGAATATTTAGAAACAGATTTCTAGATATATTTTTAAAATAGAAAATTAAGCTATACATATGGTTTATTGAAATAGTTTGGAACAAAAAACTATATATACAATGTCGGGCCATAAATCTGTTACAATTATAAAACACCATAAAACAAAAACTATATATATTCATTGTTGTTTCATTTATTTGCAAAAAATACTCGTATAAGTTTAGTTACAAAGGGTTGCTCTCAAAATGATCGACCAAAGCTTTAATAAAAGTTACCTCTCTTAAGAATTAAAAAATTTCAGGCATACTCTCCAATTCTGACCACACAAACTAATCTTAATAATTAAAATATGGACTTACCGAGGGCAAACCTTAAGCATCTCTTAGAGCTTTGATATTAACCCTAATGCACTTTTGTGTTGCCTTTGCTTTGTTTGTCATATATTTTTAAACCCTTCACCAAACCTTCTAGCACATCTCTATCGTATAACTTGTCAACTGTTTTCAGATTTGTTCCCAAAAATGACGGCATGTGAAATTTTGCAGCGAGACTTTCAATTAAACTATTGCAGAAAAGTGCCGCAGTAAAAGCCATTTGACTCTTAACAAAATAACATTTTAGAGTGGAGTTGTCAAAAAAATGGGCTATAGACGTAGAGCGTCGATAGCCCTTCATGTGTAAATGCTACCTAAACAACATTGAAATAGATCTGGTAATATTGACATTATTTTACTTTTCGAAAGGGGTTCAGTGGTATTCGTTCACGTACTGCTTTCATAAGTGTAGAACTGCGAGCAACACGCGAAAAACTACTTTTGGGACTGCCATCTACTCTTGAAGGTACAGCAACCTGGCGGAGAACCTGAATTCGGTTTACATGAAGAACAGAGGTAAGAACAAAAATGGCAATCGAATTTTGGCACGAGTACGATAACTTAGGCGACAAGATATAATAACGGTTTTTGGTAGAGGGGCTTAATACAAGCATTTTTTACTATAGGAGGGGGGGTCTATCTCCCCCCGTTTAGGCGGTAGGGGCAATTTAAAAAAATTGTTATTTAAAATGAAAAAAATTAATTAAAAAATAACGGTAATACTTACAATTAAGTATCATACCTTTTTTTAAAGCCAACATTCTGTTTTATTAGCCAGTTTTTAATTCAAGTCAAAACTATGCGTAGTTTTTGAAAAATTTAATTTTAAACTCAAAATTTGAGTAAAAAAAGTTAAAAAAAAGGTTTAAAGTGTAATTTTTCAATACTTCAAGATTATCTACCATTGTTTTTATTTCAGAATTTATTGTTCTTATTTGTTTTTGATCAAAAAATGAAAACTAGATGATTGTATGTCTTTTAGTTTTTGAGAAAATTGAAAATAACCACAACTACTATTTTAATTTAATTCTTTTTTTTTTGCTTGAGTGGTCTTATTTTGATAGTAACAATGGTAGGTGCTAGTTTGGGTGTATGCAACAGTAAGGTGTGTGCGAGTTTGGGTGTATGCAACAGTGGGATCTGTAAGGGGGGGCATGCTGCCCCCCTGCAACCCCCCTGCTTGGGCACACTATAGGATTTGGGGTTGGTGCGAGGTGGAGTGGGTGCAAGGTTGGGTGGGTGAAAGGTGCGGTGGGTGCAAGATGGGGTGCATGCAAAGTTTCTTTTGCATTTAAATAAGCTGGATTTAAGAAAAATTAATTTATCCTTGGTATATCTTAATCCATATTCGATTATTACTATCAAAATAAGACTACGTTAATACCTACTTAAGCAAGGAAAAAGTAATTTAATTAAAAGATTTTTTTTTTTGGTAATTTTCAATTTTCTCAAGAACTAGAAGACATAAAATCATCTAGTTTTCAGTTTTAATTCAAAAACAAATAAGAGCAATGAATTTTAAAAAAAACAGTAGTAGATAATCTTAAGGTTTTGAAAAATTACACTTTAAACCTTATTTTTAACTTTTTTTTGTCCAAATTTTGAGTTTAAAACTATTATTTTCAAAAACTATGCATATTTTTGACTTGATTTAAAGACAAGCTAATAGACAAAAGTGTTGGCTTTAAAATAAGGTATAATACTTAATTGTAAGTATTACCGTTATTTTTTAATTATTTTTTTTCCATTTAATGTACATATTTTTTAAATTGCCCCTACCGCCTAAACGGGGGGAGATATACCCCCCCCTCCCATAGTAAAAAATGCTTTTTTTTAACTGTTCTATACAAATCCGTCATTAAACTTTGTCGCCTAAGTTATCGTACTCTCCCCCGAATTTTAAAGTATTAAGTAAAGGATGGTTAAATTTTAGGGACCGATTCTGACACAAATTATTTAAGAAATTATTGTAATTTTGTATTTATTTTTTTTGATTTTCAAAATACTTGTTTTTGATATTGTTATAATAAATATTTTATCTCAAAATCAACAAAAAGAAAGCTGCTGTACGGAGACTTTTTGCACTATGTGTAGTTCAATTATGAATGAAACAAAATATTAACAAAATGGTTGCCGAGAACGTGGCGGCACACCATCCGGTGGTCCAATGAATCGGAATGTCAAATGTACGTTTCGAAAATTTTAATGAAAAAATGTAACAAATCTGACCAAAATGGAATGCATTTAAATATTTTTCATGCAGCGCAACTTTATATTTTCATCTTTTTGGACTAATATAAATTTTTCTACTACATAGTTTTTTTTTGTAAAAAAGTCTTTAAATAATGGTAAAAAGGTATTTGGGGGCTTATCAAATATAAACATTATTTTTTTTGCTCGAATTTTAAAGGTTAAAAAACAGAAATATAAAAAAATAAATTTCTTATTTCAAATCCAATAAAATTAACACCGTTTGACTTTCCTACGAAATCATAATTATTTGTAAGTATTAGGGAAGACACAAAAAATACTCTTGACCATTTTAATCCAATTTTCAATGTAAAATACATAAATTCTCAATAAAATTACCACCTACAAATACCTTTTTCTTAAGTCAGAAATTTGAGATTTGTTTTCTCATTCAACTTCAAGCCCACATTCATAACTCAAAATCTATACAAAAATGGTTTTTAAAATAGTGAGTTCAATTCATCTCAGTCTTATAGTTTCCATTTTATACCTGGACATCACGTATTATGTTGCCTTGAAGTCATTCCCTTTAGCAATTGATATAGGCCAGGGTAACTCATGTTTGAAACTAACTAAAACTATCTAAATGTTGCATGCAACTTCAAGAATGTGGAATGCTTTGGCCAGCTCTGTTTTTCCCTCCCATTTTTGTGTTCAGAACTTTAAGACCAATGTGGACCGGTATCTCCTCTTAAATCCTTCCCTATTTTCCTAATGCTCACACTGCGTTTAAATATAAACATATAAAAGGTACTAATAATAATAACCCCTTGAGCGCTTGTAAATTATATAAAAAAAACGATATTAAATTAATCTCGTTGCACGTCTACCGAGTTAGCGATTTGAAAATAAAATTATTTAGATTTTTTGAATCCTGATCAGAAAATTGAGGCTACATGAAACTCCATAATTTTTTCACGGAAAAATTCCGATTCATAAGGGACTCATATCTTCGAAGGTCAAAAAAAGAATATTCTATACTTCAGAAATGATTCGGAACGATATGGAGCTGAAACTGAAAAAAAAAAATCGTTGAACTAAAAGGAAATATCAACATAACATAAAGGCGAAGTTATAAACAAAGTCTACTTTATTCCATTTAAAATGATCCTATTTTTAATGCTTCAAAATTTTTGATTTAAAATTTTAAGTGAATAGTATAACAATAGCCGAGAACTCTTATTTCAAGAAAAACGCGTTTCAATAAATAAATAGTGTATCTCATACCTTACAGCGTTAGCTCTTTTAAAGGGTGCCATTCGTCGTAGTGCTCCAGATTCGACCTTGAATACTGACTGAAGACACAAAAACAGCGTTTTGATAATTTAACACGGGTATGGCCCTTTAAATCAATATTTTGAACAATTCATACGCTTTTTTTTATAAAATGGTCCAATAAAAAAACAGCAAACAATCTGGAAATAATCAGTCCTTACAGGTAAGGTTCTAGATCGAATTAAAGATCCAATTTTGTTCTGCAAGAAAAAAGAAAATCTCAAAAATGTTTGATTTTTAAACTATCCGTAGAGTGTCACATATAAAAGCAATATTTGTCAATATTTAAATAATTTTGTCACCTTTAAAAGTACCATATGAGGAGAAATAGGTCGTTCTTTATTTGAAATTTATAATAATTCAAAAACAATCACATATTTTCACCTCTTAAAAACCATAAGGTCATAAATCAATTAAAATTTCACCATTTTGTCAATATCAAACTCAATACTGCGCTTAGATTAACATAAAAATATCATTTCCTGATCTTGCATCAGATAAGATTTAAGAAAAACAGATAAAACATAAGAGGTTATAAAACCAACACTAAAACGCCTAAATTAATTTCATTTTAATTAATTTCTTATGTTGATTATATCGAATCAAACAACAGAAAAACAACAACAAAAATAGAAGAACAGAAGAACAACACATATCATATTTTACTCGTACATATCTACAGCGGAACAAAGCACCATCAATATTTTCCAAAAGTCAAAGTTTCACGGTACCGATACCGATACTGATACTGATACCTACCTAATGTAAAATGAACCATTTCCTAGAGAGATCTCATAAACTAAAAACGTCTTGAATTTGAGGTTCGAGATGAAAACAAAAACGCCTTATGACTAAGGTATTTCTATCCCACTGAGCGGCTAAGTATCTAGTTTCCCAACCAAACCAACGAACTATACTCTGTCCAACAAAAATAGTCAGTACAGAGAAGATAGGACGTTTACCTCTCACTCTGACTGAAGTGAAATCTCGTTAAGCTGTGAGAGAGAGCAAATATTACAGGGTCTCCGTAGTGCTCATTATAAATTTCGAAAAAGCTCTGATAAATATTAGTAGGGATACCAACTTTTGATTTTAAATTGAAAGTTAAAAATAAATTCCGTTTAAGAAAATTTATAAATTATGTACATAATCCCGAATTCAAAAACCCCTTTGTGAAAACTAAGAGTAACATAAATTCAATTATGAAAAAATAATGAACATTTTCGATTCTGTATCACACAATATTCACAAAAACACAATTTATAAACAACACAGCACAGATTTATAATAAAATAAAAGCAGTTCTTTTTTTGGCACTGATTATAAAACACCGTATAAATAAACACTTTTTCAAAGAATATTTTTTTTATGAACAAAATCACTATTTTTCACCATCTATGTATAATTACACCATGTATTATAAATAATTTTCGCTTAAACTCAACCCTTTGCATCCTAGTGGTTTCGCAATTAAACCAAATACTCTATATTTTTTCTTTATATTCCTACTGGCTTTTTTTTAAATGTTTAGTGAATATTATTTTTTTTATTTAAATGCATTATTCATTATACACATTCTATATAAATTTTAAGTTTTTATACAAATATTTGAAAAAGTTGACATCTCCGGGAACAAAGGGTTAATTTACGAAGAATAATAAATAAACTTCACTTACCGAAAACCAGCAAGCGACAACACCATTCCCATATTTGTTCTCAAAAGCTTTTAAAAAAGCACACATTCTGAAAGCTCCCAAACAAAATCCAAAGAAAAATCCACCATGATTTGCATTAACGTGGAAATGGTAACTCTAATAACAATCTGCTTATTTTCAATACATACGAAGAGGGTTGTTTGTGAACACATTATTTATCAGTGGCAGTGTGGCTTTGGCTGCGCATGGTAAAGGTTGTGGGGATGTACGCTCGTCGAAGCGTAATTACAACAACAATTTATGTGTAAGTCAGTGGTTGAATTTTCTTTTTCAGTAGGTAAAAAAGGAATAAAACCACTGACTGGCACCATTTGCAAGAAAAAAGCTCTCCCATATGACGTGTACTGACTATTTTTGTTGGACAGAGTATAACATCTCAGAACATTAACTTGGTTTTAGTTTTAGTCCAATGTGGTAAAGAACACAAAATATAAAACAATTATTTATTTATGATGCTATACAATATACATCCAAGTCGCTAAAGGGGTTTCGATTAGCACCCAACATTATCCACCACCAGCGCAGAAGCAGCAGCACCAGCAGCAGCAGCAATAGCAGCAACGGGTCAAACGTAATGTCTATTAATAAACATTAGCTAGAGCTGTGTGTTATATTGTTTTCACCTTTTGAATTTTAATTATTTCGATTTCTAAATTAGACTTCGAATTGGAATTGGAATCCACTATATCCACACTTAGACTTCAGACTTCAGACTCACAGCTCTCAGCATTTTTTCTATGTCTACGAACAATGGTTCTGAATTATGTAAATTAACATTAATCCATATTGCTTATGATGAAGAGGAAGATTTTCAAAACTAAAGAAAAAATCTTAAATTTTTAATTTTTTTTTATTAATAATGATGCGCTATAAAAAATACGCCCAGTTTTATGGAGAAAATTCATCTTGAAAAAATGTAGATTTAGTCTGATATACCTTCGGGGCTGAATAAGAATTATTATTTTAATTTCTTATTTTTATTGTTTAATTTTTAGGTTTTCTGGTTTATGACCGAAAAAATAGGGAGCTCAAAAACTAGTTAATTAGAAACACAAGCCCATTTAAATCAATGTAAGCTTTTTCGTGAAGTTATTGAACCAAGGAGAGATATGAATAACTGGACATTGATTAAAGTTTATGTTTACCTACTAAAAGAACCAGTAGCCATATCGTAGGTTTTTAAAGTCATGCTTCCTTATTCTCATGCTTAACCTGTTTTGAGTGGGCCATGCAAGATGTTTTTTTCTTTATTCCTATCAATTAAGTATCCTTTGCGTGATGGCCTCTCATGCCAATACCAGTCAACGTTCCAATAGATTTTTACGGAAATTGACTATTACTTGACAAAACCTTCAAGAAATATTGGCCATTCTACCACGGAAATAACACAAATCTTTAGGGATATGGTTAAGAGTTAAAGGTAAGACCTGTGGTGGAATCAGCTAAGGTGATACTTAAATGTCTTTTTTTTGACAGTCTTTTGACTGTTGCTCTCTCGTTCATTATCAATGAACTTGAGGGACAGCTATCGCCAAAAAGGCTATCATTTCATTTTACGTTATACTACCAGTGGATGTTTTTGAGCTTGTTAGTGTGATGTTTATCAATACGTAATACATGAGAAATACGAGGTGTGTTCAAAAAGTACCCGGAATTTTCGTTTTTTCAAAAAAATATTTATTTATTCGTTTACATCAATGTGGTCCCCTTCAAAGTAGTCCCTCCCAGATATAATACACTTATGTCAGCATTTTTTCCAATCTTGGAAGGACTCTTGATATTCACTTTTTGATATGTCCTTGAGCTTTCTCAGCGATTTTGCCTTTATTTCTTCAATCGAGGAAAAACGCCGTCCTTTCATGGGTCTCTTCAACTTTGGAAAAAGGAAAAAGTCACACGGAGCCATACCTGGTGAATATGGAGGTTGGGGCATGACTACGGTATTGTTTTTGGCCAAAAAATTACGAACAAGCAACGACGAGTAAGCAGGTGCGTTATCGTGGTGCAAAAGCCATGAACTGTTTTTCCATAAATCTGAGTGTTTTTTTCGGATTGCTTCACGCAAACGTCGCATAACTTCAAGGTAATACTCCTTATTAACCGTACGACCTTGTGGTAAGAACTCTTGATGCACTATACCATTATAATCGAAGAAAACAGTAAGCAAAACCTTCGCATTTGATCGAACTTGACGTGCTTTTTTCGTTCTTGACGTTAGATGCTTCCAGGTGGACGATAGTGCTTTGGTTTCGACATCATAACCATACACCCATGTTTCATAACCAGTTATGACCCTTTCAAGCAAAATTGGATCGTCGTTGACGTCATTTAACAGCTCTTGAGCGATGTTCATGCGATTGGTTTTTTGGTCAAAATTCAGCAGTTTCAGCAAAAATCGCCGAGCTCATAAAAACACGTCGAACCTTAGCAACTACCACAGGCAAAGTAAACAGTGAATATAGCTGAAAATTGCATCATACTTTAGGGGCATGTATACCAACACAATAACAAAATAATTTTGACCTTCGGACTCTCCAGACCCGCGGAATTTAAAAATTCCGGGTACTTTTTGAACACACCTCGTATGTAATCGTCCAGAGGGAATAATTGATAAGACTGCATTAGGAAAGCCGAATTTTAAATAACTGGTGGTACAGTCTATATGTTGCCGTTTTAACCATCAGATACTTCAATCTTCAAGAAACACCTTATAAAAGTTGTGAAGGTATAAATATTATTGTTAGAAACATAAGTCATAGCTTTCTTGTATCACTTAGGACTGCCCAAGAGGTCCAACTTTACCGAAAAGTGCTTCTTTGAAGAAATTGACAAAAAAGTAGGTTTTATCTTGAAATAGTAAATATCAAATAAGAAATTTCAATACGCCAACACAAAGTAATTATTTACATATCTTTCATATTCACGAAATCATGATTAATCACTGCATTTCATAAAACAGAAGTATAGATTAAATTTAAAATTATGGCACATCATTTTTGGGCTCCTGGAAATTGCACCAGGACTATTTTTGGAAAAATGGCCAGATAATTCTCCTTATAAAATTCTGACTTTTTGCAAAGAAATAGTACCACATTTTTCTGGAAAATTTTCTAATATTCTGGCTTTTTTGCAGTGAATTTTCTAAAATGTTTTCCATTTTCGAAAACGGTAAAGAGACCAAAGAGCCAGAAATGTAGTATTTATATATTGTTGAATAGAACGAATTAAAAATATTTACATACATAATGTATTTCGATTTTCGTTTCTGGCTTTTTCCCCATTCCTGTCTGAAAGCATTTTCGACATTTCTGGCTAACTTTTCAAAAATATTTGGTTCCTTTTCTAATTTGAACCAGGAAATCATTTTTTTTTGGGCATTTCTTACAAAAGCACAATTTTGGCTTAATTTCTGGAAGCTTCATTTTTGTATTTGACAATATATCACATTAGGTTGTCCTTTCTGAGATTTTGAACACTGTCTTTCCCGTTATCTCGTGGCATCTTTTCAAGTCTTGTCGTTTTATTTTTTTTTTGAATTAACTTCCCATTGTGAGGTATTGTGAATGATCCTATTTGTGGAGTTGAAAATTTTGACATTTGAAGACGTTTTATGTTTAAGGTCTGTAAAATTAATGACTTTTAGAGAAAAAACTCCTATGTGAATTTAAGCGAGTTTTTAATAATTGCATAAGTGACCATCGATTTTCAAATGGTAGACATGTGAATTCAAGAGGACACAAGCGTTTCAAAAACCCACCTCTGTTTACAAACATCCTACTCTTACTAGGAAATCAACTGGAGATGCGATTCCAATCCCAGTGGAAAGTTTTAGGGGGTAGTGACCAAGAGAGGGGGTACCTCTCCTTTCATCCAGATGGCAACATAGGAATTCTCTAGATGGAATCTTCCCCTGGTTAAATGAGGAATGTCGGCAGGCAAATGCAGTCAAACAACAGACACGCAAACCGGTCGGCGCTACATAGAAGGACGAGAGCTGCTCACGAGCTCTGTGAGCAGAAGAGGAGAAAGCAACACCGACTTATCAGAAGGAAAAAGAGAGAGTATGGGAAGCGTTGAGAGGTTCAAAAGCAGAAATTAAGCTCGAAAGTTTTATGGGCAGTTGAAACGAAATTCACAAGTACATAAACCTAGAACCTAATGCTGCAAAGACGAAAGTGGAAACATCATAGTTAAACCGTAGTCAATGCTAAGGATATGCAAGGACCACTTCTGCAGACTGTATAACGGGGACGACGAACCGAATTCCGCTATCAGGCAAGATGATCCATTTAATATAGAAGACAAAGGCCATACAATCTCGTCTTCCCGACTTAGACGCAGTAAAGATTGCCGTATCTAATCTGAAATCTAACAAAGCCGCTGAAGTAGATGGTTTGAATGCCGAGCTCTTTAAAGCAGTTGGTGATACTGAAAAAGGAGACCCTATAAACTGCACCAACTATAGAGATATCAGTCTGCTTAACATCGCTTATAAAATCTTCTCTGCCGTAATATGTGAACGTCTAAAGCCCATCGTCAACAACCTGATGGATCCTTATCAGTGTAGTTTTAGACCCGGAAAGTCTAAAGTCGATCAAATATTCACATTACGGCAAATCCTGGAAAAATTCGAAGAACATCAAATCGACACCCACCATTTTTTCATCGATTTCAAGGCTGTTTATAACATTATTTACAGGGACAAGCTGTAAAGAGCCATGTCTAGTGTTGGTAAACTCGCCAAACTCGTCCGTTTGTGTAGGATATGACCATGGAGAATCCGCGCTGCTCCATATACGAGTAGGTTGGAAACAACTTAACAGAACCCTTCGATGTCAAAAAAGGCCTTAGGTGATGCGTGTCATGCAATTTTTTCAACATCGTCCTTGAAAGAATAGTGCAGAGCTTCCACATCACTATCTTTCAAAAGTCTGTCCAATTACATGCTGATGAAATCGACATAATCAGAGAAACTCAAAGTGATGTCAATAGGGCTTTTGTGAGTATTGAGGCAGAGGCGGCAAAAATGGGTTTAGCGTTCAATGAGGGCAAAACAAAGTACATGTTGGCATCAAGAAAGGACCTACAACACCGACGTCCCGGTCAAAACATGACCATCGACAATCGTTACTTTGAGGTAGTTAAGGACATTGTCTGGGCTTAGCATTGAACAAAGAAAACAACACCACCGCTGAGATCAAACGAATAGTTAATCTTGCTAACACCAGTTTTTCTAGGCCAACAGAGCAATTAAGAAGTAAGGCCCTCTCTCGAGCAACCAAAGTGTCACTATATTAGACCCTCACTATCCCCGTCATGGGCTATGACAAAAATGGATGAAATCACTTTGAGTCGTTACGAGAGAAAAGTTCTTCGTGTGATCTACGGTCCCATATGCATTGAAGTTGGGAGGAGGAGAAAATGAGGCCCTAGTTCACACAGGACTGTAGCGCCACCTTAATTAAATAAGTAAATGTTATTGAACATCAAAACGGAGTATTTAAAGTGAGGCACTTTTTTGGGTTTTACTGTAATAGTCTTGACAACTTACAAGTAGTTATAGTTATTTAAATTATATTTCTAAGGTTAACGTTACAATTATTAAAAAAGAAGCCTATGATGTGTTGCGAATTCAAGATTGAGCTCTCTTTGGGACACCTTTAAGTAAAACCTTAATGACTTTGACGAATCAACAATTATAAAACTAGATTGATTAGACAATTTTGTTACAGATTTAGCTTGACAGCATTTGGCAGTTCTCTTTGTTGTATTTTTATCAAACTGCCAACCTTACATCAAAATACCGTTGTCAAACATACATAAACCTTTTGAATTTCCAATAGTAAAAAAGAACACCCGTGAAATAATGAAATAAACAACAGCCCATCACTCTCAATCATGACTTGTACCTTTTAGTATATGTTGATGAAGAGATTCATTAATGTTAATCCTAGTCATGTAAGACACAAGATACTTTTAAAATGTTAATTTTCAATAATAATAATCTAACGACATCGACTTCGACTTCGACTGACTTCGATATATCGACAGTAATTTATTTTAAAGACCACTAATTGATCATTTTACAAGCTTTTATTCCACATTGATCTCTATCTGCATTAAATTTAAAATATTCTTTTTGATGAGAAAATATTATTTCCCATCATCATTGGAACTGGACATATTAAAGCTAGTATAAAAGATAAATTCTAATTCTATCTATTTTGACCGGATAAGTCATTATTTTATTTGAGACTCAAGAACTCATTATCATCAAACAATGTATTCAAATCACCTCATGAACTTGACCCCATGATATTTTTCTCCTCTCCAGAGACATTATTGTTTTGTTTTCTGATAATATGGCACCTTTGGAGAATTAACAAATTTCAATGGAAGGTCGGTCGCGGTCGGAACAGGTGTTCTCAAAACATTACTCAGGGAAGATGCAATTGGAATTACTTTACTATGACCCACCTTATGCCCGTTTCCATCGCATCGTTATCGTCATACCGTCAATGCACAATCGAATCGCATTGTCTATCGACACACTATGACCGAAATCGTGCACCACAATTCCTTCTCCGGAGGACTCAAGTCGGACATTGTTGGTTGGTTACGACTGTGAGATGCCCCCAAACACACAGAATATGAAGCCGATTCATCGAAAAAAGTAATTCTGTCCAATTCATGAAAACTCCAATTGAATGCGCATTGCGAATAGTCTCTGCTTTGACTCTCAACTTATAAAAACGCTTCTCCATCGGATCGAGGGCAAATCGATCGTCGTCGGTCGGCTTCGTCGTCGAAGCTGAGCTGAAGCTTATTAGCTTCTTGGCAGCTATCAACGATTGTTGTGAGTTATGATGTCATGGTGGTTGGCATCCGGCACCCCATTCATACATTGACTCCTAAGGCACCTTTAAGCCCCAGCTCGAGAAGAGCCACCACTTCACCTGTATAGTATACCTTTTTGCTTAGTGTGTATATGGCAAAAAGTAGTGATGGCCAGAAGAGGGCACACTGTTGCGAGGCGAGTACAAGTTCCGTTCGCGATTCGCGAAGATGATGGGCCACATGGGCAATCGGCACTCCACTCTTGAAAAACATCACAATGCCAATAACTAAAATCACGAATTTATTTTATTAGTTTAACATCGTTTGAAAGGAGTGGTTTTTGTGTCAGTGCGCGATTTTCAATAACATGGGTCGTAGTCGCAAGTCGCACATCAACTTCAACTTCAGCTAACTACATACCGGCTACCTTGGTTTGTTGGTACCTTACCTACCTTTACCTTACGTGCACCTATAGAAACCAACTTTATTAAAAAACAATTTTTATAAAAATAAAAATAAAAATAAAAATAAAAATAAAAACAAAAAATACAGAACAAAACAAAAGATGAATTAAAACAAAAGGTCCAATAAAATGTGAGTAAAATCGATGTTAGCCGTTTGTTTGATGATGTCTTGAGCTTGAATTTGAGTTTGAGTCTGGGTCTGAGCACTGAGCTGAGATCTCTATGGGAGGTGTGATAGTAGTGCTAGTTCGTGGAATATTTTTGATCTGTGTGGTATCGATGCGATGGCTATGGCGATGACGATGACGATGGCAATGTCGATGTCCCGCGAGAGATGTTGTAAGCTTAATGGCCAAAGCGTGCCGTTCAGCCCCCTGATGATGATAATAATGATGATGGAATGAGACGCTGAAAGGTAGGTTTGCTCATAAGACTACTCTATGGTCATTTGGATTTATAGATGGGAAGACAACATCATGGGTTTGTGATTTGATAGTCAGGACAATAATTCACATTGTGACAGGTCAATGTGAATTCAAGGCGGCAACTTGTACAATCTACAATGTGTTCAGCATCAAGTAGGAATTTCTGTAACCTCTGTGATTGCAAAAACACGAGTACATGCGCGGTACATGGCACACCACGCCAGCACTAACTGGTGTTTATAGTTCTTTGATATTTGATTTGATATCTGGGCTAAAATTTCCATAAAACTTATGACAGCTGCTTATGATGGCTAAAGATTTATCAGTGACGTTAAATTTGATGACCTTACAAGATGTAAGATATATATGTTCAATATTGTACAAGGTAGCAACTATTGAATGACACTTCATGTTCCTGCATAAAAGAAGTAAACATATCAATGGTATTTCAAAATTTAGAGAAAAAATATTTGTACTGCTGAGAAAATTTTAGTCACAATTAAAACATTAAAAGAAAAATTTAAAAAGCTTTTAAAAAAAAAGGAATATTTTAAAAATTAGTTTCAAAATCGATCAAAAAATATTATTATTTTTGTGTGTTTATAGAATGCATATGTTCTGTTGATTATGGGAGATTTTAATATAGATATATTCGAAAACAATGAACAAGTGGAAACCTACTTTGAACTATTAGTCTCCAATGGTCTTGTTTCTTTTGTCAGAGAAATTACCAGACCAAAATGCGGAAAATGTCTTGATCATATTTTTGGCAGCTTCGCTCTTTCTTCAGTGATCTCTTGTGAAAAATGTGTTTTCGACTTTATAATCACTGACCATTTATGGGACTTTGGTAGATAATAACTTGGATTCTTGTTCTTCGAGTCGTGGGAAGAAGTTTTTGCGGAAAGTGATCGATCTAAATCATATGAAATGATTCTACTATAATAATCTGTGTAGACTGTAAATATTCATCTGAAATTTCTTCTGCATTTGCCTCAAAGAAAACTGGAAAAACGTCTTAAACCATGGATCACTCATGCTATTTTAAAAAAAGTTAGATATAAGAACAAGCTAAGAAAAAAAAGTTCAAAACACTCTTGCAGTAATCATTTAAAAAAATAAATTAAAGAAAGAAATCGCAATTTGTCGTGATAATTACTATATAAATTCAATCAAGCCATAGGAAACGTTGTTTCGTCTCCCATAGAAATGAATGACCAAACGCCTTTAATGAATACTTTTCGACGAATTCAAATGCTTTTCAAATGTCTCATATAAACGGATAAACTTTCTCAAAGGCTTAGCTTTTTGTTTGTTGGAGAATTGGTCTTGAAATTTTAAAAAGTTATTGGCTCCTTGAAAGAAACAAATTCTTCTGGGATCGACTGCATCTCCAATCTTTGTTTGAAAATTGTAGCTTCCTTCTTAAGTTATGTCTTGGCACAACTTTTTAATAAAAGTATTTTTGGTTGTGTATTTCCAGTTGCCCTTAAAATTGCTAATGTTGTACCTCTTTTCAAAAAAGGTATTCCAAGTGATTTATCAAACTAGGTATTTGAAAAAGCTGTGAAAAATAAAGTGTTAAACTTTTTTAATAAAACAAAGCTTCTAAGTGATTTTCAATTTGGTTTCCAAATTCGCACATTTTGTGTGCGAGGAAAATTATTTTTAGACAATCGGCAACTGACATTGACTCGGGTTCATGTTTTCTTTTTGACGCATCCAGAAAATTGGTTTTGAACCAGAAGTAAAGTTTTGAAATGTCGTAATCTTCTGAACTTTTGCTTAACTCCGAAAAGTACACTCAAATGATAAAAACCAGTATGCATTAACGGAGTTTGAAAAAATTAGATTTGGGGATTTCGTGTGTGGATTATGGTTATGGTGATTTAAATCCTGGGATTTTATTTTTGGAGATTTTGTATTTGGGAATAATGATTTTGTGTATTTTTAAAAGTGTGGGGATTGTGTTTTTGGAGATTTTGCACTTGGCAATTATGTCGGTATCCCGTTTTACATGTACCCTAGTTTTTCACTTTCTAAGGAAGTGAATTTTTTTCCAATACGACATTAGTACTGCTATTAAGTTATGAAAGAATTTTTTAAAAGATCTTTTATTCTCAATTTCAGAATCATTTCAAATAACACTTATGTATATTACGTGGTAATTTTTAACTTCCCATAGGAAGTTATTGTAATGGGTCCGATTTGTCAAATTGAAAATTTTGACATTTCTCGACGTTTCAAGGTCCCTAGAGTCGAAATAAAAGATTTTTAGAAAGATGTCTGTGCGTGCGTGTGTACGTACGTCCGTACACGTCCGTACGTCCTTACGTTCGCGACGTTTTTTTCGTCGTCCATAGCTCAAGAACCAGTAGAGATATCGACTTCAAATAAATTTTGTTATACAGATAATAAGGCAGAAAGATGCAGAAAGGGCTCTCAAGAAAATTGCGTGGGTGGTTTTTTTACCATAGCAGTTTAAAAAAAAGGTGAAAATTTTGGTTAACCCTAAATATCTCATGAACCAATGACGCTAGAGACTTGAATTAAATTTTATATTATTTATTGTAACTTGACACAAAACAATTATATTTTTGGAAAAAAATCCAATTAACGGTTTTTTTTATAAATCAAAAAAACTGAAAAAAAAAATTTGTCACTTCGAAAATTTTACGACTAAAATATGATTTCATCACCAAAACAATTTTATGCAACGAAGAATAATGTTTTTAACATCTGATAAAATTTTGAGAAAAATCGAATTGACAGTTTTTTTACAAAAAATTAAAAACCTAAAAAAAAACTTAATAAAAGTTGGTAAAAATTGATTTTTGACTCAAATATCTTTGCAAAACTTTGAGATATTGGCTTCAAACTACTTTTATCTTTCAAAAAATATTGTTTTCAACATTCAGTAAAATTTTGAAAAAAATCGAATGGACAGTTTTTTTTACAAAAAATAAAAACCTAAAAAAAAATTAATAAAAGTTGGTAAAAATTTATTTTCGACTCAAATATCTTTTCAAGACTTTGAGATATTGGCTTTAAACTACTTTTATCTTTTTAAAAATATTGTTGTCAACATTCAGTAAAATTTTGAGAAAAATCGAATTGACAGTTTTTTTACAAAAAATTAAAAACTGAAAAAAAAATTTAACAAAAGTTGGTAAAAATTGGTTTTCGACTCAAATATCTTTTCAAAAACTTGAAATTATGGCTTCCAACTAATTTTAACTTATAAGAAATATTGTTTTCAAAATTAAGAAACATTTTGAAAAAGATCGAATTGACAGTTTTTTTACAAAAAATAAAAACCTAAACAAAAAAATTATTAAAAGTTGGTAAAAATTGATTTTCGACTCAAATATCTTTTCAAGACTTTGAGATATTGGCTTTAAACTACTTTTATCTTTCAAAAAATATTGTTGTCAACATTCAGTAAAATTTTGAGAAAAATCGAATTGACAGTTTTTTTACAAAAAATTAAAAACTGAAAAAAAAATTTAACAAAAGTTGGTAAAAATTGGTTTTCGACTCAAATATCTTTTCAAAACTTTGAAATAAGAGCTTCTAACTAATTTTATCTTATAAGAAATATTGTTTTCAACATTCGGTAAAATTTTGAGAAAGATCGAATTGACAGTTGTTTTTACAAAAAATAAAAACCCAAAAAAAAAAACAATACTAAAACTTGGTAAAAATTTACTTTCGACTCAAATAGCTTTTCAAAAATTAAAAATATTGGCTTCAAACTTATTTTATTTCACAGAAAATATTGTTTTTAATATTCAGTAATTTTTTTATAAAAATACAACAGTCCGTTTTTTCATAAAAAAATAAAATCTCCAAACAATAGAACTCAAATTTGGTAAGAATTGATACATTTAGACAAACTTTTAAGCAAGACAAATCGATAGATGGGATGGGAAGTTATCAGTGTGGGTGGCATCCCAGCCTCTTTTTTAAATCTAGTCTAGTCTAGCAAATTTTTTGATTTGGTTTTGATTTTCAACAAGATACCACTCTGTATCAGAGTTCTTAGATCCAATTTTATACATTTAAAATCGCTTCTTACTTTTGATATAGAAAGTATCGAATAAATGATGCATATTTAAATTTTTTTTTCTAATGTTTGATAAAATAGAATAATGTTTATGTAAAACCTCTTTTCTCATTGTAATATCAAAGGTCACCCCATTAATACCTAAAAATATGTTAATTTTTTCCCTAGGTGTTGTTACTCATATTTCTATTATTTCTGTGCCAGGTTGAAGTTATTTGTATTTGGATTTTAAGAACTAAAATTATATAAACCTTTCTATCTATTCTTGTTTTTGACTATCTACAATAAATATTACTAACATTTTTTAAAAAATATTTGTTTCTACTCAAATATTTTGACATATTATTATTATTATCTATTATTATTTATTGAACTATACATAAATGTACAATACAATACTTAAAGCTAATACCAGGGCTTATAGCTAAATATTTTTTTTTGTTTTGACATAAAAAAGGCAAGTGTCTTGAACTTATTTCGCTTTCAATTTTGTTTTTACTAAAAGTACTGCGAAAACTTGTTAAAATGGTTTTTCTTCTCCAAAGTGTTAAGAGAAAAAACAATGATATTGATGTCAACCGAATTCAACTTTATAAACAATAGCGTTCATAAAGACATGCCAAGGTTTTTGTTTAAGAAAGAATCAAGTTATATTAAATTTCTTTAAATTTTAATATTAAACTGTAAATTTTCAAATAGGCAAGAGGAAATAAAAAATTATGAAAACTAATATATTTTAATGTTGACATTTCAATAAACTTAAACTTCAAACAATTTTGAATTATCAAAAGTCTATAATTGTGTAAAAATTTACAATAAGACAGTTTTAGAAATATTCAACCAACATAAATTCATACAAATTTGTGTCAGCATAACAACTAGTTATTAATTTTGCGGTTCAAAAGTATAGGGCTGGAATTCGACATCTGTCAAACAAGTTATTAAACCAATTTTCTTTTCAGTTGAAAGTTTGATATTTGCGAAAATAGATCGCTTAACTATCGCACAACGCCTAAAAAAATTGTTAAAACTGCTACAAAATTAGTGATTCTGCCACAGCCACAGATCGTGCTTAAAGAGGAGATTATGGTTAACATAATCGTGCAACTACCCAAGCAATTGACAAAATTGTGAAGAAATTTGAAGAGGCAGGATTGGTTAAAGATATTGTAAGGTAAGTCAATTCCTCGTCGTTCTCAAGTATTAGGACTACCTTACGATACACTATGGAGTATTTTGCATTTAGATCTACACCTTTACATTCATATAAAGTTCAGTTCACACAACAACTGAAGCCTGCGGAACATTCACAACGTCGCTTCGTGATACGTCCAATGGGTGCTTGAACAACAGGTGGTGGACGGCGATTTTTCGAACAAAATTTTCTTCATAAACCTTTAAATCTTGAGCACTTAAAAACCAACATTCGTCAAGTTATGGCTGAGATACCATCCAATATGTGTCAAAAAGTGGTCAAAAATTACCTCAAAAGAATCGATGATTGCAACAATTCGCGTGATGGTCATTTAAATGATGTAATTAAACTTTATAATTAAAAAAGAAATATCATGAAAAAGAATATTTAATTTGTATTTTATTTATGTTTACTATTGAAACCGCAAAATGGATAACCCTGTAGTTTATGGAATGAATTTATTAATTTTAAGAGAAATGGTAAAGCCCATTTATGTTTACTAAACATTTTTTTTCCCAATATTTGGTTGTTGACAAGAACATTAATGTCCGTCCAGACCAAAAACTTATTTTCAAAATATTTCAGAAACATTTAAGAAATGTTTCAGAAAAAGAGGAACATTTCTGAAATGTTTTTTTTTTGTCTGAACTCTCGCGAAACATTTTTGAAGTGTTTATGATACCTATTCCAAATCTCTTTGTTTCCAAAGCATTAACATAGATCAAAAGTCGGTGAGTAGCTATGTATGAATAAAGATATAAAATGTCACGAAGAGTGTGGAGCAACGAAAATGTTATCCATTTGATACAAAATTATGAAATAAAAAAAGTTTTGTGGGATTAACTTGATGAAAATTTTAATAATTAAATCAAAAAAACTTATAATTTGTTTAAAAATCTCCAATAATATAACTTTTGAAAAAGAAGAGGTAGGCTAAAAAATCAAGATGATAAAACACGACACTATCAGTGCTAATTCTTTAACAGTTCGTTTTCAATTCAACAACTTATTCAAACGGCTTGAACATAGTTAGGAAGTTACCAAATTCTATGAATTTATGATTTGATCTTTTACCATTTAGTTTTGACCATTATGGGACGTCATGTATAAACATTTTCAAAAAATTGTTTACATAATATTTTTTTTAGAAATTAATCATTGGACTGTCTTGTCTTTTGAAAACAAATTTAATTAACAAAGTAAACATAAATAAATCAGGTAGCGCAATAGTCCGTTGAGAACTATGGCCAAGTGATTTACAACTTTCAAACATTCCTGTGTCCGAGTCATGGATGTAGCGGACCTACAGTGTTATGCCGAATTCGAACTGCTAATTTTAGAAAACACTTTTCAAGACAAGAATTACTCTTGAAGGATTTGTTTCCTCTATTGTTAATAGGAAATAATTACAAATATTTGATATTAAAAATATTTACTATACCAACAATTATAAACATGATTACACTAGAAAGAGAAAATGCATATACATTTTAAAAAGATTCAAAAAGTAGGAAATAAAAACTCACTGTCAATAATTTACCAAACATTAAAATTAAGTAGATACCATTTTAAAATATTTATTTTTTTAATTTCATATCAAAATGTTAGAAGTTGCAAAAAATTGAATCACTCCATTGATCAATCTTATTTCAAGCTCTAGGTATGAGTACGTATACGCACATGACAATTGCTGAAGACTGATCTTCGACCCTTTTCCAATTTAGCTTAGGTACTCGCGCACTCATATTGCCTCTAGCATTTATTTTGACAAGCAAACAAAACACGAATGAAATTCAAATCAAAATGATATCCATGAAATACTTACATCCTTTTCCATCATCCACCAATCACTGCCAACAAATTATCATTAATCACCGATTTTATTTCCATTGTTATACGAGTACAGCATTGCTCTTTATATTCTGTGAAGATATACCTTTTGGAACTGGGTATACCAATACCAAGTTTCCAATGAACCTAGATCGGAATAAAAAATATCTTAACATCAATTAGGTGTAAATATGATGGATGACTTATGATGATCCTTATAAAATATACAACATCTCTCGAACTGTGTTCCTCATCTTTATTCGAGATACTCTCCATATATACGTAAGCGAGCTGTGTTATGTGAGTCAAAACTGACAACAGCAAACAAATTTGAACGAATTTTCGACTCCAGGGAGTACCTATGATATACGAACAGCAAGAATCCATCCAATCTCCTGATGCAATATTACTCACTCCTCTTCCTGATGCTGTGGCTGTCTGTCTCTGGGTCGACTGTGTCGATGAGTCTTCTACTCGTATATGGGATCGGGATGATATTGGATATATGGACTTATTGTATACCTTAGCCTGCCTGGCTTGACTGCATTCATGCCCTTTGGCATCCATCCTTCATTTTGTATCTTTATGCGGATTTTATTTAATCGTCCATTCGTTCTTCTTGTATCTATAAAGGTTGCATTGCGTTACTTCTTCCAGCATATGATATATAGAAGGTCTATGGTATCTGTACCGTATAGGTTAGATACGTATTATGTGAAAGTAACAAGCCGTGATATGCACCCTAACGCGATGATGCCAATAATCGATCTTTTTTTGAGTGTAACATAACTAACAACGTAATCCCGTTGATCTCTGGCGCTGGTTGATGGTTGATGGTTGTTCTTTTTCTGACTTTTTCCTTTTGGGTTTCTGAGATGTGTGCGGAATTTCTCAACTGAACTGAAATAGATTTTGAAAAAAAAAGAAAACCAAGCTCTTTGAAAGATTGAAATGATGCGAGGGCAAATGAGAAACAAAACAAATAAATTGAAGTCTTGTGATAGATTAGATCGTGATATCAATTAATCATAACAAAATTATTGATTGAACTCTAGAGATTAGGGCTTATGGAATATGTGCCATCAGCAATAGGTAAGGTATGTGTATGTGTATAAAGGTGGATACATTTGGAGAGATCTCTTGTGATGTGTGGAATTCAAATTTGGCGCCCAAAGTGTCTGTCATACAATATGTTACATGATAGAAAATTAGGAGAGATCAAAAGATGTACATTATTCAATAAAATATTTCATAATTTCACATAAGACGAATTAGGTTATTGTCTTAAGGGTTTTGAAATTTTTGATAGGTCAGTTTGGGTAACATACTCTTATATGCATGAATGTTATGTACCATATAAATACACGGACTTTCATATACAAAATTCCGTTTAAAACGAAAAATATTTAATAAATAGGTACAAAAAATATGTTGCCAACAAATGCAAACAATTCTAAATTTTGACAATTTTAATAATAATTTATAATAAAATTTTGAAAAAATTTGCGAAATTTTAACTCAATAAAATAGACTATTTTAAAAAGAATATCGTATAAGAATAGTAATATCAGAAATAACTTTTACGAGTATTTAATTTGAACCGAATGAAAGGGGTTCGTTCGTAAATTATGGTCTAAGTGAAATGGTTCTCCACGTACAATAGATGGCGTTATTGGTGATAAAATGTGATGTATTTTGCTGACATGAACTTTTTACAAAATATAAAACAATAATAAAGCTTGCGTCTATTTTCGTATAGCTAACAAAATTTAGTCGATTCAGTTTAAATACAATACAATAAAAACAAAGTTTTGTTTTGTTGACAAATAATAATAAAACAAGATAACAAGGAAGCAAAGAGAACTCAAAGATCGATGAGTAACTATGAGCAACTTGGAAAACCAGAATGTCAAGCAGCGTTAACACTTCTAAAAAAAAGTGGAGGTAGATTTGGGGAAAAAAGCAAAGTAGATTGAGAAAAAATGGAAGTAGATGTCAGAAATCAAAAATTAACTTTTTCATATTATTCAACATATTTTTAAATTACATTATTTGAATGAAAGAATTTAAAAAAAACTAGAAATATTGAAGCCTTCATATCATATAATTCAATATGTTAATGTAACATTTCTTTAATTAATATTTTAATTTTGTATCTGTAACTTTTTCAGAGGACTTGTCAAGATACTTATGTAGGTTTTGTTTTGACTGGTAGTGTTGCTGCAGTCGGTCGCCCAAAATTTTTAAAAACTATACAAAATTTAAAACATGCGTTTACAAAAAAGAATTAATATAAGTTGAGTTGTTAGCTCATTGAAAAAACATTCAATAGATTAAATTATCAAACATTATTTAAAATAAATTGAAAAGAAATTCTGTTGAAATATCAGAATTTATCTTGAGTTTTAAAATGACGCAATATTGTCTTGTATGTTGAACACTACTCTACGAACACATCCATGGAGCCTTATAGGGGCCATTAACGACACAAATTGACTCCGTAAATTGATATTTTATGCAAGTCAGTTTTTGCAAAACACGATACAAGTTAACTGTACAGTTGCCAGTTTAAGAAACTTTTGTATCAAAGAACATGTCACAAAAATAAAATCGCTGTCTGTATATTGCTTGCTATTGAACAACTTATGTCTTAAGTAACACCGTTAATTGAAAAAAAAAATGGGTCTATGAAATAACTCCCACGAAATAAGCCCCACTTTTAAAAATGAAATAAGTCCCACCAAAAATTGCCACGAAATAAGTCCCACTTTTGAAAACGAAATAAGTCCCACCAAAATGAAATAATTTAAAAATTTACTTGAAATGATATAACTCCCACTCAAAATGAAATAACTCCCCCTTGAATAATATATTTCTTAAATGAATTAAGTCCCACTTTCATAAACGAAATAAGTCCCACTAGTAACAACGTTTGGATTCGTAAATGGATTAAGTACAGATCAATTGTTCTTATTATTAAGATGGAAACCGTTTCGGAAGGACCATCAGATTAAAATTATCGACCTTTATAAATGGCTTGAAGATCCAGTGCATGGTAGACGGTATTATAGTTTTAACGTGGCATTGGGATTAGTTGTATTTTGTAATGGTGATATTAGAAAACATGGAACAGGAATTCCAATTTCCTACTAAAAATATAATAAAACACTTACATACGTAATTACGTCAACAATTTTTTTTAATATTGTTTTTCCAGTAGTTAAGTTCGGTACCTATTTGTACACATTTCTTTAAAGTTTTTTTTATTATAGTAAGTATAAAGTAATTAATAACAAAAAAATGAGTGCCATGAGAGATAAGGACAAAAAATTATGGCTGTCCCTTTTACGAAATGTCCAATATATAACGTTTTGCATAAGAAAAAAATGAGAAATAAAGCCATAAACGCCTTTTATTCAAAAAAAGAGTTGATATTGGCGCCTGCCTGGCGACTTTACATACCCTAAGTGGAGCAACGTAGTTGCGTGAGCGGGTGTGACCCCGAAAAAGGGAGTTAAAATCTTGAGAACCCGCGAAGCGGGCCACCCACAGGTGCTTTTATTGAAAGAAGTTGTTTACATAGGCGCCTGCCTGGCGACTTTACACACCCTATATATAATTGTTTCTCAAAAAAATATAAAGAAGCTTGCTGTTATTCCTCTTCCCTACAATTATTTCGTATGTCACACTCATGTTCACTATTGAAATTCACAAACTTAACTAATCAATATAATGATAAGGTCTTGTAAACTAGCACACTTAACAACATTTCGTTAAGAGCAAGAAATAACGGAACTTTTCGAAAGCATATTCTACAATACAATACATTTTTTTTAAAAAGCAACAAAAAGAACATTATGAAATTCAATGAGAAACAACGTGAAGAGCAACAAATAACGGCAAAAATTACTAAGCATTCACTTAAAATGCAAAATTATGAAAATGAAATAAGTCCCACTTAAAACGAAATAAATCCCACCAAAATATAAATTTAGGGGTATGAAATAACTCCCACTTTACAAAACGAATTTATTTTCACTCAAAACGAAATAAGTCCCACTTAAAATAAAAACGCGTAACGAAATAAGTCAAACCAATTGACGAAATAAGTCCCAATTTTAAAAACGAAATAACTCCCACTTTCAAAATAGCAATTTTTGGTGGGACTTATTTCATTTTTAAAAGTGGAACTTATTTCGTGGGAGTTATTTCATAGACCCAAAAAAATATCTACTATAATGAACAAAATCAATATCCGCCTATCATCGCTTATCGTTAACTTTAAGGTTTTTGGCCAGCGGAAACAGCTATGCAGATTTAAAATAGCTATTTCTCCGTAAAGAATTGGACAAATAATCATGAAAACATGCGAAAGCGTTGAAAATTAAAAAAATGGCTCGTCGTTTCAAAAATGTCATCCGCTCCAATACCTGTTTTCTGACTGCTTTTTACTTTCTTGACTAAAGACTCACTATTTTCCAAAAAGACGGATATTTCTTGTAAAGTTCAAAAAATTGGCCTCAATATTCTCGTATATTATATATATATTTGCAGAATAGTTGTACAGATTTTGATATTAACCGTTACAAAATATCTGCACAAGTTGACGAACCTGAGCAAATATTAAAATTGTTTTGATTTTTACGCAGTTATTGTACAAATCGCACAACCAACCCCATTCACAACAAAAACAGTCGGTGCAAACCCCAATTTGCACAGTTGTTTGTGTCGTGCGTGTAAGGCCGGTCTAAGAATTAAAAATTTGAAAATTGATTTCGATACTCGCATAAAAGTGAAATCTCTATACATAGCAGAATTTCACTTTACTTTTTCTCTGAAGTGAATCTACTGCGGATGTGGTATTTGTTATTCATACAAATTTCTACTTTAGGTACTGCTGATGACTTTTTTAAAAACTTGGATAAAAAGAAACTATTCAACAATTATAACACTTAGATGTCTCCATTTTCTTTGCCCTAAAAGGCTAGACAAATCGTCAAGGAAGGTGTCTATTTCCCCCCGTTTATTTTAAAGGGGCAGCTTTCTAAATCATTGACATAAACGACGTAAAATATAAAAAATATAGTTAACACTTGCCTCAAGAATTATTGCCACAATATAAAAGAAGATATGGATGATACAATTCTACATTCAAAGTAATTAAAGATAACATTCTCAAAAAGGGTACATGTAGTTTAGGGGATTTAAATTCCCTTTATCAATTGTTTGTCTTGTTATTAAAACAAAGATTACTACTGAGGAGTAATCTCTATCTAATTTTATATAAATGTAAAAATTTGGGGAGAAGGATGTGTAAAAAGCTATCCTTTTCTGATTTATTGTCTTTCGTCACAATAAAAAGCTGAATTTTAAGGAACATTTTATCCAAACAATATACTGCTTTTTTTCAAAATTTATTTTTAAAACAGGTAAAACATAAAAAAGCAGGCAACTTGTTACCTGTTTTAAAAATAACTATTGAAATAAATATATTCATTATTATTTATTTTATCATTTTTTTTGAAAATCACTCTTTGATTATCATTCGCCAAAAGGCGGCAATTATGCTTTTTGACGAATTCACTGAGGTGAAAATGTGCCTCAACACTGCATGAAGATGATTGAAAATTAAATGTTGCCATTACTTGCCAACATTCTGACCATTTACGCAAGTGTCGGGAATATGGTCAAGAGGCTTTAGTTCTTAAGTCAAATGCACCTTTGAAGCGTGTAAATGCAAGTCTATGTACATATATCCTATGCATAATGTTCATCAACGACGAGCGTGAGAGGTGCAATTATTGGTCACGACGCCGACGCACGACGAATTGAGGTGGATGCCTCTTCAATCACACGTTTCCTAAATTTTGGTGTATTAATTTGTTCGGTACAACTTATGCAACCAAAAATACCACATACTGAAGTTTAGGACTATATCATGAAGAAATGGCGAAAATCTAATTTTGTTCAAAAATTTCACTTTGAAACTTATAACTTTTCAAATCTTGTGTCAATTTTGACTAGGAGAAAATTATCAATTTTGGCATGTTATATCCCTTGGTTAAGTCCTAAATAAATTGGGTAAATTTAGTGTTCCTTAAAACTGATTTCATATTGTTTCACATGAGCCAAAATAAACAATAAAATTTAACGTAATTATTACTTTTTCTTAGCCGACAGACGACCCTTAAGGTCATTGTCGTAGGTTTGAATTTTTGAAAAAAAAAAGTAAAGCAACTTTAAGAAAATATGTTTCAAATGTATTTGAATTGAAATAAAATCAAATTAGAATACAAATACAATACAATATTATATTTCTTATGTAAAATATGAAATTCAAAACCTTCCCAAAAACTCTCACATTTGGTTCCTGTCAAACTTCTTTGTCCAATGTAAATTAAACATAATCATCATGAAAACATGCGAAAGCGTTGAAAATTAAAAAAATGGCTCGTCGTTTCAAAAATGTCATCCGCTCCAATACCTGTTTTCTGACTGCTTTTTACTTTCTTGACTAAAGACTCACTATTTTCCAAAAAGACGGATATTTCTTGTAAAGTTCAAAAAATTGGCCTCAATATTCTCGTATATTATATATATATTTGCAGAATAGTTGTACAGATTTTGATATTAACCGTTACAAAATATCTGCACAAGTTGACGAACCTGAGCAAATATTAAAATTGTTTTGATTTTTACGCAGTTATTGTACAAATCGCACAACCAACCCCATTCACAACAAAAACAGTCGGTGCAAACCCCAATTTGCACAGTTGTTTGTGTCGTGCGTGTAAGGCCGGTCTAAGAATTAAAAATTTGAAAATTGATTTCGATACTCGCATAAAAGTGAAATCTCTATACATAGCAGAATTTCACTTTACTTTTTCTCTGAAGTGAATCTACTGCGGATGTGGTATTTGTTATTCATACAAATTTCTACTTTAGGTACTGCTGATGACTTTTTTAAAAACTTGGATAAAAAGAAACTATTCAACAATTATAACACTTAGATGTCTCCATTTTCTTTGCCCTAAAAGGCTAGACAAATCGTCAAGGAAGGTGTCTATTTCCCCCCGTTTATTTTAAAGGGGCAGCTTTCTAAATCATTGACATAAACGACGTAAAATATAAAAAATATAGTTAACACTTGCCTCAAGAATTATTGCCACAATATAAAAGAAGATATGGATGATACAATTCTACATTCAAAGTAATTAAAGATAACATTCTCAAAAAGGGTACATGTAGTTTAGGGGATTTAAATTCCCTTTATCAATTGTTTGTCTTGTTATTAAAACAAAGATTACTACTGAGGAGTAATCTCTATCTAATTTTATATAAATGTAAAAATTTGGGGAGAAGGATGTGTAAAAAGCTATCCTTTTCTGATTTATTGTCTTTCGTCACAATAAAAAGCTGAATTTTAAGGAACATTTTATCCAAACAATATACTGCTTTTTTTCAAAATTTATTTTTAAAACAGGTAAAACATAAAAAAGCAGGCAACTTGTTACCTGTTTTAAAAATAACTATTGAAATAAATATATTCATTATTATTTATTTTATCATTTTTTTTGAAAATCACTCTTTGATTATCATTCGCCAAAAGGCGGCAATTATGCTTTTTGACGAATTCACTGAGGTGAAAATGTGCCTCAACACTGCATGAAGATGATTGAAAATTAAATGTTGCCATTACTTGCCAACATTCTGACCATTTACGCAAGTGTCGGGAATATGGTCAAGAGGCTTTAGTTCTTAAGTCAAATGCACCTTTGAAGCGTGTAAATGCAAGTCTATGTACATATATCCTATGCATAATGTTCATCAACGACGAGCGTGAGAGGTGCAATTATTGGTCACGACGCCGACGCACGACGAATTGAGGTGGATGCCTCTTCAATCACACGTTTCCTAAATTTTGGTGTATTAATTTGTTCGGTACAACTTATGCAACCAAAAATACCACATACTGAAGTTTAGGACTATATCATGAAGAAATGGCGAAAATCTAATTTTGTTCAAAAATTTCACTTTGAAACTTATAACTTTTCAAATCTTGTGTCAATTTTGACTAGGAGAAAATTATCAATTTTGGCATGTTATATCCCTTGGTTAAGTCCTAAATAAATTGGGTAAATTTAGTGTTCCTTAAAACTGATTTCATATTGTTTCACATGAGCCAAAATAAACAATAAAATTTAACGTAATTATTACTTTTTCTTAGCCGACAGACGACCCTTAAGGTCATTGTCGTAGGTTTGAATTTTTGAAAAAAAAAAGTAAAGCAACTTTAAGAAAATATGTTTCAAATGTATTTGAATTGAAATAAAATCAAATTAGAATACAAATACAATACAATATTATATTTCTTATGTAAAATATGAAATTCAAAACCTTCCCAAAAACTCTCACATTTGGTTCCTGTCAAACTTCTTTGTCCAATGTAAATTAAACATAATCATCACTTTGCTTTTACTTTTAACCACAAAATATTATTTACGTTGCTGCTCTATTTAAATTGAAATCAAAATAAAATTCCCATGGCTTCAAAAGGATTTCACATTGCATCCATCACAGCTTAAACTATATACTTTCTGTTAAACCAAACCATTATGCTACACCTATACCAATAATACGCCCGCAGCATTTTTCTGAAGATACGAAAACGCTCAAACTCATATATCTGCTTCATAATACCACATTCTTCTCTTCATTGAGATCGAAAGAAGACCAAAAAATGATGTTAACAATCCTTTCTTTCTTGAGACCATTGTCCATCAGCTTCCTTATATACAATAGCCGATTTTAACTGTAATTGTTATCTTAAAAGCCCCACGTCAATATGGACATGCATAACATGAAAAAGAGAACAACAAACGAACGCCTCCATCTTCATCTCCATCAATCCACCTCGAACACAGCACCACTTGACTTAATTTCAGAGCAGTTAACATGTTTGTAACTCCTGAGATTCTGTAGTCTGTACCATGATGGCGAGAGTATGGAATTCTCCTTCGAAAATTGTTGTTTGTGTTCAACAATTTTCGAACCAACAATCGAGCACAAATTGTTAATTGTATCATCAAACACAAGATGTGACAACGTCGAACGTCCCACGGGTTTGAGGATGACGGGACCGAGGGAGCGGGAAGATGCCCGCTGTTTTCTGTAACCAAAATTTCTGAATGCAGTCACAAGTTCAACTCATCGCTGTCGTCTTTTTCAGCAGTGTCGGAAGAAGGCTCAGGCCGATGCTCTGGATCTGGATTTTCCCAGAAGTGCGTTGTTTATGTTTCAAACACCTACTCCAAAGACCGAACTTGCCTATCGCTAACACACAATTCATGCTCCAAACTACTATAAACACAAAAATGTTGTGGTTTGGTTTTTGTCCAACAATCGTTACAATTGTCTCAATATTTTCATCAATAAATACTAAGATTTTGGGTTCGAGTGCTTTGTGTAGCAATTTAATGGCTTATGGACCCAAGAGAATATCTGAAGTGTTAAAATTGGGGCTTACGGATTCCGACAACTCGTTAATCTGTCATGGATTCGATAATTACTGAATTCATTTCATAGAGAATTATTATTTTTTGGAATGTGAATGCTTTGAAAATGTTGTGTCTTGTCTGTGTCTTGTCTGTGCCTTTGATGTTTTTTATTTCGTGTGACGTTGTGACAGGTGGAGGCATTGTTCGGGAACTTAACTTACTATCTTGTATATTATTATATTATGAACTGTGTGTTATTGAGGAAATTTTAGGTTAAGAGTAGGATGCATATAGCTTTTCACGCTGTCAAGACCTAGAAATTTAGAGGATTAACATACGTATTTGGTGTTTAAAAGGTGATAAAATGTGGAGGCAGTCTTTGTGAGAGAGCGCTTGGATGCGCTGCGCTGGGGAGCTTATAGTTATTGGGACAAAATATTTATGTTGTACCTGTTATACATATAGAAGAAGAATAAGAAGAATGCTGTGCTAAACAGTGGTTTATTGGACTTTAATTTAAAAATGTTGGCACTTTTACGTAGAGATTATGTCAGCCAACATCGATTCATGCCTATAACAATGGATGGTTAATTTTTGAATATCTATGAGAAAATGGGTTTTCATAAATATCTTTGGAGCCATAAGTCTTTGCGGATGTTGAGAGCAAGTCGATGGGTGTGAGAAATGTTTAAGAACCGTTTTTTATTTTATTCGAATGCGTTGAAATAAAATGAAGTGGCAATCGACGGTAATCTTAATTTTATAGCAAATTTATTATAGATGAGTTTTTATTTTAATTGCAATTAAGGTTTTAAATGAAGACGATATATGGATTTTTATGAAATATTTAAAACGGGATTTTAATATTGAAGATAATATCAGTTTTGAAAAATTGTGACCTTTCTTCAATGAATATTTAAACCAAAAAAAAAAAAACAAATAAGTGTTGCTTTCAAGAACATTTTTGAATGCAAAATATTTTGTATTTTTGGGCAAAATTTGATAAGAATCGGTAAAAGTATTTTCAAATATCTTTGAATGGATTTATAATTTGTGCTCAAAAGGTAGAGGCTCTCAGTTCGATTTAAGTGGTTTAAGCTGTTTATCCCATTTTAAAATATTTTCACACTATTTTTCTTATTTACCTCTTTAAAACAAGAAAGTTAAGACCTTTTGTAAAATAGCTTAAGTTCAATTCGTAGGGTTTTGCAAATGTTAAAACAACTTAAGTAAAAAATGATTAGTCTAGTCTGATGTATCAATTTATTTTATTTATCAGATAATAGTCAGAAATGATGTTGGTTAAATATGTAAGTTGTTTTTATGTTCGACATTAATCAAAAAATTCAAATCGATTATGTCAACTTAAGATATTTTACCAAAAAACTTTTCTTGCATTCACAATTCTTATATTGACTTAAAATGTTTCAAAATACTAAATAAAATAAAATAAAATAAAATAAAAGAATAAAAATAAAAATAAAAATAAAAACACAATAACGCTTTAACCGACCTAAGAATAACTTAGGATACTAAGTAAATCAAAAACTGTAAAAGTTGTTTTGGCAAAAGCACTTTAGTCAAAATAAAATACCTTACTTATTAAAATTTAATATTACAATTTGTATAATTGTATAATATAAAGGCGAAATCACTGAAAACCAGGGGCGTCTTTAGACTTTTGGGGGCCTTGGGCCCAATAGGATTTGGGGTCCAAAAAAAAGTAGGTATAATATATTTTTTTTTAATTCTTTAGGTTAAAAAAAATAATTTTGAAATGAATTTGTGTTTTTTTTTTTAAATATTTTTACCTTTTAAAAAGAACTAAAAACACATAAAAAAGATATTTTTTTATACCTACTTTTATAATTTTTTTTTAATTTACCTTCAAAAGTTGAACATTTTTCTTTTTAGTTGATTTTTGATAATTTTTATTGTTTTTTTGGTTGATTTCTAATGTTTATATATATTTTTTTTAATTTCATGTAAGTTTATTTCCTTAAATTTGTTTTGATTTGTTTTTTCTTTTAGATATATAGCTATGTAAGTTTAAGTATATACAATAAAATATTATTGAAGGCATAAATCATGAATTAAGTCATCAAATTCAATTTTCTGCAGTAATTAATTTTCAATTGATAAATTGACAAGCTTTTTAGTCTATCTTGTAGCATAGTGCTTCGAAGTTCATTTTTTATTCGGTTCAATTTCGAAAATGAACGCTCTCCAGTCTGCACTGCAGTTTGAAACCATCAAAGAGAAAAAAAAATTCTAGATGCAGTTTCTACATTTGGAAATGTGTTCCCAATTTCATCTACTGTAATAAATTAGACTGTACAATTTTGATATTGTAATAAGATCTTCATTTACATCTTTATTGAATTCTTTTAAATACTGTACGAGATGCAGGCATTCTACCTCAAGTTCTTCTGCATTAACATCTCTATGGTATTTTTTTGAAAACTGTTCGCAAGAATTTTGCAACTCCACTGAAGTCAAATATTGCAATCGGCAATAAAGCCAAACACCGCATTAATTTCTTTATAACAATTGGATCGTATTTTTAATTGCAAAGTAATAGTGTCAATAATTGGAAAAAAAGTTGATATTTTAAACTTTTCTTTCCCAATTAGCTGAACGGATGGTGCAGGACCATCAAAATATGTGGCACGCGAACTTCGTACTATTTTTCGTTGCAATAAGTCTTTTATTTATTCGGATTCTGAATTTTGGCACACGCTTCAAATTTATCAAAATTCTTCCTTTTATCATTTATGAAAGAACAAAGCAAATTGGCAGCAACGTCAATCGTTATTGTTTCTTTTTGAAGGCTCTTGCTGGTTTTATGAATTTTTTCTAATATTGTTCTCCAAATTTCTGTTAAAATGAAGAGCTCCAGTTTCGACATTTTCTTAGACAGGCTTAGCGCTTCGCTTTTTGTGTCTGGAGCTTGCTCTGGATCTCTAGAGATAGATGTCAAGGCTTCAGTAATTTGCTTATAACCATGATGGAGCGCGATAACTGCATCAGATCTCTATGTGAACCTAAATATTCATTCAATTTATTCCAGCGATGAGTAGAAGCAGAAAAAAAAGTTGTATATTTTTTGAACCACTTGAAAGAAACTTGTTGCCTCCTGCACACAACCAGCCGCATGAAGGCCTACTACTAAGTTAAGAGAATGTGATGCACAAGGTACAAAGGTAGCAAATTCGCACTTCTCCTTTAACCTTGCTTCCAAAACAAGATTATTTTCCCTCTACAATCCTCTATTGAAGTATCATGATTTTCCAAAAATGTCAAGATTGTGTCAGCCCAATATTCAAAATTATTCTATCCGACTCATCATGTTACAACTCATCATTTCGTAACTCATCCATGGGACAACTTTGTGTCCCATCTCCCATGCCTAAAGACTACACTGCTGAAAACTATTTTTTTTTTTTTTTTTTTTTTTTTTTTTTAAACTTTATTTAGCTAAAAAAAGCTATTTAAAAATACATATTTTTATCTTAAAATCTATTTTTAACATATATTTTAGTTAGTCTTTTAAATTTATTTATATTGAATTCATTCTTCATTTCATTTGGTAAGCTATTAAAAATAGATAATCCTTTATGCATAACCATATTTCTAGTTCTTTGGTTTCTATAGTTTAATAATCTAAAATCATTTGCATTTCTCAGTTGATAAGAATGGACTTCATTTACATAAGTTAAATTTTCACATAGATAATTTGGCAAGAGGTTAAACTTCATTTTATAAACAAATAACAAAACATTAAATATAATTCTTTGGTTAATACTGAGCCAATATAATTGTCTTAACATGTCTTCTATGTGCGTCAGTCTATTGCACAACAAAATTACTCTCATTCCTTTATTTTGAAGTTTTTGCAAGCGATTCATCATTGTGTTATTGCACATAAATAAGATGCTAGAACAATACTCAAAGTGAGGTTTAATAATAGTATTATAAACATTTATAGCAGTTGATTTTGAAATTCTTTTTCTGATTCTACCAAAAAAGTGAATTTTTTTGGCAATTTTCTTACAAATATAATCAACATGAGAGTTAAAACTTAAACCATTATCAATCAAGACTCCTAAATATTTAATCTCACTTACTATTTCAATTTTTTGATTATTTATGCAAATATCACTGTTTGATTCACCATTTAAAATCATTGCTTTTGTTTTATTGATATTAAGTTTCAATTTGTTCATATTGAACCATCGTTGCAAATTTTTTAAATCATTATTTATCTTTATAATGCATTCCTCAGCAGTGTCTCCTGAAGCAAAAAGAAGGGCATCATCGGCAAACAATACCAATTTGGAAAATTCAATAACTTTTTCCATATCATTTATGTAAACTAAGAACAAAAGGACTCCAAGCAGAGATCCTTGAGGTACTCCACAATTTACATCTATAGAGTCTGAAAAACAGCTATTTATCTTAGTTTTTTGGCGTCTTTGGTATAAATATGACCGAAACCAATTTTGTTCGTTTGCCCTAATGCCATATTTCTCTAGCTTCATTAAAAGAATATCTCTATCTACTGTTTCAAAGGCTCTTTTCAGATCCAAAAAAACTGCAACAACTATCTTTTTGTCATGTATTTCAATTTTCCATTTAGTTATTATTAAATTGAGAAGAGATTCACAATTATGGTTTTTCCGGAATCCTGATTGATAATGTGATATAAGACTGAATGATTCTAAGTATTTTTGCAATTGTATGTAAACTACTTTTTCAATAATCTTACTCTCTAGTGGCAACATATTAATAGGTCTAAACTCTTCTGCGTTTTTGGTGTTTTTAACTTTAGGAATTGGTACAATAGTTGATTCTTTCCAACAATCTGGAAAAATTCCTTCAAGAATTGAATTATTTATTACCTTTGTCAATAAATTCCCACAGATTTCAAAAGTATCTAAATACATTCTAATATTAGCATAGTTTGTATCTTTTTTGTTGTTCATCAATTTCATAATTTCTTTTAATTCTAGTGTGTTTATTTGTTTGAACTCAAATTTAATATAATAATAATCATCTATTTGATTTACATACTCAATATCTTGTATCTGGTTTCTAATTTCAGTTATACTTTTTACAAAAAAATTATTCAATACATTAGCAATATCAATATTATTTCTATACTCTGTATTATTATGATAAATTTCTTTTATTTCTTTATGTGTTTCCCTGAGTATTAACTGTTTAATATTTCTCCACATAGTTTGTTGATCACTCGAACTATCAATTTTTCTCCTAACGAAGTTGTTTTTTGCGGTCTCCAAGGCAGTTTTAAAACGGTTTCTTTTCATCTTATATGAATTCCAATCATTTTCATCAGCAGACAATTTCGCGATATGATATCCTAATATTTTATCGTTTTTTAATGTTCTTAAGTTTTCAGTAAACCATTCGTTCTGATTTTGCTCAATGGTTATAGTTTTCATAAATATTTGCAATACACTTATGAAATTTTCACTAAATTTGCCAGCAAGTGAATTTACTTCAACATTATCTTGTTCAAAATAAAAGTTTTTAGTTTGCAATTCATTCAAAAACTGTTCACTGTCATATTTTAAAAATGTTATTGATTTAGGTTCTAAAGTGATATCGGAAAGAACTTTGATTTTTACTAAAATGCTTTCATGATCACTGATTTTCAATTCACTCACCGTATTTGCTTTTATGTTTGTCTTGTCGTTTACAATTACATAATCGATTAACGATCTTGAATTCTTTGTGATTCTGGTGGGTTCAACTATATCTACTATATCTACACATCTTTCTTAATCATTTTTAAACAAAGATTGCAAGTTAAAAACAAACTTTCTGAAAAACTGTATCAACAGACTTAACAGCTTTTATCTTTGGAACACTATCATTTCATAGTCAAAGGTTAATCTTTTAACAATCCTTAAAAAATGGCGACATGCACATTTTCGGGCTTCTGGAATTTCCCGAGGTTGCCACCTGAAACCTTCTGAAGTCCGCAAAATTTAATTTGATTCCTTATCTTAAAAAGAGGCTGGGATGCTACCCACACTGATAACTTCCCATTCCATCACGTCTGTCCATTTGTTTTGTCAGTTGAATTGTATTAAATTTTTTTTTAATTTTTGCATATTATGAAATAGTCTGATTTCAAAATCTATTTTAATTAACGAGATTTTTATACAAAAACAAATTTTTTCCAAATTTTCGTACTATTTTTTGTAGATTTTAATTTTGTATAAAAAAACTGACTGTTGGATTTTTATAAAAAAAATTCTTAATGTCGAAAACAACATTTTCTTTAAGATAAAAATAGTTTTAAGAAAATATTTTTAAATTTTGAAAAGCTATTTGAGTCGAAAATAAATTTTTACCAAGTTCTAGTATTGTTTTTTTAGGTTTTAATTTTTGTAAAAAAATGTGAATTCAATTTTTCTTAAAATTTTACTAAATGTTGAAAACAATATTTCTTATAAAATAAATTTAGTTGGAAGCCATAATCTCTAAGTTTTGAAAAATATTTGAGTCGAAAATCAATTTTCATCAACTTTTATTAGGGCTATGTTTTTATTTTTTTTAAAAAAACTGTCAATTCGATTTTTCTTAAAATTTTACTAAATATTGACAAACATATTTTTTAAAAGATGAAATGAGCTTAAAGCCAATATCTCAAAGTTTTGAGTCGAATATCAATTTTTATCAACTTTTGTTAATTTTTGTTCAGGTTTTTATTTTTTGTAAAAAAAACTGTCAATTCGATTTTTTTCAAAATATTACCGAATGTTGAAAACATTATTTCTTTTAAGATAAAATTAGTTGGGAGCCATAATCTCAAATTTTTGAAAAGATATGTGAGTCGAAAATCAATTTTTACAAACTTTGAGCAATGTTTTTTTAGGTTTTTATTTATGTATAAATAAAACTGTCAATTCGATTTTTCTCAATTTTCAATTTTCTAGATTTTCTTAAAAAATGTTTTCTAAAAATGTTTGTTCGTAAAATTTTCGAGGTGACATATATTTTTCTCCTTTTTTTTTAATTTATAAAAAAACCGTTAATTGGATTTTTTCCCAAAACATATTTGTTTGGTATTACGTTACAATATATAATATAAAATTTAATTCGAGTCTCAAGCGTTATGGGTTCGTGAGATATTTAGGCTTAACCAATTTTTTTGAGAGTCCTTTTTGCATCTTTCTCCATTATTATCTGTATAACGAAATTTATTTGAAGTCGATATCTCTACTGGTTTTTGAGCTATGGACGACGAAAATAACTTCGCGAACGTACGGACGTACGAACGTACGTACACACGAACGCACAGGCATCTCTCTAAAAATCGACTCTAGGGACCTTGAAACGTCGAGAAATAATGTCAAAATTTTCAATTCGACAAATCGGACCACTTATAATAACTTCCTATGATAAGTTAAACAATTAAAAAGAAAGCAAGAATATTTTTACAATTTCTAGAGTGCAATAAAAATGTATAATTTATTCGACATTATTTCAATATTTTATAACTACATAAACATTAGTTAAGTTTTTTTATATTTTTGTCAATTTTTTAAAATTTTGGTTACTTTAAAGTATAAATGTAGAAAATTATTTTCTAAAAATCATAAGAAGTGTTGATTTATACTTAAACCCCCTTCCATCATTCTTTTTCATCGAAATCAGCAACTCAAGCCATTTCTAGATCAACACTAGGATGCATCAAGCTCAAATCATGATTCGTTGCCGAAGCCCAATTACGTCTTGGTAAAATTCTACCAAAACTAAAATATTTCTGCCTTAATTTATCTTTGATTTCATCTTCATTCATAATGGCACTAGCTTCACGGAAGTTCAAGAATATTCTACCTTTCTCGTCGGTCTTGATTGGCAGTATTTCAGTGCAGACGTTGCGAGCTTTCAGCAGGAACCCCTCCTCGACGTCCAAACGTGAATCGACGGATTGACTTCGACTTGGTTTGGATGTGTTACGTTTTTTGTTTCGTAAGCAAAACGGATCTCTATCGCTGGCCTTTACGTATTGAACAACTGGACGGTTTACACCCCATTTGGGTCTGGCATCCATTTTATCCTTTCGTTTTTTGTCCTTATCCTTGTCTTTGTCCTTGGCTTTAGCACGAAATGTAGTGGTAGTTGTTGTTGTGGTCGTTGTCGTTGTCTCATGGTCCTTCTCGGAAACTGTAGGGCTCTCAACATGACACGGCTTTGACTTGGAGGTTTTCGAAGTTTGTGTTGTAGTTGTGGTGGAGACTTCCCTCTTGAGTAGGACTTTGTAGAAATTGTCGTGGAAGAGACACAAGTCGCAATTCAGTGGAAGTTCCGTTTGGGTCTCAACATCTCTGAAACCTTCGTCATCCGTCAGGCCTCCTATTGGACTAGATCCTTGCTTTCCATCAAGCAAAGCTACTTCTTGTCCTGATGCAGGATTCTCCTCTGCTGCTGGTATTGGTGTTTCAACTGGCACAGCTGGTGGTTGATCAATTTCTAGAGAGTCTTCTGGGGAAACATCAGTATCGTGCCTATGTCTGTGGGATTCAATGTCATGACATTTGCCACACATATTGCACATGCACATACTTTCATCAGCTAGAGTCATCTTACTCTCAGTAGTCGACATTTCCGAGCGTTGAGTAGTCACATCATCACATGACATTTTTGAGCTTCCTAGATCTACGCCTTGGGGAACCTTCAACTGATGTTGCATGATGTATGTTGCAATCTGAAGATTTCCAATGACATTCTGGAGACCAAAAACGTCGGTGGTCACTGGCAGTGGAATTAGTGTAGTTGGTTGTATCATCACAGCAACATTTTCATTGTCCTGGCTCGCTTCAATGCGATTGACAACCTTTTTCTTGACATTCTTGCGCAAGTTAATTGGAGTTCCAATTAAGACTTTCTCTTCTTCCTTGTCGTCTTCCTCTGGCTCATGGGTCATTTTTTTCTCGAAAGTTGTTGTGGTTTTTGTTTCGTCTTTGAGTCTCCTTGGAGAGCTGGTTGTAGCAGGAGCAGCCTGGACTTTTGTTTCAACCATCACTGGTGGAGGAATATCACGAGTTGGTTCTTCAACTGCTGCCTCCTCTTCCTGATGTCGGCCAATAGCTTGTTCTTCATCATCGTCATCGATTGGAAGCACTTGCAATATTTCAGACTGACGAGTTTCCATTGGATGCCTCTGTTGTTGCTGGTGTTGATGTTGTTCCATCATGTTGATCTTCTTCTCGGGTAAATGCTGAACCACTCTCATATCAGTACCACTCGCAGAAGAATCGTTTTCCAGAGTTTTCACACCACTACTGCGACTCGGACTGCTGTAGGCTAAACTACTGCTGCTGCTGCCATTATTGGCAGCCTCAAGAGGGGGGATTTTATGCCGTCGCTTGCGTTGCTTTTCCATCTTGGCCGCGACCTCTGCCTTAGTAATTGCTTCCAACATAATCTGCTGTTTCTTCTTCTGAGCTTCTTCCTTCTCGATCTGCAGGTGACGCTCATATTCCAAGCGCTCCTTCTCGGCTTGTCGCTGGCGGGCAAGACGTTCCTCTTCGATACGTTCCTCTTGCATGTGCCTATCCATTTCCCATTGTCGTATACGTTCACGCTCCTGAAGCTGCTGCTTGATAGCGTTGTGGTATTCCACAGCCTTCCGACGCTTGTCCATTCTCTCGGCCAGAACCAACGGGTCTAGCGGGACATTCTGCCCCCGAATATGGGATTGCACTGAGTTGGTATCGTCCTCGCTGTCTTTCAGGTCGTGAAGACCCCGACTCAGCCATCCTGGTCCACTGGCTGTGCTGCCACTGTCGGCCATGTTGTATTTGTAGCTGCCCCATTTCGCTCGTTCTTCCCGTGTCTTTGGGTAATACTCGAGGGGTTCCGTCGGATACACTGGATATGTATTCGAGGTAGAGATATCCCTACTGGCGTTGGAAGGACTCGTTGGCGGAATATAATAGCTGAAAGTCAAAAATTAAGAACCCATTTAAAAACAATACTTTCCACTTACTTTGGCTGATAGCCACCATTGTCCAGGACATGGCTCGCCTCAAGGGCGTTGTTCACATTTTCTGGGACTTTTTCGCTCCTCACCAGGTATCCTTTATTGCCATGGTAGTTATTGTTCCCGTTGTTGTTTGGCTGCTGATAATAACCCCGTTTGTTGTTTTGTCTGGATCGATTACTTGCCGTTTCGATATCATTCCCGTGGCCATCGTCGTTGTCGTCGTCGTTGTTGTTGTACCAGATATCCGGAGTGTGGGTGTTTTTCGGGGAATCACTGAGATATCCCGACGTGTCCTCCTCCTGGCAACCGGGATTGTTTAGTCGACTTTGAATGTTATTTTGGTTGTTATTATTTCGACGCATTGCCAGGGCATAGTCCCTATGACGAATCGCAGGTAAACTAGGACTCCTGATGCGTTGCTGTTTCACCTTCTGCGACGGGCCACCGTTCACCGTCAGCCCATTTGAATATCGACTTTGATGGTTGGTCGCCTGGGGATTTCGATGCACAGTGTACGTGGCATCGCCATCATTCAGCAGGTCATAGCTGTTCCCGCGATGAAGCAGGTTACTACTGCCAACAGGATTCATTTGCCTACTGCTGGCGGCATTCGACTGACTTAAGTCCAGGTTGGAGTAGTAGGTGCGTATCGAAGTACGCTCAAATCGGTGTGACGACGACGAAGACTGATGGTGATGCGAGGAGAACATTTCGTTCATTCGAGCCAATTCTTCTGTAATCAACGACAATCCGTTTCGACAAACAACACACTTAGGAATTATTTTTATTTCTTGTCAAACTCACCCCTTTCCTTAGCCCATTGCTGCCTTTTGAGTTCCACAAGAGGCTGTGTTTTCACACCATTCATTATCTATTCCCCACAAGGGAGAACATCAAAATCAAAGTCCGAATATGGTCAGAAATCTTCTTCACTTTGTATATTCTCTCGACGGCACTTCACAGAAAATAATCCTTCTTAGCGGTGTTTTGTCTCCGCACCGTATGCAATTTAAGTCCACACAAAGCGAAAATTTCAAGAACACTATTTGCCAGGAAATTGGAAATTCCATCATAGAGCCTTTAAGTTGTGGTATTTTGCCTTATTTGCTGCCTCCTTGGGGGCTTTTGTCGCGATGTCTGGTTGTCCTAGGTAACGTGGTTGGGTAAACAATTTCGAGGTTTAATGTTATTTTCCAAATGTACTCAAGTTTATATATATTTACACAAATGACGATAAAGAGAATCCTTTTGCCGAAAGGAACACACAAAACAAAAACAAAATAATAAGCTGTAGTTTACTTTTTTTGAAAATATAGGCAAAAGTTGGCCCGCCATCATAGGCCGCACAAAATAACCAATTAAGTGTTATGGCATGTGAAGGAAGTAGTAACTGACATGCATACGTTAAGCGGGTACAGTGTAGTTATGTCTATAGCATGGAAATTTTGAGCGCGACTATACGAAGGACTCACATAGTAAAGTACGATATAGCGGTAGGACTTGTGTTTCGTTATTTAAGTTTGAGGGTATATAATTTTTTGTTGGAATAATAGAAAAAATGTCATGCAATGGAATTTTGAACACTAAGTTGTACTTTATATTGATGGTGAATTTACGGTTTTTGGTATATTGGCTTAGGTTTTATGAATTCCAAGAAGATACTCGCGTGTTGGCTTTTTTAAACCACAAAATAATTTTCAAATCTCTTGTTTCCAGATATTTTGAAAAAAAAAAGTTTGAAAAATAGTTTGAGATAGGAAGGAGCTAAGGAAAGTTGTTGACGTTACTGATTTTTTTTAATTCTATAAATTTATAAATACGTATATTTCCTGCTCAGTAAATTAAAATTCTATGGTTCAACCTATACGACTTTAAAATGCCTTTGATTCTTTTTTGATAATGCTCATAACATTTTGAATAATGCAGTTCTTAGAATGAGATATATACATACATTTTAGGAATATCAGAGAAAGTATCGCTTTATTTTTAAGGAGTCGGAAAAATGTTCATAACAATATTTTGTGTGAGATAAACAATTTGAAGTCACTATCTTTCTTTATTCTCCTAATACATAAGTCGAAAACCATTTCTTATCATCTGTTTTTGTTGTTTTTGTAGGTTTTTGTGTTTTTTTAAAAAAAAGTTGTCCGTTGAATTTTTCTAAGGTATTTTGCATATGATGAAATAGTTTGATTTCAAAATCTATTTTTGTTAACAAGATTTTTAGTCGAAAACCAATTTGTACCAATTTTAGTAGCACAAAGTTTTCTTATGCAAACAAGTACAGATTGGATTTTTTTAAGAAAATTTACCATAGAATAAAGTCATTTTGAAGTCAATACCTTCATTTATTTACGAGATATCGAGAATCGAATATCAATTTTTACAAATTTTTTCGTACTACATATTTCTTGAAATTTGAATTCTTATGAAAAAAACTGAGTAATGGATTGTAATAATATTTTTTTGAAAACAATAATTTCTATAAGAAGTTTGAAGTTAATATTTTTAATTTTTGAAATGATATTTGAGTCGAAAGTAAATTTTTGCCAACTTTTAGTAATGTATTTTATTTTTAGTAAAAAAAACTCTCAATTCGATTTCTCGACCTTGAAATGTACAAAGTGTCAATTCGACAAATCGGACCGATTATAATAACTTTCAAATAGTTTTCAGCTCAAAAGCTTTAAAAGAAATGATTTTGTAAATGTGCTCCAAATTTTAAGGAGCTAGTCTTGCATAACAGAGTCTAACTTAATTTATGTTACTTACTTATTTCAATACGGTCTGGGCCCCGTTCAACATGTTTCTCCACCCAATGGCGGATCCAGGGGGAGGGCGAGTCGTTGGGGTCATGAAAAACAACTAACAATTTTGTATCTTTAGTAATGCTTTAAATTATTTTCATAAAATTTGTTGCTAAGAAGAAGAGCAAATATTCAGGTTTTTAAGAAGAAACCTTGATTCTTAATCGTCAATTTTATATTAAGGTTGCCTTAAAATTCCTGAAACTAGCCTTCAATTCCATCTTATTTTTTTGATGCAAATAAATAGTGAAAATTGAAGTGATTTTTACTTGCGACATAAAGGAACTATGTGGCAAGTATTGTATTCGTAAAAACTTTCGAATTAAACATGGCATTACGATGGTAGAAAAGTCGAAAAAAGTGGGTCCCCCGATTTCCGTCCATCTGTCTGTCTGTCCTGGCTCTTACAGCCTAAACCATTGTGCCAATTGAAATTAAGGTTTTCAGCGGATTAGCTGTCGTGTAGTCCCCATGCAAATTGTTGGGTTTAAAATCGAAAATAAATTTGTTTCAAAAATGAACCTATTGATTTTTTTAAAACTTTCTCCAAGAAAAACATATTTTGGTATTGCTTCAGAAGGGCATCCTTCATAAAACCGTTATTTTATAATTTTCTCAACAACTAATCGACCGATTTTAAACTTCTCTTTCAGTGCCAGCTCTTGTCGATGATAAAATTTTTAAATTGATGATGATTTTTGATGATCAAAAATGTCATTAGTTTTTTTTTTTGATTTTTATAAAAAATAATAATTTTTTTTTACAGAACTTGATATCTCAGAAAGAACTTTTTAACGAAATTAAAATGTAAAATGCGTATTTATAAGCACTTAATAACTGCATACCAAAAATATTCTAAAGACAAAATTTAAGAATTGTATATATACAAATGAATTTTAAAAAACCCGCTTTAATAATTTTCGAAAAAAAATTAAGTCAATCTAGGTTGTTTGCGAAATAAAATGGCATATAAATTTTTGAGAAAAACTTATTTTGCAGGTACATTTTTAAATCTTAAAATGTAGGAAATATTTTTAAACAGACTTTTTTGAAGAAATTAGCAAATTCTAGCTGATGTAACTACATCTTTAAATGTTTTCAGGAATGTTTTCATAATGTAGAGAGTCGACCAAATTAAATAGTTATAGACTATGCCTTGCTGGACAAAATGAAATAAAATAATTTAATAACTAAAGTTGTCAATTTAGCTCTTGAAATATGTACATTTAATGTTAAGATACACAATTATGTTATTTATATTTTGTAAGCCTCCTTTAAAGAACATTAAGGAATATTTTTAAGCGGTGAGTAAAAACTCGTCTATATGTTAAGTATGTGACCCCGCCTTATTTAAAAGTCTGGATCCACCCTTGTCTCCACCTTTATTGACCAACGGCATCCAGTTGAACATCCCAAGGCTCTGAACGTCCTGGTCTTCGCCATCCTTCCATTTGAGGCATGGACTTCCCCGCTGTCTTTCATAAATTAAAACGCAAAGGACGGGTTATTTTTCGCTCATACGTGGTACGTAGGCAGGCCAACGGAGCTTCTTCTACCAAGCTTTATTTGAGTGGCTTTAATAGCGGTAAAAGTAATATACGCATTTTCCATCCTCATAAAAAGGGTCGACTATTCTCCGTAAGACCTTTCAGCAAAAGTTTGAAATTCATGGTGATATTTTCGGATTTAAAGAGTATTGATAAACTATAGAAGGTTCTGTTAGCTTCAGGCAAAAGCCCGACTTTTCTTCTTTTATGTTATCATCGACTGCTACTATTGGCCAAATGTAGGAGAAAGATTTTGTTTCATATTTGTGATTAGCTACCTTGAATGCTTTTGGGTTTTTAAAGTTTCCTGCAGACGAAGTCACCATTTACTTTGCTTTTCCCTCATTTATGTGCAGTCCCAGGTTTTTTTCCGCTAGCCCGATCTGGATAAATAAGTGTTGTACATCTTTGTGGCTTCTTCTAAATATGCCATTGTAATATGCGTAAGTAAGTAGCTGTGTGGACTTTTTGATGATTGTCCATCTGCTATAGATGATTCAGATTCTCGGATTACTTTCTACAATGCCAGGTTGAAGGGGAGGCACCATCTCCTTGTCGGAGCCCATTGAAGATGTTGACGCTTCTGGATTGCAATCAGGATATCTTGAGGAATTGAAAACTTCTTCATTATTATAAATTGTCATATTTTTAAGTTTGTTTAAATTGGGCAAAAAAGATTATTGTTAAGTTTTTTCAAATTGGGCAAGATAAATATGATAAAATTGGTACCTATGGCGTTTACTTGTTTTGTACTTACTTTTTATTTTTGATCTAAAGCATTTGTCTTTGAGGAAGTACATATTTTTTAAACAAACATTTCAGTTATCAGAGAAACCCGCAGATGCCAAAAAGTTTACAGAAAAAGTTGTTGCGATTTCGTCTAAACTGTAACATCTTTTTTCATTAAGTTCTTAAAATTAAAAATTATGGAAATTAATTTTTTAAAACAAGGGAACATCCAAGAAGTGAAGTCCACATAAAATCTATCAGCGGAAATAAATAAATTGCAAAATGTTGTTTTAACAGCCAATTCCGGAACCAAGGAAATGCATTGATTTTTTGTCTGCTATTATTCCACCATGAGAGCAACAAGTTATAGTTCGTAGGAATATACAAGAAACTTTATATACCGTTTTACGAATCATTTCATTTTATATATTCTTGTACCTTAAGCTTTTTTTTGTTTGTCTTCATAGCAACAAAAAGCTTTATTATACAGCCCATTTCCTGCCCTGACATTAGCTGCCAACACCCTTAACTTTTTCCGTATTTAGTTCATTGAACTAAACTTGGCCATAATACAAGAATATGCATTATTTAGCCGGACTCTTCTCCCTTCCCTCGTTCCATCAGTTTGTTTAAGTTTTTAGGGGTTAGGTACTATTTACAAAACTAAAATAATTCCTACAATAGTTTTTCGTAAAGGCCAAAAGTGTTTGTTTCTGTTCCTACATTTAGGTATAGTATTTATAGCTCGACAATCGATTTTCATGCATTTTCTGCCACCATATTGTTTGGTCATATAGAACTGTTGTAGAGAATGGGGCTTATAAAAAGAGGAAGAGGCATTTACTTAGGATATTTTAATCTGATTATAAACGTTCACGTTAAATATGTATGCATGTACTATACGGTGTACATTTGTTGTATTTTTTGTTTTATAATTTTTATTAAAATGTACGAAAAAATAAACATTCAATGGGGTTAATGTTATTTTATGCAAATTTCGACCTGCGATGTGACTGACCTGAGGAATTGTTTAAGAACTCTATGACTTTTTATACTTGTATCGTAAAAAGCCATCAAAATGGTGTTGACACAACATCATGCAATAGTTTAAGAAATTAAATTTATTATTGTTAGGTAATTGAAATACTATAGGTGCATACATACTAGCTTGTTTTTAAAGTAAGCCAAGGTGGATTTTATAGTTGCAAGTGAGTTATGAAGTTATAAAGTGAATCTTAGCCTGGTTTACTTTAAAACAAATATGCATAAAAGAGAAGGCAAGTTATTTATTACCATTTTAAGAACACAGTTAGTTATAAAGTTGAACATCTGATTGAATATAAATAATATTCTTTAAAGGATTGCATGGAATTACTTATCAATAATCAAATAATTAAGGAAGTTTTGTTTAAACTAATAATTATTATATTAGAATAAGCGCAAATGTTCAAATGGTAGAAATGTACACTCAAGAGTACACAAGCGTCCACAGATTCTTTCGCAAAAACTCACATATGTCTACTAACTCCTACTGTCACCTCCTCGCGTCGAACGTCGAGTGCCTAATACCTCAACTGAAGATCGGGTTTCAACCCCAGTGAGAGTTGTAGGGGGAGCTCAGCCTGTAAGGAGCGGTTATATCGGCTTTCACATTTGGAGTTTAAATCAAGGAGCTGGTCCTTCAGGTTGAATGTCGTACGCCAGTTTGACTTCCTGACCACGTAAAGAAAAACTAATTGCGAAGCACAAACAAGCCTCGGATACAGACGGGTTTACTGTTGACAACCCACGCAAACGGTTTAAGGACAACGAACTTCGGATATACACGTGGAACGTGCTATCCAAAGAACCAGCGGACGCCCTAGACTGCTATAAAGCAGATATTACCGCCATCCACAAAATGCGATGGGATGGGCCGGTTAAAAAGAGAATGAAAAACTGCGATATTTACTATGCTGACTGCTACCGAGAAAACCATAAACGCTTATTTAGATGCGGCTTTGTCATTGGAGCCAGACTTAGGCAACATAACTTGAGCTATAGGTGCATCAACGAGCTCCTCATGACCATCTGAGTCAAAGCTAAATTCGACAGCATTAGTCTAATATGCCCTCACGCCCCCACAGAAGAGAAGGATGACAACACCAAAGATATTTTCTGCGAGCTCTTGGACAAAGCATATGAGCAGTGTTCTAGCTGTCCTGATGGGAAGGGAAGGCATCACTGGTGGAATAATCGGGGAAAACAGCCTGCAAGACAGCTCCTCTGACACCGGATTCGGCTGATCTATTTCGCTGCGGAGATAGACGTTCTGATAGCTAGTACGCAGTTCACACATCTCAATATCAACAAGGAGACATGGAAATCTCCTGATCAATCAACTGTCAACCAGATTGAAAAAATTGCGATCGAAGTACGACACTTCTGCAGTACGCAGTATGTCCGAACATTCTGAGGGGCCAACATTGACGTTGACCACCACATCGTTTTAGTCAAGGTACGGAAAAGATTCGACGTTAGACGCCTACAATCGTAAGAGACTGCAATGTCTTTGTCCGATCAATTCTCTAACAAGCTCTTAAGGAATCCTATGGTGCCTGTATTAATCATTGAAAACTAGTTTCAACATTAACAACTTAACGGCGCTACATAAATGAACCTGAGCAGCTAACGAGTTCTACGAGCAGAAAATGATAGAGGAGCACCGGCTTCTTAGTTGGAAAAAAGGAGCATGAGAAGGTATTAGGTTTGTAAATTTTATCAGAAGTAAAAAAAACTACCCAAAGGTACCAGCAAAGAACCGAAGCCTGTAAGGACGATCAGGGGAACATTGTAGTAGAACCGCAGTCTATGTTCAAAATATGGAAAGACCTCTTCTCCAAATTATAAAACCACTATGACGAATCGAATTTCGATTTAAAAGAACCACTGAATGACGGAGAACAACAATTCCGCCTACCCGACCTTGACGAAATGAAGATAGCTATATTGAAACTGAAATCCAACAAAGCTGCTAGAGCTGACGGCATCGCTGCTGAATTATTCAAAGCAGCAGACGATGAACTTGTAGGGAGCATGCACCAAATCATCTGCAAAATATGGTCGGAAGAAAGCATGCCTTATGAGTGGAATTTCAGCATAGTTTGCCAAATACACCATAAAGGAGAAATTCTGAATTTTGCCAACTACAGAGGCATCTCATATAAGATCCTTTCTGCGGTATTATGTGAACGTCTGAAGCCGTTCGTCAACAACCTAGAAGGTCCATATCAGTGTACCTTCAGACCAGGAAAGTCCACCATTGACCAAATATTCACATTACAGCAGTTCTGAAAAAAAAATCCAGGAACTTCAACTCGATACCCACCATCTCTTCAGCGATTTCAAAGCCACGTATGACACCATCTTTGGGGAAGGACTTTACAGAGCAATGTTTAGTTTTAGCATCCCTATCAAACTTATCCGTTTGTGCAGAATGATGATGCAGAATGCACATTGCTCTATCAAGGTCGGAAAAGATCTAACCGATTCACTAGATGTCAAAAAAGGTTTTACTCGTAGACAAAGCGATGCACTGCCATGCGACTTCTTTAACATCGTTCTGGAAAAAATTGTGCAAAACTCAACCGTGAAAACTAGAGAGAGACACACTGGGGGACAATTGGTCAAGGTTATTGAGTATAGTAAAGCCCTATCTCAAGCATCTAAAATCACCATCTATATAAAAAGCTCATCATCCCAGTTCTCTTTTATTAGGCTGAGGATTGGAGCCTGTCAAGAAAAGATTAGAGCGTCTTAGGATGCTTCGAAAGAAAAATTCTTCGGATAATTGTTGGTCCTGTCGTCACAGATGGAGAATGGTGGAGAAGATACAACGACGAACTGTACGGGACACAGCGACACTGACCTGGTTAAAAGAATAAAAGTCCAACGACTTAGATGACTGAGTCAAGTAGAGCGAACGAACATCAACGCTCCATCCCAGAAGGTCTTCAAATCCAATCCCGATGGACGGCATAGTAGAGGAAGATCGCGACTCAGGTGGTGAATATTTCAAGATGTGTGCTTTTAAATAAATAGCCCAAGATATCACCAAAAACCTACTTTAAAATGTCAAAAAGTCATGGCAGATTCATCTCTACTAACTACCTGTTGTGTAGTGTATTCACTATTTTACTATAACAACATCCACAAGTGCACATAAAAGTGCACATCGAAAACAAACCATCACATCGCGATCATCAAGAAGAAGATTTGAAACCAAACGATTTGGATGGAAAGTTTTTAGCCGAGATCTAAATTATCTCTCCAAACAAGATTTACGTGGGCGTCAAATCAGCGGTCTTGTCAAAAGGTCACCGTCACATTATAAGGTGATCTTCAGTTTATATATATGTACGACAAGCAAGAAGACGATCATCATCATCATCGTAAGTTTACATATTATACAAGAAGAGAAGATGATGTTCTATGAGTCTTTTATGCACTGATGGGTACCCATGTACCAGACCATCAGTCAGTACACCAGGCTACAGGTACCTCTAAGACAAAAACACAAAAATAAGCAATCTATTTGAACTCTCCTTTTGCGGATATATAGTACACTGTAATGGGTTTTTATGTCCACTAAATGAGACTGGAGTGCATGAAGTGCCCTGAGGCATTTCAGAAACTTATACTCTTATAATATCAAGTCAGCTAAAGCAATCTCTATACGTTTAGTCTCGTTCATAAAAAAAATAGACAAGTAGACTGTGGCCGGAGCTAGAGGTTTTTATAGGGACGGCAAGGTGGTGGTGGAACAGGCGGATGGTGTGTTTTAGATATAATAATTCTATGGCAAAGTGGATTCAACCATTTAGAGTTAAGATCGATCGAGATGTGGACGAGATGATTATAATGATGATGATGATACGCGATGCCTGGGGTCGTTTGACTTTAATGTCACATTAGAAGTACTCATTATTACGTCTTTTTTGTTATAGAGGACACAAAATATATATGACCTCTTTTGTTATTTTGTATATATAAAGAATTTGGAAGATCAATTAAGAAGAAGAATTATTATTTTGAAGACTGGGAAAATTATTTTAACCAGGGCTGATGTGTTGTAATATGTAATTGTTTTTTTTATGTTCAGAATTAAATCAACACTAACAGTTTATTATTTATTTATTTTTTGTGAAAAAAATTATGTGTTGGATACTTGCAATATAAAATAGGTTAAAATAAAGAATGACGTGAACAATCTTTGAAAAATAAAAATGTTCGAACGTAATTTCATATTTTATGTTTTAGAAGAATGTGTCGAGATATTTTTGGGTAACGTTTTTAAAGTTATAGCTTAAAAGAAATTCCACTTTTTTTATTCCAATTTTGTCTGCTTAATGAAACCGTTTGACGTTCTGGCTTAATGAAAAGCTTCGATTTGATTTATTTGTAGCATTTAAAAGTTTATGTATGTTTTTCTTGAAAAATTGTTCATATATATTTTTGGAATATTTTTGAATCAATCTATGGAACCATTTGATTGCAGTGATTTTGGATATTAACAAGTTTTAGATTTTTGATTTTGGAAAATTGGGGCAGGGGAGCATTTTTTGTAAATTTTGTATACAAAAAATCAATTTTTTTCGATTTTGTGCGTCTTTAGCTACGGTTGTGTATGGTTTTAAAAAAAAATTTGGACATGAACTGGGGGAAATATGGTTTGACTTGGAACCTTTCTTTGAATTTTCGATTTTTGGAAAAGGGAAGCTAAAATAATATTTACACGGTTAAAAGACATGGAGATTTTTTTTGAAAGTTTGATGATCAGCGTAAGCAGAAGTGTATTAGTCAAGTTTTGGTTTCTGCATTGTTTCTGTATATTTGCACAAGAGTTTTTATATAAAAAAGTAAGAAAAAAAGAAATTGTATAGAATCAAACCATCGTTGAGATGTTGCTTTCAAGTGTAGGTTTATTACCAAAGTAAAGTAAAATGTACAATCATAATGTATATTAGCTTAATTTATGTGTAAAATGTAATTTGACATTGAATTATTTACATTTTCGCTAAGTTTTTTTTTTAATTACATATAAGGTTGGCAATACTGATATAAAGCTGAATTTACATTTTGTTTTTATTTATGTGTTATTTATCTACACTAATATTATAAAGAGGAAGGATTTGTATTTTTGTATGTAACGAATAAACTCAAAAAGTACTGGACCGATTTTAATAATTCTTTTTTCATTAGAAAGCTACATTATCACTGAGTAACATAAGCTATATTTAGTACTAGATTGCTATAGAAATCTTTAGAAATTCCTATTAAAACCAAACGAAGGTGTAAAAAATTAACCATAAAATGTCTTTCACCGCATACGCTGCGAAGAGTATTAATGATAGGACAAAAAAATGCTTTCTAATTTAGTGATTCATGGTCGTTTTAATTAGCATGCCTATAACTTAAATATCTGTACCTATTTATGTCTACCCGTGCTAAGCCGGGACGGGCCGCTAGTTTTAAATTAATTTAAGCTATCATGTTAGCTTTGTACAGTTTCAAAAAAAATTAGGGAGACGTATTTTGCATTTAAAAAAACCAATCGGGAGCAATATCTTTTAAGACATACATTTACGACTGCAAATTTTTGGAAAAATGATAAGAACACTTATGAGAATCTAAAGTTCAAATTTCGAAAGAAGGGGGCTAGAATTTCTTTTAATTTTGACAAATCTTTTGAAGATTTGGAAAAATGATCAGAACAACTAGAACAACCTGTAAAAATTTAAAATAAAATCGATTTTCGACAAAAGAGGAGCTACGTCAAAATCCGTTGCTCGGGTGTAAGACCCCCGTTTTTTGGTATTTATCAAAACAAAAAACCTTGGAACAATGCGGAACAAACCAACTTACAAAAATAAGAATCTGTACTATCTAAAGAAAAAAATAAGCAAACAAAGTAAAATACACGACTGGGTCTTATGAAATTGTTCATGTATACAAAGAGTCTGACTAAAAATATTTATTGTCTCTTAAGATTTAAAAATGTACCTGCAAAAAAAAAATGGTTTTCAAAATTGTTAATGCTATTTGATTTCCCAAATAACCTTAATTTTTAAAATTTTTATTTGAAAATCTAAAAAGCGGTTGTTTTTTAAATACATTTTTTATAGGTATATAAAATTTTTCAGTAGTACCCGTAGCGTGATGGTTAGTGCGTTGGACTGTCAAGCAAGGGGTCTTGGGTTCAATCCCTGCCTGTGCCACCTAACTTTTTTCACGGGTACTGCCTCTTGCGGAGAATTGACAAATTCTCCAAGAGTAATTCTTGTCATGAAAAGTGCTTTGCTTGCGTAATTGGACAATTATGTACAAAGCACGATATGTGTCTGTGGCAGAGTCACCATTTTTGTAGCAGGTTTTAACAATTTGTATGCGTTGTGCGATAGTTAAGAGATCCATTTTCGTAAATGTCCGAGTTTCAACTAAAAAAAAATTGGTTTAACAACTTAGCTTGACAGATGTCGAACTCCAGCCCTATACTTTTTAAACCGAAAAATAGGTAACCCGTTATCCGAAAAATGCATTTATTATACCTGTGCACTATAGAAAGGTCCTTAAAATAAAGTAAATTGTTCAAGCCAGTGGCGTAGCTAGACCTTTGGGGGCTCTGTATCCATTTTTTTTTTTTTTTTTGAAGTTCTGAGATAACTTTTTATTATTTTCAGCTTTCAAAAAGATCTTTCAGCTGTTCAGAAAAACTAGAAGCAAGACTATTAAATTCGATGACTAATAATTTAGCAAGTTCTTTTATGAAATGAATTTTGAGGATTTCGGATTTAAGACATGTTTTTAGAGCAATTAGTTGATTACAGAAATCACCAGATATGTCGGTATTGTACTTTTCCACTAGCTTTTTTGATCCTTGATTTATCTCATCATTTGAGAACGATAAAAGCTTATCCGGTTCCAACACTTCAAACATACTACTAAGACTATGAAGGCTTTGAAATCTTTGCTGAGTTTGTCCAATCCAGATGTCCAAGCAGGAATAGTAAATATTGACTTTGAAGTAAATTTCCGGATCAGAAATTCTATGATCTTCTGCCAACTCATTAAAAAATCGCTTCGTTATTTTCCTCCTTTTATTTTTGAAGACAAGCGTAACTCCCCAATCGTTGGCTAAATCCTTGGACTTTTTAAGTAAATCACTGAATTTCTTTTGATTTCTTTCTTTTTCTAGACTGTCTAAAAGATTTTGAAGCAAAATACTTGCTTTTTGTATGTCATTTTCCTCATCTTGAAGGGCTTTGGAAACTGAACTTATAATATCAAACAGCGAAGAAAAAAATGACATCAACACAATAAAGTCGTAGGTCTCTAAAATGTTTATAACATTTTTACATTCGTCTCGTTCGTCTTTTTTTTGTTGAGGTCAAATTGATTTGGTGTAAAGTTTTTATTATCAATGAGTTTGATCTTATACCACATAGTGCATCATTTCGTGACGCCCATCTCGTAGGACAAACCTTTTTAAGGGTAATTTTATATTTTTCTAATGAAACAAATCGTTGTGCAGCAAAGACCAGCGCTTCATACTATTACCAAAAAAATGCATCATTTTCATTAAGTATCAAATTTAATGTATATGTGCTGCGCAATGAACATGGTCGGCATTTGGAGTGTTCTCTTTTATAAGGGCTTGTAATCGTCCATATACACCCGACATAACATTCGCTCCATCATAACTTTGTCTCTGCATTTGGATAATCAAGTCCATATTCACTTATTGTTTTAAGAACTTCTTTTTTTACACAAAACACTTTGGAGTGAATTTTTAAAATGTATATCCACGCATAGACAGATTAAACATTTCAGTTAACGTGTTGAAATTCGTTTTGACTAGTTCACTTAAACAAATAACGGGACTTTTTTTGGTTGGAGATACATACAGGGTTCGGAATGGAGTATTCAAATTTTTCAGCTGTTAGTTCATGCAAGTACCTTAGTATTTTTTAATCTACCGTTGGTCCCTGGTTTGTATTTCTGTGTGATGTTGGAGTTGGTGGCTGTGTCAGGCAGGACGATATATTTTGAAAGCTCGAATAAAAAAGTGTTTGCAGGTTGAAGTTGTAGTATTTTTAGTTCGTAGGACATGAAAAAAAGAAAAAGATACACCGGAAAAAAATATTTGACGCATGTAAAATATGATCATCGAAACATTTTTTTGTAATAAAATTTTATTAAATATTTAAGTGATTTTTTTTACACACGTCTTTTGCTCTGTATCTTTAAGGGCCCCTATATCTCGGGGCCCTGTTACATGGATACAGCTGATACAGCGGTACCTACGCCACTGGTTCAAGCCTATTGTTTGTAATGTGATTTTTTTTCATTGTACTTCAATTATATGTGATAATAAGCATGGTTTCGTGAAAAAGAGATCTACATTCAACAATTTTTTCAACTTCACCTTCTTTTGTTTAGATGTTTTTGAAAAACGTGGTCAAGTCAATTGTGTATTTACTGATTTAAGAAAAGCCTTTGACAAGTTGTTACACAATACATTCATTTTAAAGCTAAACAATCAAGGTTTTTAACCACAACTTCTTAAATTGGATCTCATCGTATTTAAAAAATCATAATGAGTATTCGAATAAATTTTTTGTGAATTCTGGCATTCGTCAGGGAAGCCATTTAGGTCCAATTTTATTTATAAATGACTTGGTTTCATCCATCCTTATTTATACTGATGACATTAAACTTTTAAAGAGCATAAAATCAACTTCTGACTGTTTACTTTTGCAAAAAAACTTATTAATATTTAGTAAATAGTGCAATAAAAATCGTCTCGTTTTAAATGTTGAAAAGTTTAAATTCATGAGTTTCTTGATTTCGTTTTCTTCCATGGTCACATGAACATATACTTCCCCCTTTTTCTCAAAGGCTCGGTTTAATGAACATTCTAAAACTCACCAGTCACTCATAAAGTATTTGCAATTTTGATTTATGGTTTGAATTATCAATGTGTCAATATTATCTCCATCAGTTTTAAGTCAGTTAAGTGTTAGTTTTAGTCGTACAAGAATAAGAATACAGCAACCATTGTCCCATATATTTAGTAGATCAAACTATGGTGCAAATTTAAAAAGAGGCTGGGAAGCGACCCACCCCACACTGATAACTTCCCATTCCGTCTGCCGATTTGCCTTGCTCAAAAGGTTTTTAGGTTTTCGTACCTTGTTAAAAAAGTTATCAGTTGAATTATTCTAAAAAATTAAAAACTACCAACAATATTTGCATATACATAGTTTGATTTCAAAATCTATTTTTGCTAAAGAGATTTTTAGTCGTAAACCAGTTTTTACCAATTTTAGTAGCATTTGCGTACTATTTTTTGTAAATTATAAATATTTTACAAAAAATCTATCGAGTTTTGAAAACAATATTTTCTGTAAGATAAAATTAGTTAGAAGCTAATATTTTTAATTTTTGAAAAGATATTTGAGTCGAAAGTAAATATAATTTATAAAGTGTAAGCATTGTTTTTTTAGGTTTTTATTTTTTTTTTTATAAAAAAACTGTCAATTCGATTTTTCTCAAAATTTAACCAGATATCAAAAAATTTATTTTTCGTTGCATAAATTACCTATTGACAATTATTTTTTTTTCAGTTTTTTGATTTATAAAAAGAACCGTTAGTTGGATTTTTTCCAATAATATATAATTCTCAATTTAATTCAAGTCTCTAGTGTTATTGGTTCGTGAGATATTTTGGGTTAACCAAAATTTGCACTTTTTTTAAATTGCTATGTTAAAAAAACCGGGTATCAAAATAACGTCTGGAAAATAATAAAATAAAAACATAAATTCAAAACATTTGCTACAAACCAATGCATAAACGCACAGTACCCATAATCGTTGATCCTTTCCACGTGTCCTTTATACAAAGATAACACAGAAAATCACATTCATATTCGTGATCGCATCATCGCATGCTTTCATTATAATTTCTTTATTTATCCTCATATTCCTTTTCAATAAATGAATAATCATTTTCACACCTTTCTCTTTATACTATACAAAATCTTTATCCTTATAAGGATATATAGGTACATATAAGAAGAACAACCTCTTCACATTCTGTATATTCAGAATATGTAAACATAATGTCGAATATGTGAATCTTTGGGAATTTCTATTATTTTGAATTTTTAATCCTTGAAACGTGTGCTCTTGAAAATTTCCCAAAAAATATCAAAAGCATTAATTCCAAAACCACAAACACAAAATCGCAAAACAAACACCGGAAAGGACACATATGTTTATTTAAAACGAACCTCAACTCACTCTCTATCTCTCTACTCACGCATGTAATTACCCAAAAAATTAGGTGTACAACTCTCAAATGTACCACAACGCAGGATTATCTCTAACAGAATGGAAAGTCCGGAACAACAGCAAATTTAAAAAGGACAAACACGGGCCCTCATCCTTGTCCTCGTTTGTGTGAGCGATAATGTGTCATTTTGCCTGTGAATAAACATCAAATAGGACATTCACGAAGGCTAATCGTTTGGAACAACGAACAATCCTTTGTCCATCATTCAGTTCTACATACAGCGGCCTTTCAGGATCATTTAAGGATCATTAAGTCGTATCAGATGTTCATTCGAAAATTGGGGAATTTGATGAGAGTCCATAGGAACATCCTAAGTACCTTTATATGTTCTCTCCATTATGTCCGCTTTGCACACGGTTTACCTTCTATACGCTATACGCACTAAAAAAAAAAGGACCTTTGGTGCATCAGAAGACAAGACACCTCAAAGTCAACTACTTCATCCAACTGCAACTACTGATGACCGTGTTTTGCGGTTTTCCAGCTCCTTTGAGTTTTCCCTTTTATACCGCAAAGAAAACAAAAAAATAATTATAACCCTGATGTGAGTCCTGTCCTGTCCTGATCTGGTATTGATGATGACCACCATGGTGGTCATTAGCCTTTCAACAGTTGTTGTTGATCCTGCCAACACTCGTGAACATACCGTGAACAAATTCTAAAACAAATAAATAGAACTTTAAAAAACACACACAGTAAACAAATAAAAATAAATCCACTTCAAACAAAGAAGGATCAACTTCGACGACGCATTAGAAGAAGGAGCAAGTTAATCTATAGAAATGTTGCTGCTGAGATGATGGGACTACGCAATGATGCTGCACCAAGCAAAGACCCAACAAAAGTCCATCAACTTTACAGAGAGAGGGCATAGCCCAAATTTAATGGCAGTCGCGGCAAAGTGAAGAACGCCTCTTGTCCGCCCAATAATTAATTATTTTGCGGTCTTTATCTCTTGTAGGTACTCTGGGATGACGACGACGACGATGACGATGGTGATGGCGACGGACGATGCAAAATTTGGGATGGATGTTATTTTGTATCCTTGTTGCGCGATCTGTTGTTGCTTTTTGATCTTCTGCGATTCTTTCGATGTTCCTCTGGATCATTGTTGGCGGCCTTATTGTTGGTAGCCACAGAATTAGTCTTTTTTTTTCGTTTGTTCTTGAATTCAACTTCAGCCTTCATTTATGGATATCCATTGCAGGAATCATCGTGTGCGGTAAATTGAGATATCGAATCGTTTTCTTAATTTTTTTTTTTGGTTGACTTCTTGCGGTTTTCTGAGTTTGGTGTTGTTCTTGGTGCAGTTTGAAGGTCTTGAGAACATTTTAATAGATATGCCTTTTGTGTCAGTTGTTGTCCAGAATTTTATTTCCTTTTTCCTGTGCATTTAAAATGATATGTTGATAATCATCAACGCACACTGAAAAACGCAATACTTTAGAGAAGGTATCATCTTTGTCAATTATTATTATTAAGGGGAATTAAATTATGGCTTACTGATGATGGTGGCTTATATAAGAATCTGCGATTTGGGGCTTCTACATAGTTCTGCACACCTTTACTTGAAATAGAGGTAATGTGCTGATGATTTGAATTAAATGTAATAGGCTCTGCCAAATAATTAATGGATTACATTTTATGAGAGAGTTTAACCTACTACTACAGAAGAACTTCATCATATTGATGTTAAAATAATTTGATATTAACTTCACCATAATGCAATTTTTACAAAAATATCAAATTTGAGTTATCGAAGAAAGAAATATTTGTCCCAAACCTTAGAATTGCAAAACCATCAAAATAGGAGGTCACTTTTGATAAAACTTGCACTGGAAATGTCTGTTTCTTTCCTATCCGATAGTCCGACATCTTGACATAAGTCCACTTTTGGTGTTTTTTCTTGTGGTGTTTATCATTTTATTCTTATAGATGTATATGTATATCGATTTGCACCTTAATATTTCAAACATTCAATCCACTGAAGCATAACATAGCGTTGACACAATGTACCGCAATAAGGGCAGCAAAAGTGTTACCAACACTTTTTCTTTCTTTTTGAGTTTTGTTACCGTGTTACTTTTTCTTACGTTTTGTGACACTTTTTTGCGTTGAAAGTTTATTTGTATATGTTTTATCGGGAACTAATTGCACTAAATGAAAAAATCACATTTTATTATTTTTTTTTCATAAATTCAACATTGCATAATAGTTCGTTATCAACTGCCTGACCGGCCTCATTTTGGAAAAAATACGCCAGCTCATGAACTACACCAAACAGTCGCTCTTTCTGGGTGCATTGGTTTTTCGACAACCACCCTTGGATTATCATTCGCCCAAATGAGGCCATTCTGCTGAAGATTATTTTCTTCGAAAATTGATTATCAACTGTTGCCATTAATTGCCAAAGGTTAAAAGGCATCATTTTTTAAGACTGCACCTTGTAAGCGTGTAAATGCAAGCCTTTATGCATAATGTTCATCAATGAGCGTGAGAGGTGCAATTATTGGTCACGACGACGACGAGTTCAGGGGGACGACGGCTCTTTAGACACACTATCGTGAACAGCAACAATATTTTCTGCACTACGAGCCGTACGAGCATGCACTGGTGTTTTCACATCTCCTACAGACCAATTATACGCACATTTCGACGATTAAGTTAACCGAAAAAATCACAATGTACAATGCATTTTGATTTGAACGCCCATTTTCTTAATAAGTCTGAATAACTTTAATGCGTTGCTCGATTGGGAATCTTTGCATGGTTCAAATTAAATAAGTCTGAAATTGAGAAATGTCAAAAAAAAACTAGCATAATGATCGTTCATTTAGTGGTGTCATGTTGGTAACGCTGGCTGACTCTGAAAACGCAAACACTCGGTAAAATTACTGATGCTGAAATTATTGCTGGTACCTATGTGCAAACGTTACGGAAGACCCGAATTTATCGATTTCCAGGCGTTCACAGTGTCTTAAAAAAATTATTTTGACAGAGATTAAAGATCAAGACTTTTGGACGATATTTAATTTGAATAATTGTTCATTACGTAAGAAAGACTAATTATGACTATATGTTGATGTCAATTTGCCACCACGATCATTCGATTTGACACTGTTCAATTTTGGCGAAACTTTGTACAGGGGGAGCAAAAAAATACAGTCTATGAAATTTGGCAAAAAAGTGAAAATAATGAAGAATTAGTCGAAATTCCCTATAAAGCTGATAACATTTCGATTAGCAAAAGTTAGAGACGGGTGCCTATTTCTGGTTTGAATCAAAATTATAGACACATACAATTTTCAAAAGAACGTCATTATTTGTTAGATTTCGCCTGTCTCACAAAAACCTTGAAGAAACGTTAAACGATTTATGTTAAAGGATTTTTAACAGAAAAAGGAAAAACGGTTTTAAGATCATTTTTGTTGTTGCAACGAATCTAATATTCTTAAATAATGTTGAATTTTCAAAATTTGAGCAAATATTGTAAGGCAGTTTTCTTGATTAAAAGTTGGACATTACTTGAGGAGTTTTATTTTTAACTCGTAATTTATTTTTTGTTCACTTAAAGTTGAGGTTTTAAACTTGAGAGATTTCAACTTAAGTTTTTCATAACTCCTGAAAAAAAATTGAAGTTAAAGAGCAGACTTAGGTACTGACATAGAAATATTAATTTATTCTTGTTTATTTTGATATAAATAAATAGACTAGAATTACATTTGAAATTTTGAAGTTAATTTGAAAGTAAAAAAAAAACAAACAAGTTTCACAAACAAAATTCTAAGAAAAAGACAAAATCAAGACCATTTTTTAAAACCATGCATTTCTAATTGTAAACAATATTTAATAGGTCGTATTTTAAACAAATTTTTGTGCAAAGTTCACCACCTTTAAAATCAGTTTGTGACTGTCAAAGTGGTGGATATGAAAATGCGATCAAGTAAATAGGGTCATTCGTTATCCTTATCATATTGTGACAATCATTAATTATCCCTCAATCGATGAAGTTATCGTGTTTTTTTTTCACTCAATAAAAACTTAATATTAGTAACAACAAGTTACATTAGAATAATATCAAATATTAAACTGACAGCTCTTACTTTTTTTCAAAAATATCACTGGGATATTTTCAAATTCCAATGTATGCTGACTTAAGATATTTAACTAGGGAATTAAGAAACAAATAATTTAAAACAAATTTCAACTTACGTTTCAAATCTAGAGTTGTAATCAAATCTTATGTTGATCAAAATGAGAGTGTGCCTCAAGTTAAGTTTAGTGACATGACTTCTTCTGTTCTTGAAAGCGTGAACGATTTTATGGGACGAATCTTCTTTCGCCCTCGTACAGTTGCTAGAGTACTTAAAGTCCTCGACATTCACAAAACCGTTGGCCCAGATTGTATCCTCGCTATTGTTTTGGAGAGGTGTTATTCTTCGCTTGCAAAACCACTGCGTTAGCTTTTCCATCTGTCTTATTTTATTGGTCTATTTCCGAGTGAGTGGAAAACAGCATTTGTCAAACTTGTTCCTAACAAAGGCAAATCCTCCTCAACATTTTACGATCGTCCAATTGCACTTATATCTCTTTCCAAGGTCATATAAACGCTGATGAATTTTCAGCTTAAGAACGAAAGCTTCTTAATGACCGGCAGAATGGTTTTCGTAGCAATAGATCTACGGTAATCTCATGATTTATCTCACCGAACAGTGGAACAAATCTTTACATCGTTTTGGAGAAAGTAAGATTATTGCAGTAGATATTTCAAAGGCATTCGGGCTCTCTGAGCATTCTGAAAATTCTGAAGTGTATAGTATTGGACGGGTTCAAATTTGATATCCACAAAATAAACGCTGTTGTGCCCAAGCCAAGGGCTCCATCTTATCTTCTATACTCTTCCTTAATTTAATAAATGATCTTTTGTATAAAACTTCAAACCCTTTTAATTGTTTCTGATTACAGCACCATACGCTTTTCATATTCGCTTTTAGATTCTCCTCCTTGTTCTTCGGATGTGGACTACCAACGGAAGCGTATGATATGATAATCTCATTAAATTTCGATCTTGATAGCATTATATATTAAATAAATAAATTGGGTGGGGCAACAGTCCGTTGAGAACTAGGGCCTAGTGACTTACAACTCTCAACCATTCCTGTGTGCGAGTACTGTTGTCAGGGATGGAGGGGACATTCAGTTTATATGCCGAATCCGAACGGTAAATTTGAGAAAGCGCTTTTCATGACAAGAATTACTCTTGGAGAATTTGTCAATTCCTCGCAAGAGGCAGTTCCCGTGAAAAAAAATTTAGATGGCATAGGCAGGGATCGAACCCAAGACCTCTGGCATGACAGTCCAACGCACTTACCATCGTGCCACGGGTACTACAGCATTATATATTAGGGAATCAAAAAACGCGTTGAATTTAATGTTTCGAAAAGTCAGTGTTGTCTGCTGTCGAAAAAGCGTAAAGCCCCTATCCATGGGTAGTACTTGCATCGAGGAGACTGGACAGCTTTCAGTTAGGTATGTGCATCACTTTAAATTCAAGTTTTCTCAAAACCTCATATAGAGTCAAATGAAGACTCATAACTGAATTTGAATTTCAAGAAACTAGGTTAGATAATAAAATTATTTAGACTGTATCTAGAAGACGAAGATTTGTGCTTTGCAAAATCATCATATGTTGGGATATGTTGTTAAGTTAGCCTTAAAAGTGCCATCTTATTATAAAAACCTGATGTAATAGAACAAATTTAAGGCAAGATTCAAATTCAGGTTATTAGTGAAAAATAAACGATACAGTAATAACATTCTACTGACTAGCATGCTTGTTAGCATAACACATGATGTGATTAACCATAACCAGGAACCTAAAATTGATTAAAGTTTAAGTATTTGTAATTTCCCATTAATCCCACATATTTCCTAAGTAGATATGTAAGTTTATCTTAAAGTGAATGTCAAACAACTCTTTAAATTAAAAAAAATCTTGCATTCCAAGATAAGGTCCTTATAACATTGCAACGCCTTCGCATAGTTTACCATACCGTTATAAATAGTTCTAAAACTTTATCGAAAGTCATTTTTAAAACCAATATAAAATATAGTTTAATCGAACAGATGTTATAGTGGGTTGAGACCAATACAAAATATGATAAATGGCCACAAACGATTGCAAGAACGAACGGAAACAAATCGAAACACGAGCTGCTGACCAAGTTAACACAATGTTAATACAACTTAAATGATAGTTTTCAGAAAAACAACAACAAAAAAAGGTTACAACCTTGACCGCAACTCATTTAACCATAACAATGCACTCCAAGATCACTTCCATGTACTCGAAAACCTAACCTACCTTCCATAAATCGCTGTACCATATAATATAGCTGTATCTACTCCGCATACGTCTCGAACTTCATAGTTCACTGCAATGAAATCAAATGAAATGAAGGATGGAGACATTTACCTTACCTACGTACAAAAATAATGGAGAGAATTCGCTCGACATTTGCATGGAATTGCGACTGCCAGAGACCTTAGAGTAAAGAGACTCAGACTAAGACAAGACTATACCTGAACCTGGCACTTAGAGATTTTCATTGTCTTTTCAAGCGTGGAAAATGACATTGTGACTTTGCCCCCGAAGTGGCATGGATGGATTGTCGTTGGCTTTGCTTCCTTTGCATGAAGCACGAGACACGACAACCGTGATTTTTTTTTTTTCTCTTCGTCTTCTTGATTTTGGTTCCTTTCATCTTTTTTCGTTTTGGTGTGGAAAAATATATTTTGGAGCAACATCCCCCAATGTAGTATCAATGGTGTGGAGCTGAAGCTGAAGCTGGAACTTGAGCTGGATTGCTGAAGAATTGCCGTACTACACTTGGTGGAAGGTATATGGATTTTTTTCGGTTTTTGGTGCATGATCGATGATCGTGGAATTTAATTCAAGTTCAGGCCGTGACAGAGATGATGCTCTGCTGATTTCATAATAATATGGGCAAAATGTTATAGTACGTATATTATAAACTATAGAGCTTTATATTGTTGTTGTTTTAATATTTTTATTTTATTTTTCACTGATGGGTGCACCATTTGCACTTCGAGTATAATAAGTTTAAAGGTAGGTAGGTAAGGTATGTTTTGTTTATATAGAGGCTGACGGAATTATTAAAATGAAAAAATCACGACTTTATTTGGATGACAGGGAAACGGTGATTATAATCATTAGCGCAGTTATTGGACAGGAGGGTCATGATCAGTATCTAACTATGGCAATTACGGGAGAGGAGGAATTTCAATTATAAAGAATCACGGAGAAGATTCACTTGAGCGATTTGCATCGGTGAGCAGGTGTTTTTTTTTTTTTCTTGCTTTTTTATTCAGATGATTACATGTTTTGTGATACATCTTTGAACATTGCATCCTGCTTGATGTGAGTTATTGAAATGAACTGGAATATAGCTAACTTGAAACTTTTTAATAAGTAGGTAAGTATCTATGGAAGATTGTAATTGATTTTTTGTTTAAGTCAAAGGCCAGAATTGATGTGCATACGTAGTATATATATTTAAAATATTTCTATTAAATAAATCAATTTCATAAATAAACAAAACTATTACATGAGTCAACAAACATAAGTTTTGTATATTTAATTTTGTACGTTACCTTTTCTCGCCTTTTCTATCTAAAGAACCAACAGAGATATTGACTTTAAATAAGCATACAAAATCGAGGTGAAAGAAATCTAAAAAAATAGGCTGACTTAAACTAATAACTTCCCATTAGTTTCCTTAAAATCATAAATGTTATCAGATATATGTTAATTGTGCAGGTGAATTAAGCTTGAATTAAAAAATCAATATTTACCAATTTTTAGCAGTTTTGTTTTTATGTTTTCATTTGTATACAAAAATTGTGAAATGGATTTTATCAAATGCCAAAAACGTTTTTTTTTTTCATGAATTACAGAGTTATCCATTCAGCGGTTTCAAAAGTTAATGTAAATAAAACACCTATAAAATATTTTTTTCATGATATTTCTTTTTTATTACAAAGTTTGAACATTGACATTATGTGTGAAACGCTACATCATTCAAATGACCACCACGCGAATTGTGGTGATATCGCCACGACGAGAAATTATGAGGCCAGGAAATGTTTCTTCTAATAAAGCCATATTCACTCGAGTTGTGTGGCATGTGGCACCGTCTTATTGAAACCACATATTCTCCAAGTCGTATTCTTCAAAAAAAAAAAGTAGGCAAAAAAAGTCTTTTATCATTTGACCATTACGCTCCGACTTGACGGTGACAGTTGTTCCATAGTCGTTTTCGAAGAAGTAAGGTCCAGTCACACCTCCGGACCAAAGAGCGCACCAAACAGTGACTTTTTGTGGATGTAATGGCCTCTCTTCAATTACTTGAATATTTTTAGAACCCCAATACGGCAATTTTGTTTATTAACATACCCACCGAGGAAGAAATGTGCTTCGTCGCTGAAGAAAATTTTGTTCGAAAAATCGCAGTCCATCGCCTGTTGTTCAAGCGCCCATTCGACGTATCTACGACGCACGTTGTGAATGGTCAGTCTAATTCCTGAGTATCGACACATTCGGGTTTTCGACAACACTTTCACTTACAGCAGTGGTACGAGCGAAACGATGATGCACAGGCCTTACAATATATGTATGTTACCAATCTAGTCTCTCCGAATTTCTTCATAATTTTGCCAATTGCTTGGACAATTATGTAAACCATAATCTCCTCTTAAAGCATAATTTGTATGCGTTGTGTTATAGTTAAGCGATCCATTTTCATAAATGTCAGACTTTCAACTGACAACAAAAATTGGTTTAACAATACTTAGTTTGACAGATGTCGAATTCCAGTCCTAAACTTTTGAAACCGCAGAATGGATAACCCGTTACAATATAAAATTTAAAATATTTATTTAAAGTCGCTAGCGATATTGGTACGTGATATATTTGGGGTCAACCAAAATGTTCACTTTTTACTTAAGAAAGAACAGGAACTATTATGGCAAATTTTGCATATGTACAAAATTTCTAATTCGAGAATTTTTTCAAACATGGCATTATGATGGTAGAGAAGTTTGGAAAAGTAGGTCCCCCGATTCCATCTGTCTGTCCTGGCCTCTGCAGTCGAAACCATCGGGTCGATTGGCTTCAAATTTGAAAATTAAGGTTTTCAGTAGATTTGCGTTAGGCGTTTTTTCTTGTTTTTTAAGACTAAAAATAACAGCAGTCAAAATACAATTTTTTTTGGGCAAAAATCGAAAATTCGAATTTTCGCAAAAACGAACCGATAGATTTTTATTCATTTTTTTCTTGGCTTCTTTCAATACAAAAAAATATGTTTGTGTTGCTCCAGAAGGGTACCCACCATAAAACAGTTTTTTTTTTAAGTTTTATACAGAACTATAGAACTATAGAACTATTAAAAATAAATTAAACTAAAACTATTTTATTTAATTGTTTATTCTTATAGAACTATTGAACCAATTTCACATTTTACAAGCTCTTATACTGTCTTAATAATATTTGATGGCCAAAAATGTGGAATTTTACATTTTGGATTTAAAAACAAATATTAAACATTTTATTTTTTTTTTCAAAATTCCATAACTTAAAAACGGGTCCATATTTCTTATCGAAAATTAAAAAAAATTAAAATTAAATACTGAAAATATTTTTAAATAACATTGAAAACTTTTATATATCAAAAATTAATTTTAAAAAAATCGCTTTAACGTTTTTTGAAACAAAAATTTATAAATCAAGGTTTTTTTTTATCAATTAAATGGTCTTTAAATTTTGTAATCCAAATTTGTTTTATTGTTAAAATTTTAAAATATAGGTTCTATTTGTAAACAAAACCTTTGGACAGCAAGTTCTTGCGATCCAGTCGTGGACTTTATTTCTTCAAGTTTAAGTCCTCCAGAAATTTAGAACCATAAATCAATTTAGTAAAATTTTTGTAGGACTGTTGAATATGTGAAAACAATACAGTCAATTGGATTTTTTAAGAAATTTTATCAGCATGAGGTAATTTGTAAAAGATGGAATAAGTTTTAAGTTAATCGTTAACAATTTTTAGCAAATCCAAAATTCAATTGGATTTCACCAAATGTCAAAAAAGTTACATTTTGTTGGATAAATTATTTCATCTGTTCGTAAAATATTCGATTTGAATTTTTTTCTTCAGTATTTTTGATTTTTTGAGAAGAATTATTAATAAAATCTAATAATTTTTAACACGTAATAACAAGCAAAATAAAATTTAATTAAGTTAATGGCGTTACAAGTTCGTAAAATTTTTGTGGCCAACCAAATTTTAATATTTTTTTTGAAATTGCTACTGTAAAAATAATGTTTTTTTTTAAATTCATTCTGCATATCTTGATGAAGTTATCATCTTTCTAAGAACCATGCATTTATATTCTAGGGACATTCTCAAAGGTTGAAAAATATCAATTTTTTCAAGTGGACAAATTGTACCTATTACAATAGCTTTAAATTTGTAGTTAAAAATAGAATATTTTGGTTGTTCGCAAATATCGACTATCGACTTAAATTAAATGTTATTCTACACAAATATCAGAACAATTCAACTTACTATTTTTATACAACTAAAAAACTTAAAATTATTAAAAGTTGTTTTTCGCCTCGAATATGTTTTGAACGAAGGATGATATTGATTTGGGGCTATTTTTATTTTGTTTTAAAGTATTGTAAATAAAACTGATAAATTAGGAAACGGATATTTTTCTAAAAAAAAAAAAAAAAAAAAAACTACCCAAATACATTTTCACGGTCATCAATGTTAAATTATCCGTCTGAGTCGCATCCCATCCTCTTATTGTATTTAAATTTAAGGATAAAAAGTGCTTGATGAACGGCCCTGTACAAAAAACACAATTGCGCCTTAATTCACTTACCAAGTTAGAATTTTGTGCTTTATCAGTTCTAGAGACTGTCTCTTACTTAAAAACTACTTCTGAAAATTCGAATTCAAAACTGCAATCCGCTTGAACTGAATACGCACAAGCGTTTTTGAAAATACTTTTCATATTTTTTCCGAATATTGATTGGTATTGTGCCATCTGTTAGAGCTAACTACTGCCTGAATTATTCAAGAAGAACCATCAGTTTTTCTTTTTTTTTTTTGAGTTAACTGAATAGGTTCAAAAATTAAAGTTGTTATTAGATTGGACTACAACCAAGTTTTATTAAGTTTCGTAGTGGGTCCTCCGGTATGAATCCTAACGAAATTTCGCTGCACGCCAAGTTAGTTGTAGAAATTAAGGATTCTTTGTCTGCAAACTGACGACTACCTTCATTAACTGTGGGTATTTTCCATCCTTAAGTATATTTAATAATGTCTAAACCAGATGAGTACGGCAGTCATTGAAGGAAGTGCAAATTTGGCTCCTCTGTCCAAACTTTAAACATACGTACTGAGTGAATAGGTGCGTTATCATGTTGGTAGGCTAAGTTTATGCGTCAAAAAATGTTAGAATATTTTTATTAAAATTTCTCTCCAAGATTCGTTTTACCCAGCTGCAGTAATCTTTGTATAACGACCTCAATTTCAACTGTTCCATAATAAGTGGCAGCTCTTCATATCACTACTGCACGTCCTTCACGGCTATGATGGCACTTTAAAAACCGTTTTATTTTCTCAAATCCGAAAAATAAAAGCTTGACCCATCAGGGCCATCGAAATTAAATTGTGATACTATTCTTTTTCCAGTTTATGTGTGTTATGAACATTTCTAATCGCCAAACTGTTTGTTGTTCGTCAAGCAGCGTTTTTTTCATATGTTAAATTCGTTTAAGAAGGCTCAAATCTTAATAACTTTAAAATCTGTTGAGTGATTTGCGCTTATGCCATTTTGTATTTTATGTTTGCCCCAAAATCAGATGAATCTGATGCATACCTCAAAATTGTTCGTCTTCAAGCTGCTATTTTTTTATCTCCCTTTATTTTTTTTTCTGAACGAATCTTCATTTTTAGGTAAGAATAAAATGCATTGAGACTTCAATTAATTTAATCAGTTTCTGTCTGGTTAGGTCTTGGTGTCTAAGTAAGTCGATTTTAGATCTACCCATTAGTCTTAAATTTGTTTATCAGCAATAATTGAGAATCACTGAAAACACTTAAAGTATGTTGATTTAATTTATTCAGTACTTGAAAACGATCATAAACAATGATTAAATTTTTGTTGTACCTATTCAGTTGACTCAAAAAAAACTTATAAAATAAGACTAGCAGTTTTATTTGGTTAGTTTTATCTTTACATCTAAAGGGAGTAATTATCATTAACAGATGACACAAAAACCATATTTGGAAAAAATGTACAAAGTATTTTTAAAAATCTTTGTGCGTATTCAGTTGAAGCGGAGTGTAATATCATTTCAGTTATATTTTAAATTTACGAAAATAATTAAATAAAATATGAACGTCCATTTTCGCTTCTAACAAACTGTTTTCAACTGAAAAGAAATCAATTTATTGGTTGTCAAAAACCAACAGTAGCTGTTTATTTGTCTTAGTTTCATTTTTCAATCTCTGATAAGAATTTCCCTCCTTTAGACTCGAACGGAAATAGCCTATTTTAGTATTCAATACACCATCATGATGGTCAAATGAAAAGACTTCATCATAATATTATTATGTAGATATTGTGTATAAAAATATGTTTAGATCGAAGTTACTCGTTCTTGTAACGTTCGTACTGAAGAATGGAATGTCCAGAACATATCAAAAGTAATGAGTTTTTCTTTGCTGTGCTCTTGGCTTTGCCTTGAGCTGCTTCTGGGCATTTTCCTTCTTTGGTGGCTTCAGTAAATCTTTTTATAGTCAAGAACAATGACAATATATTTTTTCTTGCTTAAATAAATATATTAATGTGCGCGATCACACATAATGAAAAAAATATTAATGCATTTCACGTCAAGACATAAAACATTTTATGTTGGTTCTTTCTAATGTCCGATGATAATATAATGATGGAAATCAAAGATGGTGTAGATTAGTCCCACACATATGCACCAGGTGTTGTTTATTGGTTTCTTATGTTGGACTAGAGATAATAATTCATAAAATGTTCGAAATGTCATCAAAATCGAAAAGTATCATAAAATTTTTCAATACGAGATAAGAATTTGTTATAACGAAATAAAAAGGGTTAAAAGATTCCTTTTTCTTTAAGTTCACTGATAACTCGACTCATGTTCGGAAAAGCAGGCCTCGACTAAAGGCATGAAATACGCACTACATGACTAAAAGCACGTATACAAATTTACTCGTTCTTAAATGTTTAAGGTAGAAAATTATAAAATGGACTATTTTTTTATGGAAATCCAATTCCAATTTTTAAAGTTATTTTTTCTCAAATCAAAAGCTTCTTTTGTGATAAGTTCCTCAAATATTTTACTTTTTTGGTCTTACTTAAATTAAAAATACTTCCTGAACTTGATTTTGCAACATCATGAAGCCATTAGGACACTCAAACTTTAAAAAATGGTTCCATCTCTTCCTCAAGGACTACCCTTCTGCTATGTTTAGGAATTTCCTAAGAGAAGTTTTTTCAACCCGTTTCCTTACACTAGATATTTTGATTTGGTTTGATTTATTGTTTTCAGCCTCTGTTCTTATAAATAATAAATACACGAACCCACAAACAAAACTGCACAATAATTTGAAGATTTGATTAATGATCTTCATTAAAAGTTCGTTTTCATAAATCATTAAAACAGGGGCCTGGGAGAATCATCGAGTTTTATACAAAATCAAAGAACAAAAACAACAACATCATCCCCAGAAGCCTGTCACCCTGAAACTGAACTAAATCCCAAGGAGGAACCGACTTTCGAACAAAAAAAAAAAACAAAAATATGAATAACGATATCGGAACGCGCTATCATCGCACAGCCCTAAAGGTATTTAAAGGTATCTAAGTCCAACATACAGATAGATACTTATAGGGACATCAAATCCAATCCGTTTTCTGAACAATGAGAGTGCGACCTTAGAAATAAATAATGGAAATTAGTTTAGGCCCTAAAATTCTGAGGTGACTCTGTCTTCTGAAGTCTCTGAATTTATGTTTTCATTTCCTTGGGGGATAAACAAAACGAAACATTGGCAGCATCTAGCCGACACAATATCGAATAGATCATTTCTTCAAAATAGAAAAATCTCAACAAATACGAATGCTCGTATCTATTGGACCGAAAAAGTATCTTAAAGAGTAAAGGTGTCTGTGATGTTTACTTTTTTGGCGAATTCCGACTCTCTCAAGGATATTTTTTTTTTATTTTCTTGAAGACTGCTGCTTGTGTGTCCTTGTTTGTGATGTAGTTGCCGCTTGCTTGGGTAAATATTTGTATTGATCTTGACATGTGGCCCTTTTACAGTTTGTTTCTAATGGTTTCTGTTTTTCTTTTTCTGTTGTTTGTGCAAATTTCATTTGATTATGCGTTAATAAGATACTCGGTTCGATATTTGATGGATTGAAGAGACATGTAGAAAATTCCGTTAGATTTTAAAGTTTTTTTTTGTTGGTCTTCTTAAAAATGATTAATTATTATTATTTAAAGGTGCTTAGATCTAACCGAATGTTTTTGTTATCCTTTGAGATTCTTTTTGAAAGACTTACAAAACGTTTGAATAGTTATTTTGACAACTTTTGTTATGGAAAGTCATGTAGGCTGCTTTAACAAATAAGACCCCTACTGTTGAGTATTCATTTGTCATTCGTATATTTTCTACTTTGATTTAGTTTTCTGCTAAAATTGTAAGATACAATGTGTTCGATTTTCTTGTGGATACAATTTCAGAAAAACAAAATTTAAAAATACAGATTTTCGTTGAAGTGTTTGTCAGGAATATTGAATGATTTAAAGACTTCTAATGTCTTTTAAATCTTGGTCGAAATCTTCCTATTTTTTTTTTTCTAGAAAAGCTAAGTTTACTTAAAAGCCTTTTAGAAGTGGCAAAATTAGACTAAGTTGAAATTATTTTTAACTCAATACCGTTAGACAGATAATTCAAGCTCAAAATAAATTGACTTCATGTTTTATAATTACTTTTAAAAACATGCTCTCACTTAAGAGTGTTTTTAAAGATGATTTGTCGGAAAATAATTGTGTATGAAGAAAGAGTTTTAGATAGTTGGGCTTTTGTTACCGGACAAAAACTTCGTAATGGTTTTGACCCTTTTCTCATAAATGAATCTTAAATCTATTCTGCAGTCTTTGGTCAGGAGAATTAAAAGAAAGTGGTAATTGGTAAAATTTATTACGAGTGCGACTGGGTCTTACGAACTTGCTCATGTATCCAAAGAGTCTGCGTTTAAAAATATTTCCTGTATTTAAGACATAAAAATGTAGATACCTGCAAAAAAGTTTGTTTTCAAATTTTGTTATTTAAAAATTGTAAGATCGTTTATTTTAAATAAATTTTGTATAGGTATATAACATTTTTAAATTTTAGTTCAAAAATATTTTTGGTATGCAATTATTTTGAGCTTATTAATATACGTTCTCCATTTCAATTTCTTAAAAAAGGATGAACCGTTTTCAAGGTACCGAATTTTGAAAAAAAAAAATGTAATATTATTTTCAAAATAATGAATAAAAACAATGACATTTTTGATCATCTAATGTTATTAAGGCAGTATAGCAGCTTTTGCAGAAAAAAATTGTAGAAAACTTAAAAAAAAAATAACGGTTCTAGTGCGGGCTTAACCCCTCTGTAAGAAAAAAAAAATTGGAGAAAATTTTAAAAAAATCTATCGTTTGTTTTTTAAAACATTCCTGTTTTCCACTTTTTGACCAAAAAATTGTATAGGGACTACTGTAATTTTTATTCTTAAAAAAAAAGAAAAAATCTCCTAACTTTGAAGTCAATCGACCGAATAGGGGGACCCACTTTTTTCGACTTCTCTACCATCTTAATGTCATTTTTGATTAAAATCTCGAGTTCGAAATTTTGTACGAATGCAAAACTTATAGTTCCTATATGCCGCAAGTAAAAAAAAGCTGCTATTAAACTTTTTAAAAACAAGTCATAGCTTAACATGGAACAACTTTCTGATAAGTGACATTTTTTTTGAAATTGATAGATAATAAAACTGAACATAAATTCAGACACTTCAGTACGATTTTTACTTGCGACATATAGGAACTATATGGCAAGTTTTGCATTCGTGCAAAATTTCGAACTTGAGATTTTAATCAAACATGATATTACGATGGTAGAGAAGTCGAAAAAAGTGGGTCCCGCGATTCCGTCCGGTCAATTTTGTCTGTCTGTCCACGCTCCTACAGCCTAAACCATTGGGTCGATTGAGTTCAAACTTGGAAGTTAAGGTTTTGAGCAGATTTGCAATAGGCGTTTTTTTCATTTTTTTTTTAAGATCAAAACTAACAGTGGCCCCCATACAATTTTTTTGGTCAAAAAACGATAATTCGAATTTTCTCAAAAACAAACCGATAGATTTTTTTTAAATTTTCTCTAAAATTTTATTTTTTAACTTGGCTTCTTTTAATAAGAAAAACATATTTTTGTATTGCTCAGGAAAGGTACCGCTCATAGAACTGTTTTTTTGTTTTTTAATTTTCTCAGCAACTTTTGAACCCATTTCAATAATTTTTTTTCTGAACGAGCTCTTATATTGCCTTAACAATATTTGATTATCAAAAGTGCAATTTTTTATTCTTTGGATTTTTAAAAAAATATTGAATTTTTTTTTTTCAAAATTCTATATCTCAAAAACGGGTGAACATTTTTTTACGAAATTGAAATATAGAGCGTATATTTACAATCACTAAACAACTGCATACCAAAAATAGTTTTAGAACAAAATTGAAAAATTTTATATATAAAAAATTAATTTAAAAAAAAAACCGCTCTAACGATTTTCAAAAAAAAAATTTGGAAAATCAAGGGTTTTTTGATTTATAAAATGGCATTTAAATTTTTGAAGACAAACTTATTTTTCAGGTAAAATTTTGAATCTTAAATTAGTTTTTTTTTAATTATTTTAACTGTATTAAATGTAACCCCCTCCCAAAAAATTGAAAAATGGAGGTTTTTTCGACAAATCAAATGGCATATATATCTTTGAAGACAAACTTATTTTACAGGTATATTTTTAAATATTATATAGATACTTTTTTAAACAGACTCTTTGCATACAGGAGCAAGTTCGTGCGACCCAGTCGTGCACTTTATTTAAATATGTTGAAATAACAGTGAATTATAAAAATGGACGCAGAAGTAGGATTTCGGTGCAAAGTTTTTTCAAAAGTTTGGGAACATTTTCGAAAAATAAAAAAATTGAAAAAAGTGGATGCAGAGCCATTTCCGAGAATGATTTTTTTGGTAGCCGAAATTTTACCTACATTGGATAAAAGGAAATTGTTCCGACAATAAAAACAAATAAAACAACTTGTTACTTTAACGAAGGAGACAAATAAATTTGCAAAGTAAGGACCAGTCAAGGAAACGAGACTACAAATCCCTTGAAATTAAGTGTTTTGTGCCACACAAACCAAACAAAACTTTTCCAAACTCCGATTTATCTTTATTTGCTCAAATTCAAAAATATCTTATATGACCACGATTATTGAATTTGCAAAGATAGACATAAGAACTGACATAAATTATGCCGAGAAATAACATCCTATATAAAATACCTGATAGACCAGATAAAAGTGAAGAGGTAAATCTGTTTTTTAGATGACAATACGCCTGTTTTGACATTGTATGAATCTAAAGAAATATTTAAAAATACTTAACTTTTATCAATATTGTTGCAGTTTTCATCTCGACAATAATCTTTTGACTAAATCTATTGAACACACGATTTCTTGAAACTGTTCAATATAATACTTTCTATAATTTAAATTGCATGCATGATGTGTAATGATATTTTAGAGATTGCAGGACTCGAAACCAATTTCTTTTGATCTTTAAGTAAGATGTTTAGTGCAGCATGAATATAATATACAGTGGCTCCCACGACTAATCGGACATGAAATATAAATTTTAGCAATTAATTTTTTTCAAAGAAAATGTAAGGAGAGTGTAAAACTTTCTAACCATTTTATATGACATTTAAAAATATTTTGATTTTAAATAAGCCAACATTACAGTTAAACCCATTAAACAGCAAATTAATAAGAAACAAAAGCAACTCATAATTTAACACCTCACGGTCGGACACTCAATATTTAGTACTTTGTTACGTATCCTTTCCATTCAATGATTCCTCAAACATACTTCATGACTTTTTTTTGCCTTTCTTCTTGAAGGCCGGTTTAAAGGTCCTAAATGTTTCTTGAGTTCTTTTGAGCAACTAGACGTCTTGAGGTGACTTTTTCTATGTTTAAGGGATCTTAGGTTATACAATAACTACGATTGGTTTCGTTACTGACTTCTTTGCTTGAGGTCTCTTTCAAGAAAATCTTTAGTGGTTCCAAAGATAAGAAAGGATTTTAGTTGATTAGCCTTAAAAGTAATTTCGCATCGAATGTCTCCAGCTTCTTCCTTTTACTTCTCTGCTCACATGATAATCCTATCTTGAAATTATATAATGGACTGTGGAATGGCTCCGTTGCACAATTCTTGATTTACCTTCCTGGCTATGCAACAAATCCAATTTTCGAAGATGTTTATTTTCCTTTTGGTGTTATTTCGACGCGGAGCATAATACTACCTTCAATCTTAGTAAAATACTTCCGTAATACACGGTTGATAACAAAATTGGCATTTGACGAGAAAAGTGCAGTTACAGAGTTTCTACAGTGCAAAACAGTTACTGTCCGATTATGTGTGACAGATAAAATTAAGAAGTTGTTTTAAAATTCTCTTTTTTTCCAAGTAAATTTTATTTGATTTACTTTTCTATTACGTCTGTACATTTTCTTGGGGAAATTGAATTGCCAAAATTTGTATTCTGTTTGCTCCGTCGTGGGAGCCACTGCATTTGTACAATTATCAAAAAAGAATTACTTTAAAGAACACAAAATCCAATAAAATACGAAAACACAATTTTTATTTTTAAAAAAAGTGAGAAAATAAAAACCAAATGTTCAAATAAATGCCCGCTCGAACGAAAAGGATTTTTTTAAATGTTGTTTCTAGAATGTCAGAATATTAAGTCAGAACTATCTAAAAGAATATCCAAAAACAAGTTAGAACTCAGTTTTATTCAACCGACATTTATAATTCCTAGAACTCATAAATGATTTTAAACCGAGTTCTTAAGATATGATAACATGTGAAGAAATGCTCGAGTTCTAAATACTTTTAAAATGAAGTGTGAAGATCGTATTTTTATTTTATTTTAGAACTTCGTCAAAAAATTGGCTTTAAGACCATGAAACGTTTTACGTTTTTATGTTAAGAATCGTTGTATAGCATAAATGTTTCGGCGTTATTTTAGAGTTTATGTAGGTCAAAATTAAGACGTACAGCTACTGAGGATTTTTTGAAGTATAAATTAGATACTGAAAATATTTAAATGGAATATTAGAGTAAGGGATTGCAGATTTGAACATTTTCCAGAATATTATTAAAAGAAAAAAAATACTTCATGAATTTACATTTCGTCAAAAGCCTAATAAAAGTTTTTTTTGACATCAAAACCCTTGTGTGATAGATCGACTTTGAAGTCGAATTCAAACTAAGGCAACTACATTAACAGTAGAATCTGTGGCGTGATGGTTAGTGCGTATAACACTGTCACACCAGAGGTTTTGGCTTCAATCCCTGACTGTGCCACCTAAATTTTTTTTTCAAGGGTACTGCCTCTTGCGAGTAATCGACAAATCCTCCAAGAGTAATTTTGTCTAGAAAAGTGTTTTCACAAATTAGTAGTTTGGATTTAGCTTTAAACTGTAGGTCCCCTACATCCCTGACAACATTACTCGCACACAGGTATGGTTGAGAGTTGTAAATCACTAGGCCCTAGTTCTCAACGGACTGTTGCTCCACCTTATTTATTTCTTATTTTAGCTACAGAACGATATTGATGAGTGTTATTTTTAACATTATGATAAATAGAGGTCAAAGAAGAAAATTGGCATGAAATGTCACTTTACAATATCGTTGCTCTTGGAAATCTTAACGCTAAAAAATGCTATACCCAACACTTAATGGAAGGCAAACAAATGACATAAAGACCTTTAAGCCTTAAACCTTCAATTGTCATAGTAAGCTATGACAATTTACCCAGTTAAACAGTTAAATTCATAATATGACCCCCAGAGAGTATAACATCCCATCAATACCAAAAGACAAGGCACTTTTTTTGTTTTACTTGCTTGCTTCTGAAATCTCAAGATTAATGAGCCCTTTCAACAAGTTCAATGCAATTCAATCGATTTAACCTTTCCTCCAACGCCGTTGTTGTTATTGTTTTGTTGCACTGCTGCTGACACAAAGGTAAATCCGATCGTAAATTAACACTTTTTTGTTTTGTTTTCCTTGCGCGCAATTTCCCAGCTGTGTTCTAGATTTTTAATTGTAAGGTACCCACTTCAAATCTTGAAACTTCACGCTGGCTGTCTGTCGAGTAGTGCAGCGGATCGGATTCATATATACAATTCTGCTGCGCGATACTAACTATCTTAACTATAGTTGCCAATGTCATGAGAAATAGGCAACCGCACAGAGGAAAAGCACATAATAATAAAATCATTCCATTGTGGAGAGCTCAAAGGCATATTGCACCGACCGACCCCCGAAGCGAAGACCAAACCAAACCGAACCGAACCGACCTACTTTGCAGCGCGCGCGTTTGTTGTAATTATACAAGCATTGTATCTGTTGCCCAGGCAATCAGTCTTTTAAGACTTTTTTTTTTGTTTCAAAAGCCGCCTTCAATGTTACACGCTGAGCCGAGCAAAAGTTTAATTTAAATTGCACCCGGTGCGGCACGGCGCGGCGGCGCTGTTCAATTGAGGGAGATGTTACACCGATAAAAACGGAACTTCCATTTTGCATTCTAAAAGGTAGGTAATTCATTTGTTTGTTGTGTTTTTTTTTTGTGTCGAGATAAATTTTGTCACCATCTCAAGCCAAACGATGATGATGCTGAGTTAATCTATAACCAAGACCAATACCAAGACCAAAAGACTAAGACCTGTTGATCGTTTTGCAAAGAACATTTTTATGTACAATATAGGTATGAGTATCTATCTGCAAGCCCGCTACTGTTCAAAAGCAAAGGCATTATTGCACAACATGAATCTTTCTGGCTGTCCAAGCTCTGAAGCAAAAGCAGAAGACAGCTAAGCTGAAGCTTCCCACAGTAATTAAATGTCCTTGAGGCGTTTGCCAGGGTGTTGCGACATAAAGCGCGCACACCATGCGCCAAATAGACTTCATAATTTAATCTAGGCTCGGTGTATCTTCTTTTTTCTGTTCGTTTTTAGGTTGTTTTGTGTCTTCTTCATTTTAAAAACAGCTGCACACCCCGGTGTAAAATGCTTTAAACGAAACGCCCGAGGAGACGTGCGGATGGACACTTTAACACCTCGGTCTCCGTGTTCATATAGCCTGGGGCACACAGGAGGAATTTTTAAATGCATCATGTGACTGCAAGGCTGGGCTGGGTCTAAAATGAAAAGGCCTGAAAGAGTTTTAACAAAATGGTCTAGACTTTTCAATTTGATCTAGATACCTCTTTAAAATTTTAGAGGTTAATGCGTTAAAGAAATCACTGCATTTTTACTAGAAGAACAACTTACTTAAGTATTCTAATGAACTTTAAACCTTCGTAAGGAAAACAGTGGAGTTCATATGGACTTTTCATAAAATCGTTATATTTTTCAAGACTTTTTACATAAAGACTTGTTTAACGTCTGAGAATTGACTTAGACTAGACACCTTTCACAAATTTATAGCTTGAAGAGTCACAAAATTATATTCAAAGTATAATTTTGAGAAAGTCAGCAAATTTTGATGGAAGATCCTTCAGTCGCCCTTCTTTAAGCTTTCTTAGTACAAAGGGTAGGAACAAACATTGAAGATTCCATTATTTCTGTCATATTTGAATGACATAAAAAGAAAGGTGGTCATCATTTGTTCGGAGCCATTCCTAGTTTCAACTAAATCCAGCCCTGTAGGTTGTCCATACTTACAACCAATCGATATGCTAAGAATAAGTTGACGCGAAGCGCATAACTCAAAAAGTTTGGCAGGCGTGAATCGTCGCCGGCCGTCCGTCGTCGGTCGCCGGAGTCGAAGAAGTGAAGAAGTGCAACTGCACAGTGGCTCATGGTGGCTGATGGTTATGGAGAATGAAGATGGACTCTACTCTAGCTGTACCTATAGCTTTAGCTGAATGTGAATTGCTGCTGATGTGTTTCTTCTTCTTCTTGTTTCGGTTTTCTTTAATATAGCTTCTGCATCTTCTATAGATAGGTGTGGATAATGATGAAAGAGGTATTTTGTCACTTTTGTGTTTGTTGTGGCTGGTGTTGGAAAAGAATCTATATATTTCATAATGTCATAAGGTCACCGAGCCAACGGTGAATGCGCGGGATAAAATCGCCACACTGCACTCTGATGGTGATTTGGTGATGTTGCACAGATGAAAACGAGGAAGACAAAATATTATACACATAGCCTCTGCTTAGCCAAAAGCCATCATTGAAGAAAAAGAAGCAGCAACAACAACAACAAAAAAGGTTCTTGCATCAACATTATAAGGATGCGCTCTAGCTCACTATACCGCTGCTGTCGCTGATGTTGCTGCTGCTGATGCTGCTACGGCTGCTTAGTGAACTTGCTGAGACCTCAATTTATAGAAACGATAAATAAATTGTGAAACTTCGTTTGGCGAACAGAGAAATTATATGACAGGTCTGAGAGATGGGGCTTGGTCTGGTCGGTCGCGGGCTAGTTTGTTGTAAATATTTCTTAATTAAATCTGTAAATTTGCTAACTAATTTTTTTGAGATACCTATGGAAATTGACATATTTACATGAAGCTTGGATTGAATGTAGGTACTTAAGAAAATTAAATTAGTTTTGGGAACTTTATGGTTTTTTGAAAGGATTTTTCTCTTTACATAAATCATGGAGACAGTTGTTAATTCTTCATTGTTGTTGAGAAAGATTAGGGGGAATAAGTTTTAGAGCACAGCACTAATTTGAGTTAGAAATAGAATTGCGACTAAATGTAAAACTTAAAAAACATTTGTTTGATAACTTTGAGGAAGAAAAATCGAAATGTGGCCTAAAATAAGATTAAGCTCAAGTTTTATTGAAATTTAAAATTTTAATCTAAATGAACATTTTCCCAAGAGTAAGATATTGATACAGAAAAGTTTTCAATGAGACTTTTTTCAATTTCTTAAGCAAATCTGAAGTTTGAAAAAAATAAAAATTACCAACAATATTTTGGGAGCGTATCGGAATTCCACTTTTTAAAATCCCGCTTTCAAAAAATCCCGAAAAAAATAGTTTTTTAAATCCCGTCTTCTAAAATGCCGATTTTTTAAAATCCCGTCTTTTAAAATCCCGATCAATTAGAATCCCGATATTTAAAATCCAGAAAAATCCAGACAATCCCGTTTTTTATTTACGTAATACTTGCATTTAACTAAATATCAATAAAAGTCGAAGGTTTAAATCTTAAATTGTAAGAAGCGTTTTGGAATCTCGCTTTTTACAATCCGTGGTTTTTGTTTCATATAGCCTACAGTATACAGTTCAACTAAAATAATTATGAAAACAGTATTCTTGAAAACAGTGTACTTTGTTAATTGATTTTAGTTTGTTTTCTTGTTTATTATTTTTTGATATCTTATATTTGTAAAAGGTTACAAAAAATTAATTTAAGAAAATGTATCATTTTATTAATATTAATAAACAATTTTTTTTAAATTTCGATTTTGCAATTAAAACTAGTTGTCTGATTTTAAAAAATTTTGCAATTAAAACTAGTTGTCTGATTTTAAAAAATCGCGCGATTTTTTAAAATTAAACAACTAGTTTTGATAGCAAAATCGGGATTGTCAAAAACGGTAGGTACTATAACAAACGGGATTAAAAAAATCGGGATCATCGGGATTATAAAAAGCAGGATCTTAAAAAACGGGATTTTAAGAAACGGGATATCGAACCCAGCCCCAATATTTTGCATATAATGAAAAAAATTTATTTTAAAATCTATTTTTGTTCACGAGATTTTTAGTCGAAAAACAAATGTTACCAATGTTAGTAGCATTTCTTCAAAGTTTCTTATTTCTTATATAAACAAACACAAATTGGATTAATGAAATTAATTTGAAGTCAATATCTTCTATTGTTCACGAGATATCGAGAACCGAACATCAATTTTTAACATTTTTGCGTACTGTTTTTTGTAGATTTTAATTTTGTATGATAAAACGGACTGTTATTATAAAAAACTTACTGAATATCATAAACAAAATTTTCTGTGAGAAAAAATTTAGACTAGAAGCCAATATTTTTAATTTTTGAAAAGATATTTGAGCCGACAAATTTTTTTGATGTCGATATCTCTACTGGTTCTTGAGCTATGGACGACGAAAAAAACTTCCCGAACGTACGAACGTACGTACACATGCACGTAGACATCTCTCTAAAGTTTTGTTTTGGCTCTAGAAACCTTGAAACGTCGAGAAATGTCAAAATTTTCAATTCGACAAATCGTGCCGATTACAGTAACTTCCTTTGGGAAGTTAATAATTTTTCCCAACATATCGGCATTTTATTTCATAACCAAATACTACCGCCATCGGAGAGCAAGTATCGCTCAAATCTTCAGATGTTTGGTGAAATGTGGGAGATTTTAATACTTTAATTATACTTATGGGCATGGCTCATTTGAAAGATTATTGAAGGCTTATCTATAAATCCCAAACCTTACAGCCCAAATTTTGATGAAAATTTTTATTTAAGTTTTAGAAACTTATTTTTGTTTAAATTTAATTTATTTGGTTCAATACAAAATTTTACTACTTTTAAATAAGTCATTAAAATAAAGTAAAACAATGGGAACAGCGTTGAAGCTATAACTCTATTTTATACTGACGCACATGGTATCGATTTTCAAATCACATAATTGTTCCAACAGCTCAAATGTTTCCACCAGTTTCACTATTGCCTTCCTTTCGATAAGGATAGGTAAGTTTTTATGGAGGGATGCATTTGAAAGTTCGAGAAAACATCTTACTTGAATCTTTTTGGATTCATTGTGCTCCCCAAGAAAGCGAAATGATTGGGAAGGGTATGAGAAGGTTGATGAGGATTTACGTTGAGGCCTCCATGAACCATACTGATTTCTGGAAAATGTAAGAAGAATGTAAGAATGTCTCTAGGTGGCAAGGACGAGATGTCGCATAAGTCGTTGAAAAAGTAATTTCCTAATATTGTTATTCTTCGTTCGCATAGAAAGTGGAAGGTATCTTCCTCCGTCTCCTCGTCCTCACATCCTCTACATAAATCGGATGAGCTGATACCCATTCTGTTCCTGTGGATGTCCAATGAGTTGGGACCCGTTAGGATACCTTTTAGTAAGGACAGCTAAGGTCTACCTTTTTACCTTTGAAAATGTTGGGCCATTGATTCCTAGAAACTTTGCAAGTTTCAAGAGCTGCCCAACTCCTGTTTGCAATTTCAGTGAAACTTTGGTGGATTTGTTTATTTAACTGCTCTGGCCTGTATATAATTTTTAACATATGGCTTGGACTGAGCATTGATCCGTTTTTGGCTAATTTGTCTGCCTTTTCAGTACCGTCAATGTCGCAGTGAGTAAACAAAGCTCCCCACGGAATTATTGCACCAGTCTTGACTTTGTATAAGTGGCAGATATGGCCTTGATTGGTGCTTTGCTGTCGATAAATATGTCTATGCATTTGTCTTAAGAATTTTGCTTCAGAAACCACCAATACTTCTGCTTGAGAGCTTTATTGATCTTTCTTGGGGAGGATTACACGAAAAGATGCCAGACCCTTCATGATTTATTTGTATGAACCTGTTTTCCATCCAGTCCTTCCTTGTGTTAATTTCTGTTTGTGGTACTTGGTTAAAATCTATTAACGGCTTTAAATAGCCTGTCTGAGTGATAATGTCTAGTCTATGTTAAAAGTGCACTTTATGTTGCTGTGACCATCTTCAACCAACAATTCTGCTGCAGATATAGAAAGAAACTGAGTCTTTGATGTTTTCTTTCCAGTTTTATTTGCGTTCGAGAACCAGTCCAAGATATTTTGGCGTACAAGTAAAAATGTGTAGGGAAACACTATTAATAGTAGGGCAGTCAATAATTGGAATGTTTCCTTTTCTCGTGAATAGATCCATTTCTGTATTGAGTGCTGGCCCAGTTGCAGAACATATTATGTAAGACCTAATTGTAGAAGTTCAATAAGGTTATTCACAATGAACCAAAAGCGCTTTAGTTTTACGACCTGTTACATCAAAATATTCACCGTTTATATACAGAATTTTAACAATTTCAATTTATTGTTAAATTGGTATAGTCAAAGTTTTGATAATAGCTTATTTTCACTTGTCAAAATTGAAAAGATGACAACTTTGTTAGTTATTTATATTGGACTATTCAAAATTAATCCTTTTTTTAAACCCGTTTCAAAAATCCAATTCCAAAATTGAAAGTAATTTTGTGCTCCCGAAATTCTTAATTTAATTTATAAATTATTTGTTAACATATACAAAATTTACTTAAACAAAATTTATTAACCCTGTGCTTAATTTGATTTAATCTGTAATCCTTTGATAGAAGAAACTCATATATTTCTCTGAGAAATCCGATTCATTTCTATGGTCTTAACATAAATCTTTTTCATACAAATTTTTGAAAACTTCTATAAAATTTGTAATTTTTTAATAAAGTCTCCTGAAGTCACCTACATAATAATATTGCCAGACAGATTGGTTTATTCTTCTTTTGTGTTCCATGTTTTTTTCAAACTGGATTTTTTGTGTTTGAACTGACACATTTAAAGTTTTACATTCAAAACAAACAATAAATCTCCTGAGGTCATCAAATTTTTATGACGAAACTGTAACAATGTCCCAAATTTCTTCTTTTTTGTTTGATTTCATAAATTTCGTTATGAATAAATCAAACATTTCAAGACCCTCATATTATGTAGAAGCAATGTTAGTTTTCCAATCAATTCGTCGATCAATTTCAAAAAATGCCAGAACAATACTCCTCATTGTCTGTGTCTTTTTTCAGATAGATATCCTTTCCCGCTTCAGTTTTTCTTTCTTCCATCAAACAACAAAAAACCAATCGAAAATCCTATTGAATACACGTCGATTATCCAATGATAAATTACTCCCAGCACCCATCCTTTGTGTCAATCTATTGTTACACAATCCAGGACCTCCTTTAAAAACCGAAGCATCCTCAAACAAACAACACACGAAATAAAAAATCGAATCACAAGGCGATCGTTATAACACATTTTGTCACATAATGAACAAGCGTCATCAACACCATAGAAGCGCATCATCCTCTTCCAGCAAAAAGGGATCGATCAAGCAATATGGAATAATCCTAGCATCTGAGATCTGAACTGAACCACCTGAGTGATTGGGTTCCTATTTTTATTCTGATAGACCGATAACGAGGACGACCGAAGATCGAAGATCGACATCGACGAAGCGAAGCGAAGCGAACATTTAACGTACATCCTCTTGTCTTTATTCTGGGCGGGTTGTCTTTTTCCGAATTTTATGACGTGTCCTTGTACATCAGGGAAACAAATATATATGCCACCACCAGTAGAATAAGCGTATTGATCTCTGGTGGCGCACAAATTCTACGTGGCTACCAGTTGTTTAAAAGGTCATGACAGGGAGAGAGAGAGGTTATCACTAGGCGTCAATCTCAATCGCATGAAGCCATAACAAAAGGACATGAATCTAATTTTTTACCTCAGGGTTTCGATCATAATCGGATAAGAGCGTGTTGTATACTTATTGCGAAATGTGCAATTACGAGGATTAAAATGCGGGGCACAAAGTTGTACATAACTATACACATTTTTATATGAGAGAGAGAAAGAGATTCCTATCACATCGAGCTGTTATATAGGCATAGTGATAAAAGTTATGTCCTTAGATCGTGATGTGGATACGTCAAAATCAAACTTCCTATTCATATACATCAGATCACCATCATGCGGCCAGCATGTTCAGGAAAAAAGGACACATTTTGATCGATAAGTGTATTAAGTGTGAAGGATTTTTGGTAATTTATATTTCTTAGTTATGGTATTGTTTCGTTGGAAGATATGAGGTCCTAATAAATAAATGTGGTAGCAAGGACAGTGGCATACAGGAAATGAAACGTTTTTTTTTTGTTTTGTTTAAGTCGATTTTACTGGTTTGATAGGATCATACATAAAGTATGGAGAATTTTCAAGGAATTGCGTGAATGATAAATTGGCATTTAACTCTGGTGATTTGGTATGCAGCTTGTTAAACTGATAAGAATTTTTATAGGATGACATCTTAATTTTAATTCAAGGTTTTTTCATGGGAATCAAAATAATATACAGTTAACCTTTAAACAAGAGATTTTTTGTAGGTATATTTTTATAATTATGTATAGGTATAATGCATTTTAAAATATTTAGTACAACTATATCTATTTTGAAATGTGATGCTTTTACTCATTATTTTTTCCGAATGTGAGTGTTTGGAGTTTTGAGTTTGATCTTACACATCACTATCTATCTTTTTAGCTTAAAAAGAAAATCCTCATTAGCTTAGATCTTGAATCGGAGTGTCTCTAAACCTTTACTTGTTTTAACTGGAATACTTCAGGAAAGCCACTTAGGTCCCTTTTTAACTTTGTACTATTGGCGCTGATCTGATTTTACCCCAATTTGATTTGAAAAGTAATACTTTCCCATAGCATTTAGTGTATTTGGCTGAGTTCTTCTAAATTTCCGAACATTGTTACGTACATTTAAGACGCTCTTCATTTCAGCGTGTTTTTAAACTACTTCTGTAACCATTTTAATTTCAAAGCTATGATAGAGATCCCTATTTCTTATATACCAAGAGCATTTATTATTCTTGACTTTTTGGATAGATTCAGCATTGGTTTTCTTTGACAGCCCCATAGTTCGATGCCATAAGACCAAACGGTTTTAAATACTTGCTTATATTACATCAGATTGTTCTTGATAGGTAGGTAAGAGTTCTTTGCATTCTTATATACTTCGAGTTTAGGTCTTATCTTCTCTTTCAGATGTGCTCTTTTAATTTAAACTTTGCATTCAAAGTCATATCTTTATATTGTATTTTGCAGTATTGGAAAAATTTTCTTTTGTACTGTTTTTAGAAATTGGAACATAATTCATTTTGTTTGATACTCCATTTTTCCTAACCAATATTTCCGTACCATCAGCAAAAGCGCACATAATAGCGTTGGTTTCCATTGGAATATCCCTTGTTTATAAAAGATACAATGTTGGGCCCTAGAACACTTCCTTGCGGTACACCGGATTCTATTTTCTTTTGCTACGAGTAATTTTGGTTGTACCGTTCTTTAAAGAGTCGGTTCTCAACATATTATGATTTCAGAATTTCGTAGTAGTTCCTGGGAAGATCGCTTTACAGTTTGTAAGCAAGTCCACATTGACAATGTTTGTCAAAGGCTTCAACAATATCTTAGAATAAAGCAGAACATACTTGTTTTTTTTTTTTTTCAAGATCCTTCTAAATCCAAACTGATTGTTTTAAATTATTCGTCTTTCTTCTATAATTTTGATAAGCATTTCTTAGGTTTGAACATTGTTTAAAAAAAAAATATTTTTTTAATTTTAATTGATCTCTACGGGTCTCTTAAATGATGTTCCAAAAGATTTTTACCAGCAAAAAACTTTTATTTAAATATTAAAAGTACTGCAAAATCCTATAAATCACAACACATTTTAATTTATTTGGGTTTAGCACTAAACCATGATTGTCCGACCAGCGCTTAATTTTTTCAAGGTCATCATTTAAAGTAAATGCAGTATGTTTGATGAGTCCCAATGGACAACTTATGTATGACTGAGCTTCATGAGCAGACAAACAAATTGTGTAGTGTTTTACAATAGAAGAAAATTTATTGACATAAATTGAAAAAAGCAGGGGACCGAGAATTGAACCCTATGATACTCCACTACTATTTAAGGAAAATTCTATGTGCAAACATTATTGAATCCAAGCAGCATACAAACAAATTGGCACTTTGCGATACCTGGATTGAACAATGAAATCCTAGATAAGGAAATTTACCTTCAAGAAGTGGAATTAACTCCAGGATCTCTTAAAGATGGAAAAGCGGCGGGTGCAAATGGTATTCCTGTTGGTGGATGCAGCAAACTATCGTGGAATTTCTTTTCTTAATTCGTCTTATAAGATTTTTACAACTATGTTGCAGAAGAGACTCACAACGTGGATTGCAGATCAGAAATTATTGTTAAAAGAAACTCAAGCGGGCTTTAGATCAGGGTCCTTTACAGGACCTTTTCATTGTCAGGAGGCTAGCTAAAAGCTTTATTAAGCAGGGAAGAAAATTGTATGCATTCTTTATTGTCTTCAAAGCTCAATCAACCTAGGTGCTTTATTCTACAAGCTATACCTATGGTCTGGGCTTGTCTCTGAAGTTTGGACGGGACGCGTTCTCAAAGAGCTGTATAGAGGAACACAGGCTGCAGTGTGGAACGGAGCTGAGCTTTCTGATTGGTTCACAACCACCTCGGGAGTAAGACAGGGGTGTACCTGTACATTGAGTCCCATCTTGTTTTCGCTCTTCATAGATGACCTTGTAGACTACCTTCCAGGTGGTGTTGATTTAGCAGGATTTCGTATTAAGGCATTAATGTTTTTTTTGTATTAATTAATGTTTGCTGATGATATAGTAATTTTTGCGTATTCCCCAGAAACACTACAACTTATGATAAATAGAGTATACCACTATTGCTGCTTTTGGAACCTCACAGTCAATACTCAAAAATCTAAGGTGATGATATTTAAGAAGAGTGGTGGACGAAATGCATCGAATGAAAAGTGGAATTTCAACAGAGAAGATATAGAATGTGTTCGAATACAAATACCTAGGAGGAGTAATTTTTTCAAGAAACCTGAATTTGGAGAAAAATTTTAGCGAGAAACTACAAAAGGCAAAAACTGCAATTAATATTTCATGGAAAAGATGTTTTATGAACGAAAACAAAGCTCACAGTAGTAAATATAAGGTATTTGAAGCAGTTGGAGAAAGTATAATTTTGTATGGCTCGAAAGTATGGGGATGCAAAAAGTTTCACACGTTGGAGAAACTCTTAACACATTATGTGAAGAGAATATTTCGTCTGACAAAAAATACGCCAAATTACGTGATTGGAAACCGGACAATCACCTCTATTTATAAAGACCCTAAAGATGCAAGCGGATTATCTCCTGCACGTTTTTAGTATGAACGAATACCGACTTGTTAGAAAACTAGTAGTAAAAGCTGTAGAAGACCAAAATCACTGGTAAAGTGAGTGGTCGAGTCTCGCTGAAGGATGCAATTTAAATTTTAATTTAAATGTGGAAGATGTATCGCACAGTAAAGCTCTTATGTACAAGGTTATAGCAGCGGTAGATGAGAAGTGTAGAGCAGAATATGCAGCTGAAGCAGTTGGGTCCTTGTTCCCAAAACTTACCTGCAGTAGGCTCAACCATAATCTCGCAGAAAGGAACTACTTCCATGATGCAAATAATGTAAACGTCATTGCTACAATGGTCAAGTTAAGAAGCGAACTACTCAACCAGAACTTCATACCGCACAGACCCGATTTACCACTGGAGTGTACTATTTGAAATTTAGCAAAAAGAGAGAACGTTATACATTTCGTCGGAATGTGTCCAACTTTAAGGGTAACTAGAAGAAATATTCTTGGACTTGACTTTTTATCAGAGGAACAAGTTCTTAGTATGCTGAATGAGATGGATGTCTCCAAGCTGTATAACTATTGCAAAGTTGAGTTACGATACAGAATTATGAATGAAGACTTCTGACGCTTTAAATTTGCTAGTCATTTGTTTTTTTTTCTTTGGATTTAAATTGGCCTTTTTAAAATGTTTTTTTTTTCTTTTTATTGTTTTTTTTTAAATTTATTTTTAATTTTTTAAAGTTGTCAATCTGGCAGACGGCAAATGCCGTGCTATTATAATTTTTGTAATAAAATATTTATGTAATAATTGTAAAATTTATCTTAAAATCAATAAAAATCAATTATCTATCTATGTATCTATCTATCTATCTATTTAAGAAAAATCGAAAAGAGCTTTATTGAGTTCGACAGCTTGTATAGTCTATTGGTTAAGTAAGAGTTTATTAGTCGGACTGCATTAGAAGAAAAGTTAAACGACTTTAAGAGTTTTTCACAAAGTAAAGAATGATTTACTTTATCAAAGGTCTTTGAAAAGTCCAATATCATAAAAAGTGTTATATACTGAAGATCGACCTTTAGAATATTCTCTGTGACCCTTACTAACGCTGTAATACAACTATTTTCCCTACGAAAGCTGGACTGCTTGGAAGTTAATACATTTTCATGGTTAAGAATTCTAAATATTTGAGCTTGGATGATTTCTTCAAAAACTTTTGAGAGAAAAAGTTTGATAGATACTCGTATCAGCCCAAAATCATTACATCGGGAGGACTAAGGCACTGGTGTATTTTTTTCATTTTCCATTGAATTGGATATCACTTGTTAAAACAGTTGAATGAAATTTATGAATTATATATGGTAGAAGCATTGGCATTAAAAGTTTAAGAACTGAGGGAACGATCGTCTACTTAAACTTTCTCTATTACAAGCGGTTGCTGCAGTGGTATTGAAAGTACTGTTGGAGCAAGTTGTTAATATCCAAGCCTTACTTTTTATTATTTTGGGACTTACAGAAGCCATTTTGCTTAAGTACATACAAAATGTCAACGCGAAACCTCTTCCATCGCTTGTAAGTAACTATAATGCCCCCCTTCTGCGAAGGGGGCATTTAGTTTTTAAAGGAACATGCATAACGAAAAGTCTTAACACATTACTATTGAGATATTCTACTTGTTAGCCAGGTGAAGACTGTGAAAGAATAAGAACCCAATTTACACTTACATAGAACATCACTATGGAGAATGGAGCAAATGGTAGTTTATGTTTTTATTAAGTCTCGAAAGATAGTGACTCGTAAAGTAATTTTTTAATTCAACGCTGTCAAATATTCAATAGAAGAGTATGAGATTTGTCGTTTCCACAAATTAAATCTTGAAAGAGTCCGTGCCCTTGCTGATAGATTTAAAGTATGTCATGCATTAATACCCACGTTTATAAATACCTATTCAATAAATTCCTAACCTTAACCTCCATACAAGAATGACATTTGTCGTATTTCGAACTGTACAAGTGAAAATTATTCTTGACAATAAAATCATTCAAATCTTAATTTAAAAATCAACTTAATACACACACGAAAAACACAATAATCTTGAGAACTGAATTTGTCATTTATATAAAATTTGTGTTGTTGGTTGTTGTTGCTGTCCTATAAATCATGAAATAACACCCAGAATTACACCCGATAAGAATCTAGAACGCGCGTGGTGCACAGCACATGCGCTTTTACAAGAACAATAAAGTTCCCCTAAGCGACAAGTAGTATGGTATAAGTAAGTTTCTATACTTCTGCCTAAAGTTTCATATTCCCCTCTCAGCCCTATTACCATTAACACTCTTCATATGGATATGAATTGTTCATCTGATTTCACATTGCGCGCCTGATGCATGCAATCACCATTGAAAAACGAACGACTAACAACTTTAAGTCCATTGCTGTTACCGCTGCTGCTACCGCTCTGCTGATGTTGGCTGCCATAACCTTCAAAGCAAATGAACAACAAAATTAACCTACAAAATATAAATTAAATAACTCACTCAACAATGGAAGACAATACAATATAATATTGCGTTCCTCCATCAGCACACCCCTCCCCCTTCATCTGCACCCTCACAACTCTGCCAAATTAAAAATAAAAACATAACAAGAACCCCAATTGTCTTGAGAAAAATATGTACGTTGTACGTAAGTAAGTAAGTACCGGTTAGTGGGCTCTTTGGTGGTAAGGTAAGGTACTTTGTTTACAATGCGAAAATTTGTAATAAATTTGTCTTTGGAAACGCAATAAAAGTTCACTGAACAATGTAAATGGCACACGACGACGATGGAAGGACGGACGGACAGACGGACGTTTTTATTTACGAACGACTAACGCGACGACGATGACGATGATGGCTTCTTAGCGAAGTCAACGTCAACGCGTGGGTTCATATAGGCTCAAGCGACTTGCATAACCGAAAAAATGCTGCAGTTGAAATTACTTTATTTTTGATGAAGGTCATGAATGGTTTTGGATATTACTCTAGAAACTATAGGTATATATAAAAAGAGTTGCCAAGAACGTGCACTATTTCATGATTCCAAGTGATACGTCATATTGGAGTTTAAATACAAATAAATAGTTCGGAAAAGATACATTTCTTTAAACCATTATACATTATGTGGCCAAAGCACTGGATAGAAAATTTATTTCATGAATTGTCCAGGTGCTCAATGAAAAAAGCTAAATTTACCTACTTGCAAACAAAATTAAATTTCAAGTTCTTGAGATTTTTAAATGCACTTTCGGCTTATTTCAGTAAAATTATTTTATAACGAAAAGAATAAAATAGCTAAAAAATTGGGTTTTGTTAACAAAACTTCAAAAATTGCCGTTTACTAAAAAAAATGTATTTCCCAAACTCAAAGTGAACAAAATTTTGGCCAGCTAAAAGTGCAATTTTAAAACTTTATAGGTTCTTATTTCATTCTAACTCAAAAAGTTGTCATTTAAATTCCAGTCGCTAATTTCAAACGTACTTCGACCTAAAATGTCACTCCCAATGAGTGTCAGGTGAAACTTTAGTTAGTCACTTTCTCATACAAATTAATAAAATCTGCCTCGTCGATATGGGTTTTGGGATACAAAAGAATGCTTACATTTTAATGGCCGATGTTGAATGTGAACTACACCTAAAGGTAAAGCTTTTTCGGCATTTCATTTCTCAATTTCAGATAAATTGAGTTTGAACCATGGAAAGATACACAATTGAGCAATGCGTTAAAGTTTTTCAGGCTTATTATGAAAATATGTGTTCAAATCAAAACGCATATCGTGCACTTATTTATTTTTTCGGTCAATTGAAGCATGCAAATGTGCATTCAATCGGAAAAATCATGCAAAAGCTTGAGCAAGCCGGGTCTTTAGGAGAAGTGAAAGCACCAGTGCATGCTCGGCTCGTACTGCGACAAATATTGCTGCTTTGTGGCTGAAGAGCCGTCCGCCCCAACTCGGTGTAGTGCCCAACAATATTGCACCTCTCACGCTCGTTGTTGACGAACATTAAGCATTAAGACTTGCATTTACACCCTTACAAGGTGCAATTTACTCAAGAACTAAAGCCTCTTGACCAGCCTCTTAAGCGTCGTCAATGCTAAGAATGGTGGCAAGAAATGGCAAGAAATAGCAACAGTGGGTGACCAGTTTACAAAGAAAATCATCTTCAGCAGAATTGCCGCATTTGGGAAAATATGTTTTGTTTTTATTTCAAAATCAACATCGGCCCCTAAACTTTAACCACACTTTACAACTAAGCTAGTCTCTCATCTTTTCTCTGTCTAATTTTTATGGCACAATAACTTAAGCCATAGTTATGATTTTTTAGTATTTTTTTAAACCAACCTTCAACTGACCTTGACAAATGAATAAAAAACTATATTTTGACGGTACCGTAAAAAAATTGGCCTTAGCTCACTTCAAAAAAGTGAAAAAAAAGGGGCTGAGATGCGGCCCACCCTGATAACTTCCAATCCCGTCTGTCGATTTGTCTTGCTTAAAAGTTTGTCTATATGTGTCAATTTTCACCAAAGTTGGGTACTATTTTGTATAGATTTAATTTTTTATGAAAAAACGGACTATTGGATTTTTATATCGAATGATATATGAATATCGAAAACAATATTTTCTGTGAAATAAAATAAGTTTGAAGACAATATTTGTAATTTTTGAAAAGCTTTTTGATTCGAAAGTAAATTTTTACCAAGTTTTAGTATTGTTTTTTTTTAGGTTTTTATTTTTTGTAAAAAAACTGTAAATTCGATTTTTCGCAAAATTTTTCCTAATGTTGAAAACAATATTTTTTATAAGTTAAAATTAAATAGAAGTCATTATCTCAAAGTTTTGAAAAGATATTTGATCCGAAAATCAATTTTTACCAACTTTTATTATTTTTTTTTTTGGTTTTTATTTTTTTTTTTTAAACTGTCAATTCGATTTTTCTCAACATTTTTCGGAATGTTGAAAACAATATTTTTTATAAGATAAAATAAGTTTGAAGCCTTAATCTTAAGTTTTTGAAAAGATATTTGAGTCGAAATTCAATGTTTACCAACTATGAGTAATGTTCTTTTTTAGGATTTTATTTTTTATAAAAAAAACTGTCAACTAGATTTTTCTCAAAATTTTATCAGATGTCAAAAACATTATTCTTCGTTGCACAAAATTGTTTTGGAGATGAAATCATATTTTAGTCGTAAAATTTTCGAGGTGACAAATTTTTTTTAAGTTTTTTTGATTTATAAAAAAACCGTTAATTGGGTTTTTTTCCAAAAATATAATAATTGTTTTGTATCACGATACAATATCTTAATATATATAATTCTTCTGTGAGTGTGTATGTCACTGAACTTCTCTTAAACGACTGGACCGATTTTGATGAAATTTTTTGTGTGTGTTCAAGGGGATCTGAGAATGGTTTAGATTCACATATATATATATATATATATATATATATTATATATTATATATATATATATAAAAATGAATTGCTGTTCGTTAGTCTCATTAAAACTCGAGAACGGCTGAACGGATTTATCTTATCTTAGTCTTGAAATGTTCGTGGAGGTCTAGGGAAGGTTTAAAAGGCGAGAAAAAATCGAATAATTTCCGGGAAAACCTAAAAAACAGCCCTTTTCTATTTCCCATAGAAACGTTTTCTAGAGTCAATTTGAACTTTATTGCTATTCAATAAAGTTCAAATTAAATTATAATCACTCACTGTTGTCTAAGCAATTTAGGTGTATTCCTAACGTCAGAGTCAATTTGCAATTTATTACCGCTGCATAAAGTTCAAATTCAATCATATCTATGAAAATAGTCTTGCGATTGTTGTTGGTGAATGTTCGTGGTCCGACATCGTTCAAACAACTGAGAACAGTTAATGGACAGCTGTGTGCGACTTACCGTCGCATGTCAACTATTACATTTATTTGAGAACGATTCGCACTGGGATGTTACGCTCAAGGAGTCAGTAATATCTTCATCGCCGCATCAAATTCGTACATTGTTTGCGATTATCATATCGACATGTTTCCCCTCGAATCCAAAAGATTTGTGGGTTTAGTATAGAGATGACAAGTCTGAGGATGTT